>QLTV01004086.1:7690860-7701779 GCA_003457575.1 Thermophis baileyi | reverse complement strand
GGGGATGGGAACCTTTGAAATTTGAGAGCCGACAAGGGCGAGCCCTGTAATGTCCAGGCCCCCGGGAGAGTCAAACGCGTGCTGGCTTAAACGCTGTGAAGCCTCTTCCCCCTCCCCCTCGGTCACTTCGCTTGCTGGAACGGCGGGAACTTTAAAGGGACTTCGAGAGCACTCTGAGGGATCCTTTTAATTAAAATGCGCTCCTGCTGTTCCCTCTGCCATCCAGCTTTCCGGAGTCCCTCACTCCGGCTGGCAGACCAGGGCATGCCCAGAGGGTCTATGCCAGTAAGTTAATTCTTGCTGTGGCAGACCAGGGCAAGCCCAGATAGTCAATGCCCCGAACTTTCGGCTGGCGAGAAGAAAACCCAGCAGGAGCCGCAGCTCCCCTGCTGTGCGCTCGACCGAGAGGGGGAAAACAAAAATATACCTGCTGTTCTCTTCAGGCCAACTCAATATTACAAACAAACAAAAAATTAAAATTGGTCCCCTTAGATTTAGGTTAAGAAGGGAAAGAAAGAGAGAGAGAGAGGAAAAGAGAAAGAAATTCCTTGCAAAGGGGAAGAGAATTCCCCCCCCCCCCAAGTTTTCTGACTCACGCTCTCTTTCTCCGATGAAGCAGATTCAGGAAGGGAGTTAGGTAGCCACAAGTGTCCTCTCTGAGGACCGAGCCTAAACTGGGGGGCCAAGTGGGCGGACCCAGCAAAAAAAGAGGAAGAACAGACTCGGTCCTCACACTGAATGGACGAGGACTACCCAGCATGAATGAAGACTCCACCCAAGATGGAGAACAGATCAGTGTCACCCCTTCCATGGCAAGGGCATTTCTGCCTTTGATGTCTAGCACAGGATCCATTTAAGAGCCAGCATTGTCCGGTAATTCTGTTGGGAGTGACTGCTCTGCTTGCTGGAATACTATGCATTTGCATCTTGAGCCTGTTTCCTGAGACAACTCCACTTCTTGGAACCAGGCTCTGCAGACACACATTTGGATTTTGGGATTTCTGGATTGTAACCTGTTTCTGCTCCCCATTTTGCACTCTGGCTATTCGGAGCTCATTGTAGGCAAATAGCCTGGGAATTTGAGGCTTTGCTGCTTTTGTACATTCGACAACATTTTGGTGTGGCACCAATTATAGAGAAGATGAGAGAAGGAGACTCCGCTGGTATGGACATGTCCTGAGAGCAGCACCTTCCAACGTTGCCAAGACTGCCTACCAACTAGAAGCCAATGGCCGGCGACCTCGCGGACACCCAAAACAGAGATGGCAAGACACCATCAACAAAGATATGCAAGCCACGGGCCTGTGCCCTGGAGATACAGCTGACCGTGCAAAGTGGCGTTCAATGATCTGAAAAGCGGACCTTGCACACGCGGGAATACGCTAGGAAGAAGATTTTGCACAAAAGCTCTGCCTGTCATTGCCTATATTTACTAAGTTCTAAGTAAAGCTTTTACTTCTCAAGAGTGTGTGTGTGTGTGTGTGTGTGTGTGTGTGTGTGTTCATGGGGGTGTGTGCGTATGTCTGGCCAGGGACAGACATTTCTGAAAGCAACCTCCAGGCACAGGTAGAAACGTCCAGGAAGAGACCATTGGAGTTGGCTAGCTTATAACTTCAAATAAATAAATAAAAATCCTTCCGATAACATAGTCGCATGCCCTAAAGGGCTTTATAGATTAATATTAGCACTTGAATGTGGATTGCAATGGACTGAGAGCCAGAGAAGAGTACAGAAAGGTGACTTAATATTTTCACAATACCCAGTTCTAATCAGTATTCCTGCTGCTGTATTTTGGACTACTTGGAAGTTTTCAGATCATCCTCAAGGGCGGTTCCATATAGAAGATATTGCAATAATCTAAACCATAATTTACTAGAGCAGAGATTACTGAATCAAGGCTAAGTAGAGCAGAGCTGAACGTTTTTAAAACGCTTACCTGTTTTCTCTTCTACTGTTTTTACAGCAATAACATTTTTCTCCATGGGACTGGGATACTAGAGAAAAATACAAAGTGTAGATATCAGAAATTATTATACAGTAGAAGAAAATCTCCCCAAATTATTTACCTATAAACTTTTAATTTAACAATTAATCAGTGGTATGGCTTGCCTCCAGGCATTGTAGGTGCTCTAACCCTGGAGGCTTTAGGAAGAGATTGGACAACGATTTGTCTCAAGTAGTATAGGGTCTCCTGCTTGAGCAGGGGGTTGGACTAGAAGGCCTTCAAGGTCCCTTCCAACTCTGTTATTCTGTTAAACGTTGTTTCTTTATTTCTCAACATGGAGAAAGGATGTTAATTTATGCCAATAAATTTGCTGTGACTGTTGATTAAGAAATATATTCAAGAGCCAGAATCAAGAGAAATACCAAAATGTTCAGACTCAGTTACAGTGGAGAGAAGTGCACCATTGGAAGACTTGAAAGAAGAGACTGGGGATAGATTGCCATGGAGAAAATTTATCTATGTCAGGGGTGTCAAACTCGCGCGTCATGTGACGTATCACGGCTTTTTTCCCCTTCCCTAAACCGGGCGTGGGCGGGGCCAGTGCATAAAGCATCCGGCCCGCGGGTTGCGAGTTTGACACCCCTAGGAATTGAAAAGGATTTGATGGCACATATCAATCAATCAATCTGTTCTGAATTTCAACTGTTTCAAATTCAAAGCATTCCATTTTGAGTACGATATTGCTGCTTGGGTTCATTTAGTGAGCGTTTCTGAGCTCAAGGCTTCCAAAGTTGCCAAAATAAATCATTTCACAATTTAAATACAATTTAAACTCAAAGTATTACACAACATGCTGCAATACTTTTATTAGTGAATTTTAGTAATTCGCTGCATGGCAGTGCAATCCAATATTCATCTACAGTACAGGAAGTCTTCAACTTACGATGAAAATTGAGTCCAAAATTTCTGTTGCTAAATGAGACATTTGTTAAATGTATTTTGCCCCATTTTACGATCTTTCTTGCCACAGTTGTTAAGTGAATCACAGCAGTTGTTAAGTTAATGATACAGTTGTTAAGCGAATCTGGCTTCCCCATTGATTTTGCTGGTCAGAAGGTTGCAAAAGGGGATCACATGACCTGAGGACACGGCAACCGTCATAAATATGAGTCAGTTGCCAAGCATCTGAATTTTGATCACATGACCACGGGCATGCTGCAACGGTCATTAAGTGTGAAAAATAGTCTTAAGTCACTTTTTTCAGTGCCACTGTAACTTTGAACGGTTACTAGTTGAACTATTGTAAGTCGAGGACTACCTCAAAAGAACCACATAGGCCAGTGATGGCGAACCTATGGCACGCGTGCCACAGGTGGCACACGGAGCCATATCAGAGGGCACATGAGGCGTTGCCCTATGTCAGCTCCAGCGCGCATGTGCGTGCTGGCCAGCTGATTTTCAGCCTTGGGGAGGGCCGTTTTGCCCTCCGGAGGTTTCAGGGAAGCTTCCTGAAGCCCCAGAGTGCGAAAAACGGCCCAACGGGCAAACCGGAAGTTCGGAAAAACGCACTTCCGGTTTGCCATTGGGCTGTTTTTCGCACTCCGGAGGCTTCAGGGAAGCTTCCTGAAGCCCCGGAGTGCGAAAAAGAGCCCAACGGGCAAACCGGAAGTCAGTTTTTCCAAACTTTCGGTTTGCCCGTTTGCCCGTTTTTCACCATCCCAGGCTTCAGTGAGGCCTTTGCGCATGCGCGGGGGGTGGGGTGGGAATTGTGCGCATGCGCAGGGGGCATTGCGGGGGGTTGTGCACATGTGGGGGGGAGGGAATGGGTGTGGGCACGTGCGCGCGCGCTAGTGCGCGCACGCACACCCTTTTGGCACGCAAACCAAAAAAGGTTCGCCATCACTGACATAGGCCAATGCAGCTTACTTATTTAAAGTGAATACAAAAGCCTTCCTAGCAATGTTGGGTAGGGTGAGGTGAGGTAATGCATTATATTAAGATGACATAAGAAGGCTTGGTATGGATGCAGCAGAAATCTCTTCAACAATACCACACCCAAGAGAGCTTAAAAATGGAGAAAGGGTGAAGAGTGCACACTATTGTTGCCCCTACTTTGTCTATCTACCATAAGTTCAGCTGTACAAATCTTTCCAAAGCATATTACACTTGGGGTTTCAGGCAGCTGTACTTGAATTCCAGCAAACAAAAGCACAATTCTTTAGCCCTCTGTCTGAATATATGGAGGTTAGAGAAAACAGGAGGATGGATTCCCAAGTCCCTTGTTTTGCTTATTTTTAAATCCTTGTGTGTTTAGGCGAATGCTTTAAAACTGGAATATTTTGATCTTTTTTTTTTTTTATTCCGATCTATTTTCTGAAAATTCTGATCTGGGTTCCATCTTTGAAATTCTGTCCCAGCAATGCTAACACTTCAAATTATCATTATTATATCAGATACCTAAGCCACATTCTAAATTTCACACAGGACATTTTAAAATCACTTCTTCTTTATGATGTCAATAAAACAATTGTGTTAAATATATATTCCAAAACTTTCATGGGAAACTTTGAAGTGTAGGCTGAATTTTAATTTCAAAGAAGGTCAGCCTCTGTTTTAATTTTCACAGTCAAACCATGTTTTTTTCATCAATTGGAATTTCCTTAGTGCACTTTGAGGGATCAATTCTCCCTTTTGTGGGCTACCATGAGATCAGAACCATTTTTTTAAACTAACCATTCTGACTTGGAACAACAAAAAACTTCTGGAGAACAATTTGAGTTACAACATTGGAAGTGTGAACAAGGAAAAAGAAGAAAATTAAGGTAGAAAAGAGAAAGATGGCAACCATGAAGGAAGAAAATAGGAAATTGGATAGCAAGTCCAAACAGACTGAAAGCCTATAGACTGTACTATTAGTTTTTTTTTTCTTTTTACGACCCTGTAATCCATTGTGTCAGGGTGGAGTCAGGGCGACTGAATGGAGCTGAACGTTTCCTACCCGGATACCTTTCCTGATGCCTACACAGAGTTCGCAACAGATGTTTTCTCTTTGCGCCCTGATAAGAGAAACAGCTGCCGCTGCCTAGGATTGAAGTCTCAGCCTCCTGAGTGTGAGGCGAGCATCTTAACATCTAGGCCACCGCACCACTCCTATAGACTGTACTATTAGTAGTGGTGGGGAAAAAAAAGATGAGATCATGCAAAGAAAAAACAGAAAATGGGTATACACCGTGGGGGAATATGTCAGTGGTTTAACATCTTTTCCCCATACTTCTGTGTCTTATGCATTTTATCCCTTCCTTTGGTCTAACTGCTGCAGGGGTGGGTTCCAGATTCTGTTACTGCCGGTTCACTCAGGGATGCGCCGCGCAGGCGTGCGCGCTTCATGTGGGCACGCACGCATGCGCAGTACTAAAAAAAGCTTCTGCACATGCGCAGAAGCAAAAAACAAGATGGCGGCACCTATGGCGCCAAGAGAACCGGCTTGGGGGCGTGGCAGGCCTGGGTCGCTTCCGGTTCCAGCGACCCAGGCCGCCAAGTTACTAACGGTTCTATAGAACCGGTCCGAACCGGTAGGAACCCACCTCTGAACTGCTGGGCAAGATGAGAGTGGGAATGGAAACTGACTGGCAGAAAACAAATCTTTGAAAAACTGTTGTTGCATAGTGTAACATCTTACACATGCCCATGAGTTCAAAATGGTTTCATACCCTCAACTTCGCTGAAATGGAAATTTAGAGTTAGAAATGTGCTTTCCTGTAAACAGATTAACACTTGGGAAAGGATATTAAAAGATTTGATTATGGACAGCTTGAACCTACAGAGCAGAGCTGGTGAAAATGTGCAAAGTGATTATTTAATTATGAGTGAAAGTGTTAAAATATATGTCAAAAGTATTAATTGATATCAGTTTTGTTCTGGTTTTGTATGAAAGTGTGAATCCATAGGTTTCGACAGCTCATTACAGTGAATAGTGCTAATGAAAATATGAGTTTGGGAGAAAATCATACAACATCCTGAATGAAAGCAATCCAGGGGGAAAATATTTTTGGAGGACATGAATGGATCAATGGAAATAAGATGAGAATATAGTAAAAGTGATTGTGCCATTCAGAGAACTAAGAATTAAATAGAATGATGATTGGTGAGTTTCAGAGAGAAAAAATATTTTGTATACATGTTTTAAATATAAGTATAGCCATATATACACATGGTAAAGAATTGAATATAAGTCTTAAAAAATCAGATTCGTTCATGAGAAAATTGTTCATTGAAAAGAAGTAGTGAAGGATATAAAATGAAGCAAGATCCTGATTGTGGGACAGATCATTATTCTGTAGTGTTAAGAGTGGAAAAGGAGGAAGTGATAGAAAAAAGAATGAAAGTAAATGAAACTGCCGACAGGGAAAGTATGAGTTCTGTATGAAAAAATGTTACAAGATATATTAGAATGAACAGAAAGTAGATCTAAGAAAGAGGATGTGGAAAACTGGAACAAAGTGAAAAAAATATGTTACAGAGTGCCATTCAAGTTTTCAGACTAAGTGTGAAAAAGCATGGCTGCTGGACTGATGAAGTGAAATTGTGGGGGGGGGGGGGACGACCACATATAAGATTGCTGCAAAATAAGGATGAGAGAAAGGTATTGTGTACTGCAAGGTGCACAGAAAGAAACAATAGTTGCAAAGTATGTTGTCAAAAAGAGCTAAAATTAAGAGAGAGAAAATGCAAACAATTCATTATTTTGGTGAAATAAAAATTGTTTGGGAAGTGAGCAAAGAAGGCTAGAGTCGTGCAGAGTGGTTGGAAATAAAAAACAGAAGTAATGAAATTATTTCTGTTGAAACTTCAGTGAGAATGCTGGAAAGAGCCTTTTAAAGATTCATATGGGGATGATAGCTATGTAGTGTTACAAAGAGCAGAAGTAAAATAATTGCTGTAAAATTAATGTCCAAGGAAAAAAATGATGAAAAGGGTGTCATAAATGCTATGACAATGTTAAAAATAGTAATGCTGTAGCTGTAGGTAGTATAACTGTGCCTGAAATAGTGTTACTGCTATTAGTCTGAATTATATACTAATCTGTCTCTTTATAGCATAATTATTAGTTTATAAAGTGATAACAAATACTTCCTACATTTTTATAAAAAAAAGATACACAATAGAAGTGCTTGCGGGAGAGGGGTATCAGATCAGTTTTGGAGGAAAAGTCTCAAACATGATCCCTGAAGACAAAGTGGCCTTGGGTTTATAAGCCAAATAATTTTGGCTCTTAAGAAGGCTGTCGTTCCCCACTCAGATGTGTTTTACAATTTCGTGGGCCTCCTGAGCTCCTGCTGGAGGAACCTAGCTCCTGTGACCAAGAAGACTTCTGCAATTACATCCTGTGTATCACTTGCAACCATTCCTGCTCAGTCCTTTATGTCCTAATCACCTCCCATTTGGATAACCATCAATGCATTCTACATGGAGCTGCTTTTGGAAAGCATTCAGAAGCTGTCACCAAAACTGGTGGCCTGGACAGCAACAAGTTTCTGGATACCCTCAAGTGACCCTACTGCATCAAGAATTGGCTGCCACTTGGCTTCCAGGTGCAATGCAAGGTGCTGGGTTTCTGGACCAAATTAAGGGCTGTCTTCTCCCACATTCATCTACCCATCCAAGCAGATTAAACAGGGTCAACTCCCTCCAGGTAAATATCTGACAGGATCTTGGAAATGAGCTTTTTTTTTTATTGCTGCCTTCATCTTGAGAAAAGCCCTCCTTATGGGGATGCAGTCTACCTTTTTTCCTCCTGGATTACTCGAGAGGAATGAAGATCTGGCTTTCACATTTGGTCTAGGGGGAAGACAAGCTTTGAATGTTGGGATGCAGAAACAGACACATTATGCCTTCTTTTGATACTGTTGAGATTATTTTTGGTAAGTTTATTTTTATTGAGGGCTCTTTTCCTGTGTTTCTGTTAGTTGCTTAGAGGCTTGAAGAGAGAAAAAGAGAGAAAGAAAGAAAAAGAGAGAGAAAGAGAGAGAGAAAGAGGAGGGGGGAATATTTCAGCACCATTTTTAAATAGGTTCTTTGCTCGACATTTTAGAAGCTTGCTTCCTCATCTCTGATATCTCTGCATAAAGTGGGGATATTCTTTAGGGGAATATTCCAAAAATAGACTATGATCAAATCCTTGCAGCTACCCAGTTGAAATTTTTCAGGATGATTGTCCTCCAAAGAGTATACCATCCTTGCTATTTTCATCATTCTGCCAAAAAAATACTTTAAATAGTTTCACACAATAATACTTTCCCCTATTATAGCTCATTGTTCATTTTTTTCCTAAATTTAAACTCCAATCAGTTAAAATTATGTGGTAGAACGCATTCAAGTAAATATACAGGGGGGAAAACAAGAAACCAACCAAAATGGAACAATGAATGGTAAAACTACACTTAAGGCTGTGGCAATAAATGGAATATACCATAATCGTAAAATTCAGATATATGTCTATATATTAGTAATCATAAATGCTATAAAAAGTAAACTTTCAGAATAAAATAGTAACTATAAAATACATTTCTATTTGTATTGCAGTAAAGTTTCAACTGAAGAAGAGGGTGTTAAGCATTCCTTTATGGCAATTAAATCAGACATTTCTATTCTGCTTATTTCTTTCAAATAGCAGGTTACAGTGTAATTACATAATCAATGAAACTTACAATCAATAAGATCCATTCATGCGAAACAAAAAAGTCATTTGCATAAATCTTCCACTAAACAGCAGATTCCATTACCGACACATATTAAAACATAAGTAACTTAAATTTTGTATGCTATTGCAGAGTGATGAATTAAGGTATTTTAACTAGTAATTGCAATATATTGCAACTTTGACATAAACCAGATCTATGTCATGAAAAACCCAACTGCTTTCTATTACAGCTTATTACCTCAAATAATAGGTAAGAAAATGAACACAATTACATACAAATCAAATTTCACAAGAAATGTACAGAGGAAATTTCTTCCAAAATCAGGCAAATTTTTGCTTTGCATTGCACATCATTAATGTCTCTCTCTTCTAAGATCTATGTCTTCATGCTGAGATAAGCTGAACAGGAAAACTGAACAAGAATGTATATTGACGGTCAAAAGGAGAAATTCTCTATAAATTAAGTGTAGAGGGTACTTTCATATTCCCAGCTTGACTCCTCAGTGAAAAAAAGCTTCAAACAGTAAACAGAATCACAAGACAGATTTACTCAAAAACTTCAATGGACCAGAAAGTGAGATGCAACCTCTGTAAAATGTCCTAGGAATTTGTAAAAAAAATCTTGACAGGAATTTATATGGCATTTATTAAGCTTCTCTGAACACAGAGAACTTAAAATAATTAATATAAGTATGGCTTTTTCTCAGAACATGCTTAAATCCAGTCCCAAATGGAGGGAAAGGGAAGCAAACCAGACTAGAATTAAGTGATTCTCTTTGCCAGTCCATAAAATCACACTTCACACTCATTCTAATTTTCTCATATCAGAAGAGCAAAGAATACAAGCTCAGCTTGGAGAACCAAAGTTGTGGGCAGGAGTAGGATTTTCCTGCATATACTGTACACATGGTGATTTTTATTTGGATTTTTTAAAAATTTAAATTGCAACTTACCCTATTAAAACTACCCTGATTTACAGAATATCTTCAAGATTTTTGGGAAAACCTACATGACTGCTATGTGCTCCTTAAACAGCATTGAAAAGGGGGAGGTAATTGTTTTTTTGGCTCATGCCTTGCAGTTTCCATTGCCTCCCAGCTGCTCCAGGCAGTTAGATGTCTCTCTGAGATGGCAGAGTTGCAAATGGTAGCACATCATGGAATCAAAAGCTATTATGACATAAAAGAAGCCCTTTCACTTGTGGAAGTCTCCTTTGATATCCACAGAAGACTACTTGCTGTAAAAGAGCATCTAAGTCACTTCGCTACCTTTAAGGGGATGGTCTCATCCTGTTTGCCAGTCATCTAAACCTGTCACCTCAACTATTTTGAATGAGATGTAAACATTTGAAGTCTGGGTTAGTTGTAGATTTCTGTAAAGTGCAGCACATTTATAGAGGAAAAACAAAATGAAAACAAGAAAGACCTTACATCTCCATTCGTCAAGTGTCACATACAATTAATGGTTTGACAATGTCATAACTAAATAAAAAATATATACATTCATTATATATAAATATAAAACAGGGGTTTAAAGTGGAAAGGAAAAGAGACATGTAGCATGATGGAATATTTCATTTTTGAAGAGATATTTATTTTGAATAGATGAAAATGTAGATCAGCAGCCATAATGGAAACCTTTATCAGTGCACAAGCTTAATATTTTCTAAAAACACAAACTTCTTTAAGTAGATCAGTGCCTTCAAAACAATTTAATGCCATCTTGTGGTCAATTGTGTAAATGAATTCAATAAATAAGAACCAGATCAGATTGTTTTTATGTATATATGGAGATAGGGGAATATTTGGCAGAACTGAGACATACAAATATCATAAACAAATAAAGCAGAGAAGAGTATTATATTATTTCCTGGCTTATCTCAAGACTATTTAGATCTTCAGAAAGATATTTTACTTAAAGGGAAGCACTCCTTCAAAATAAGATGTTGTGTGCCACAGTATCCCTTATAAACAACCATCAGTCACAATGCTTCACTTCAGTTGGCAAAAGTGACTTTTGTCAAAAGCAAGTAACAATCAGGCAGACTGGCCCCAGTTCAATGCTTTGTGCAGCAGCGGTGGGTTGCTCCTGGTTCGGCCCGGTTCTTAGAACTGGTAGCAGCAGCGGCTGGAGGCTCCGCCCACCCACCCGGGACACTTCTGCACATGCAGGTGGAATATACTTTCAGAAGATGGATTGGATTGGATTGGAAGAGAGAGAGAGAGAGAGAGAGAGAGAGAGAGAGAGAGAGTGGAATGGAATGGAACGGAATGG
>QLTV01004086.1:7657024-7690830 GCA_003457575.1 Thermophis baileyi | reverse complement strand
AGAGAGAGAGAGATAGATAGATAGATAGATAGATAGATAGATAGACAGACAGACAGACAGACAGACAGACAGACAGACAGACAGACAGACAGACAGACTGACTGACTGACTGACTGACTGACTGACTGACTGACTGACTGACTCCTTGACTTACAACCATTTTAATGACTGTTGGGTTATTCCATGTCAAGTGGTCTGATTTCAGGAAAGTGCCCAGGTCGACCAGCACGGATTTTGATAAAATTTGGTGTGAATATGCACACACATCCCCAATGAACATTGGTAAAGTGTTATGTTTGCCGATGCAATACTTGCGGAGATATAGTCATTTGTATGACCCCATACCGCAGCCTTCGACAGTATGACTCTGAGATTTCAGCAACTTTGAGACATAATATCTCTGGCAATATTTTGTTGAGAGAAACAAAACTTGGCCATCTTGTACAACTTGTTGTGCTCTATTAAACAAAATAATAAAAACATTCTCATGAGCGATCTCCAACTAGATAATTTGGAGCAAAGTTGGCCAAAAACGACTGTGGTGTGAAAAAAGGGTAAAGTTTGGCTTCTTATATCTCTGGAAGGAAAGGTATGAGAAACGTGAAACTTTGTGCGTAACAACTTAGTAACACAAGGTTTTCAAATATAAAATTTCATTCTCCTACTGCTTTCCAATAGTTCACAAATTGAGTGTAAAGTTGATGGTTTTTGTAAAAACACCAATAGGGTATTTTCAGCCTGCTTTTACAAAAAAAGACCTTCTGGAAACTCGGTTAAATCATTTTCATTAGAAAGAGCATGTTTCAAACCCCCTAAAAAAGTGGAGTTGGTGTTTCATCGCTGACCTATAAAGCCCTAAAAATAGGGACAAAGTGGAGGATGTTGCTATGGCAGCGTCACATGCATTCTATTATTGTTTTGTCTTGTTTGTTTTATATAGACATCATTACTACTATTATATTGCATTGCTCCATGGTGACATTGTCACTACCAGTTCAGGCACCTGACCCAGCAACCCCATCGCCATAGGGGACATGCCTGATAGCCATGCAATACCAGCCATACCATATATTTAATTCCATGAATGTTTCTGTCGCAAAAATTGAACAGATCTGTCGGCGTCAGTATTTGGTCAGTTGATGGTCGCTGGAGGCTGGCTCGAGCAGCCAAACGTTTAGTCATGCTGCCCATTCCGTTGCATGGTGATTTGGTGAAACAAAATCACATGGTGAAACATTCACAGAATTAAATATATATACGTTCCGAAGGAAGAAATTGAAGAAAGCAGGATGCTGCAAGAAGAAAGATGGAAAGTTAGCAGCACAATAGCTGGCACAAGAGGTCATCATCACCAGTTTGTGCCAATTGATACAAATTCAATTTTTGTCAGCAAAGTTTCAAATGATATGATTAACTTTGTGGCCAAACTGTCCAATACCATCGATCCGAATTTAAAATTGGCCGACCTATTTCCCGGTTGTTATGTTGCCTGCATTTATGACAAACAATGGTGGGTAGGCAACGTCGTGGAAATTTCGATCGAACAAAATGATGGGTTGGTAACATTTATGCATCCGCGAGGCCCTGCTCATTCATTTTATTGGCCTGAAAGACAAGATGTTTGTTGGGTTCCAGAATCACATCTTATTTGCGTGCTTCCACCGCCTTCAGTTACAGTGTCAGGTCGACAGTATCAATTCCCAGAAGCGACGTTAAAGAATGTGGCGCGTAAATTCAATAATAAATAAGTGATCACTGAAATTTGGCAGTACGAACAGTACAGACTTCAGCTTGGGAATCATATAAGATACCCACTTTAGGCTTGGGAACCTAGGATAAGCTGCCCAATTGTCGGCTTGGGAACCGGACAGATACCCACAGATGGCTTTGGAACCTCAAGGAAGAAACCAAACTACAGGCTTAGGATCCTGAACCAAGAAACCCACCCGTGGCTGGTATTGCATGGCTATCAGGCATGCCCCCTATGGCGATGGGGTTGCTGGGTCAGGTGCCTGAACTGGTAGTGACAATGTCACCATGGAGCAATGCAATATAATAGTAGTAATGATGTCTATATAAAACAAACAAGACAAAACAATAATAGAATGCATGTGACGCTGCCATAGCAACGTCCTCCACTTTGTCCCTATTTTTAGGACTTATAGGTCAGCGATGAAACACCAACTCCACTTTTTTAGGGGGTTTGAAACATGCTCTTTCTAATGAGAATGATTTAACAGATTTCCAGAAGGTCTTTTTTTGTAAAAGCAGGCTGAAAATACCCTATTTTTGGCATTTTTACAAAAACCATCAACTTTACATTCAATTTGTGAACTATTGGAAAGCAGGAGAATGAAATTTTATATTCGAAAACCTTGTGTTGCTAAGTTGTTACGTACAAAGTTTCACGTTTCTCATACCTTTCCCTCCAGAGATATAAGAAGCCAAACTTTACTCTTTTTTCGTGCTCCAAATTATCTAGATGGGAGATCGCTCATGAGAATGTTTTTATTTTTTTGTTTAATAGAGCACAACAAGTTGTACAAGATGGCCAAGTTTTGTTTCTCTCAACAAAATATTGCCGGAGATATTATGTCTCAAAGTTGCTGAAACCTCAGAGTCATACTGTCGAAGGCTGCGGTACGGGGTCATACACATGACTATATCTCCGCAAGTATTGCATCGGCAAACATAACACTTTACCAATGTTCATTGGGGACGTGTGTGCATATTCACACCAAATTTCATCAAAATCCATGATGGTTGACCTGGGAGCCCCAGACCACTTGACATGACCCTGTTCAAAGTTATGATAGCCCTGAAAAAGTTACTTATGACCATTCCTCACACTTACAACCACCACAGCATCCCAGAGGTAATTGGCAACCATCATGTATTTATAAGAGTTGCAGCATCCTGGAGTCACGATTGCCATTTACCACCTTCCTAAGGAGTTTCCAATAAGCAAAGCCAACCATCATTTCCTTAAAGACAGCATGATCTGCTTAACAACCATGCCAATAAAAAAATATATAAAATTGGCCGTAATTCATTAAATGACCACAACCTTTAATGACAGAAGTTCTGGTCTCAATTGTGGTTGTAAGTCGAGAACTGACTGTAGATAGATGGTATATATAAATATCCCTCATGAATATCTCATAAATATATAAATAACTTGGAATTCTGACATATGAGTTATGATTACAATAAACTCCTTTTGCTATCTATTGAAAGACAGGAGAATATTGAGATTCAGTGTTGGTATATTACTATTGATTTATATTGCTACCCACTGACTTATACAGCTACCTTTTTTATACTATTTCTGAAACTGCATTTATCTTTCACATCTATGATCAAATAAAAATTAAAATAAGTGTCATCATTACACCAGCAGGAACTTACTTTGTAAATGTGGTTTTTACTAAGGGTAACTAAAATATAATTGTAGACATACTGTGAAAACTTAAATGTTGGTAATGGGGACACTATGTAAGATCTGCCAAAATAACCTGAAAATAAAGCCGCCTTCAAGCCATATTCCTGGGAACTTCACTGACAAGTAACATCATGGAAGCAGTTTGCCACTGTAGATGTCAGCCTTCCAGTCTAGCGGTACTCCTTAGTAATCGTCCATCCAAGTCCTAACTAGGAGCAATGCTGCATAGCTTGTCAGCCCACCAAGATCAATGAGGTGTGGGTACAAGTAATCCTTGGGTTACTGTGGCAATTGGGGCCAGAATTGTCATTGCTAAGTGATGGGGTCATAAACATGATGTCATGTGACTATGTCACTTAGTGATGAGAGTCCCTATTGTCATCATTAAGCAAGGACCATGCAGGTCATTGAACGAGGAAGTCATATGATTGTGACTTCCTGCTAGCTTCCCTACTGACTTTGCTTGTGGGAAGCTGGCATGGAACATTGGAACCCATGATCATGTGACTGCAGCTCACTGGAATGTCATCTCTAAGAACCTGGGTCACAATCATGTGTCTCTGGGGATGCTGCGATGACCTGAACTTTGAGGGCCTATCGTTAAGTCCCCTCTCGTTCAGCATTGTCACAAGTTTGAACGGTTATTGAACAAGTAGTTGTGACCCAGGAGTTACCTGTATCTACTGAAGCAAATTTTAGCAAAATAAAAATTAAAACACATCAAGGAATATTTAATATGAGTATCTGGAGAGAGAATTCTGCACCGGAGACAAATTCCTTGTGTGTCTAACCACACTTGGCCAAATAAAATACAGGTAGTTCTTGACTTACAACCTTTCGTTTAGTGACTGTTCTAAGTTACAACGGCACTGAAAAACTTTCAGACTTATGACCATTGCAGCATCAAAAGATCAAAATTCAGACACTCAGCAATTGGCTCATATTTATGACAGTTGCAGTGTCCCGGGTCATGTGATCACCTTTTGAGACCTTCTGACAAGCAAAGTCAATGGGGAAGCCAGATTCACTTTACAACCGTGTTACTAACTTACCAAATGCAGTGGTTCACTTAACAACTATGGCAAGAAAGGTCATAAAGTAGAGCAAAACTCACTTGTCTCACTTAGCAACAGAAATTTTGGGCTCAACTGTGGACATAAGTCGAGGACTGCCTCTATTCCATTCCATTCCATTCCATTCCATTCCATAGAGCAGGGGTGTCAAACTCAAGGCCCGTGGGCCAGGTGCTTCGATCTGGCCTGCAGGGGTGCCCTGGAAACAGCGAAGGACCAGCCCACGGTGCCTCTGCCAGCGAAAACGGAACTCTGGGGGGGCGCTTCGCTGGCAGAGGGCTGCAGGAGGCCATCGCGGCCAAAAACGGTGATGTCAAGCTGGCCACACCAACCCTGACTACGCCCCCCGAAGTCAAACACAACCCTGATGCAGCCCTCAATGAAATCAAGTTTGACACCACTGCCATAGAGAATTCAGAATTGATGAATATCACATACAATTACTGATGTGTAAAAAAAACAATACTGAAATCAGCTAAAGAGAAAGAGAGCGATTACAACATCATTTTAGGTGCATGTTATGTCTTTCTTTGGTACCTTTTTCTCAAACAATTATATTTAAGGGTGAATCCTTAAAAGTTACATAATAAAGGTAATAGATTCTAAATAAAAGACGTTCACCTAAAAGCAAGAATTTCTTATCCTTAGTTGAAAGAATCAGCAATTAAAGATAAGAGAATCTGAATTTCTTTAATCTTATTTAAGCCTTAGCATAAGAATAATTAAAAGATAGAGGAAATTATATGAATCTAGTCAATATAAAGACATCTTCTATATTATTTTTATTCTTGTTGCTGCAGAGTTTAGATCAGAAAACTCCTTTTACAATCTAACATCAGCCGTTTTATAGTGTTTTTCCCCCTGCACTGTATTTCTGGTGCATAACAATACTTGGAAAGCACAACTGGAATTCACGGAAGATTCAGGTATGGAAAACAAAGTTGAAATAATCCCTCACTTAAATTTTGTCCACCCCTTTAATTTTTAAGAGTCCCCCTCAATTCCTTCAATCCAAGTCATTGATAAAAATGTTGAAGGGCACAGGGTCCTAAACACAGCCCTATGGCACTTCACTAAAATTTTCTTTCTAAGATGGCCATTAGTGAAAACTATTTGGAGAGTCAGTTTGGTGTGGTGACTAAGGTGCTGGCCTAGAAACCAGAAGATTGTGAGTTCTAGTCCCATCTTAGGCAAACTGGCTGGGTGAGTTTGTTTCAGTCACTTTCTCTCAACTCACCTCACCTCACAGTGTTGTTATAGGGAAAACAGGAGGAGGTATTGGTATGTTTGCCACCTTGACTTGTATATGAAAAGAAGGCAAGATAAAAATCTAGAAAAAATCACAGCAAATAATTGTCTAATATTTTGCATTGGTTAGAGTTCATGCTATGTTACATTCTAGGTAGTAAATTATAAAAAGAATAAAATATGCCCAGAGAAGGACAAGAATAAGGTCGACAGGTCTGGAAATGAATTTCTATGAGATCAAGGAAACTTGGTATCCTTAGCTTTAAGGGAGAAGACTATGAGAATTAAGGAAAAATCTCTTCAGATACCTGAAAGATTGTCACACAGAAGGCGGCCAAGATCTGTTGTCCTAAAATACTTAAAACAGCATAATAGTTTCCAGTTATCAAAAGGCTAATTTCAACTGAACATGAAAGCAAGGACAGCTTTTTTTGTAGTAACGAGTAGCTGAAAAGTAGAACCAATTACCCAGAGAAGTGATTGGAGGCAGTCAGACACAGGCTGGACAACCATCAGTCTGAGATGTTTCAATCTCCATTAGATCAGGCAGAGTAGGCATGCTGCAGGTATCATCAGCTAAAGATCTACATTTGGTGGCTTCCAGGAGAAATACCTTCTCTGCCCTGAAGCGCACCTTATGGAACGTTCTTCCCCCAGAAATTAGATCAGCTCCATTTCCTTTTGATACAGGTAGTTTCAACTTACGATTGATTGCAGTTAGGATTGGATTTTTGGTCATAAGTCGCTATAGTTGTAATTCGAGGCACCCACATTTCTGGACCCAATTTTATGATATTCTTTGTACTAGTCATTAAGTAATTGACCATGGTGGTTAAGCGAATCCAGAGTCATTAAGCAAACGGAGGTACAGTAAGTGCAAACACATTCTTCCAAATGGATGCTTTTTGCCAGAAACCAGCAAAAAATGCCAGAAACCGCAAATAATTGTCATGTGACTACAGGATGCTGCAACCAGTCAAAGGGAGGCCAGTTGCCAAATGCCCCAAATACAGAAACATGACCACTGGAGGGTGGCATGACATTTTATGGTGAGTGCTTTACAAGAAATAAAACACTTGTTCTGGGCCCATGGTAATTTTAAAAAGATCATTAAGTGTGGTCATAAGCCAAGGACTACCTGTACTCCAAAAAAGTCAACATCTGGCTATGTTATCAGATGTTCCCAGGCAAAAGGACACTTGTTTAGATGGCTCTATTAATGAGGTGGCCATTTTTAATCCTCCCTTTACTTATGATTTGGTTTTTATATGGATTTTTGTTTTATACCTGCTGTTTTTAATCTAATTGTTGTGGACCACCCAGAATTGTTTTCGGTGAGATGGGCAGCTATATAAATTTGATTAATAAATAAATAGAGCTGGATTACCCTATTAAGCAAATTTGGAATCAGTGACCTAAATGGTTGCTTCTAAGTCTATAACAGACCTGAGGCACAGTTCATCAGCACTGTGAAATTTTCTGAAGCAAGTCAGTCCTAACTTCAATCTAGGGGGAAAGATTGTACATCTGCTCAAAACAGATGTGTATTTTTTCAGAGTGTGGTCACAATTAACATGATATATGAACCATCAGATTTTGTGAAGAGACATACTTGGTTTGAAAATAGGTGATGTTACAATTGGATCACCGAGCAAATCTCATTTGAACAGGAAAAAAGGGAGGGAGCTTTTTTTCTAAGGCAACACATTTTACAAGCATTAGAATTTCCAGGTAAGTACAAAACAATTGGGTCATTGTTACAGAGACATTTCCTTAACAAATTTTCAATGTCTTCGACAATAGCAGAGCTTCTAATATACTGGAAAATTTGTTAAAAATTCAGGGAAATATTCAGAGATATGTCTGCCTTGAAAACTGTCCATGTTGAACTATATAGCACAGTCAAATATCAAGAGCTGACTACAGGAAATGTTTTACGACTGTTTTGTGTGTGCTATGATAATTTTATGTCATAAAGTATTTCTAAAATTTGCCATATTTCAATTCCATGGGAGTCATGGGACACGGATTTTTAATTCTGTAAGTTAGCCATTTGAGGTACCTTGGTTTAAAAGTTTGCCTCTTATGCCCAGTTAAAGGTTATAGACATAGAGTTTTAGTAGTATACTAGACAACCGGGTCATCGTTTCAGAGGTATTTGCTTACCAGATTCCTCAATGCCTTCAACAATGGCAGAGCTTCTAAAGTACTGTGAAAGTTCTTAAAAATTCAGGGAGATACTCAGAAATGTATCTGCCTTGAACACAGCCCATGTTGAACTGTATAGTACAATCAAACATCAGCAGCTGACCACAGGAAATGCTTTATGACATTTTGTATTAGCAGTATATAGGTAGACTAGCTGATTACCTGTGCTTCACTACGAAACTATGTGATGGGGCTTGATAAATTGACACTTAAAGCTTGAAAATTAATGAGTAGTTAAAAAAGGGACTGTATTATTTCGTTAGAGATGGTAAGCTAAGTTTCTGTTACCAGATGAAGACATTATTTGCATAGCATAGACTGTCAATTCGTCCCTCAGATGAATTGCTCAGGACCTCCCTGTAAACAACATTCCTGGTTTTGCTCTCTGGCTGGAGGATGACCAGGCTGTCAGGTGAACTGACTCTGGAGCATGCCACATAGAACTGGCCATGGGAGAAACAGGCAGCTTCCCTTACTTGTGTTTTCCTAATCGCATCTGTAAATCTTTTCCTCCATTTTTTGCCTCTTTTCCCTTTAACTGGTGTTACAGTAGAAGGAACAGATTCGTCTGAACTGAGGAGGAAAATAAAGGGGGGGGATCTGTCTCTGCCTACCAGCATCCATCCGTATTCATCTGGCTAGCTTGGCTTAGCTCAACTGTTCTGTAGTAAAGCTGCTTGCTGCTGTGAAAGCAAAAGCGAAACTGAAACTCCTCTGCTTGTGTTTTGCATTTGGATCAGATTTCTTTTCAGGTGGGGAGGGGGAGTAGAACTCCTTAGCATCAGAGCTTGTTAATATTAATATAAGAAATACTCATGCTGCTATGATCATTTCGAAAAATCCTTTCTTAGTGAGCACCTAGAAGCCAAGAGGAACATACGTGGCAAATTTTAAGTTTGTAGGCTTTACGGTTCTGGAGGTTCTGGAGAGCCGAGGTGGCGCAGTGGTTAGAGTGCAGTACTGCAGGCTACTTCAGCTGACTGCTAGCTGCAGTTCGGCGGTTCAAATCTCACCGGCTCAAGGTTGACTCAGCCTTCCAGTGGGGCCATGAGCACCTGTGCTGACGCTCACACAAGTGGGGCTGTGCGCGCAAGCGGAGGCGCACACACCGGCCGGCCACTCATGCGGTCCAGTAGTGGGCTGTGGCCTACAGATTGGGGACCCCTGTGTTAGGGTATGAAACAATAATACTGTATTTTAAAATGAATGCAATTCAAAATAAAGTGTCCAGTGAGATTACACTGTTAGAAACACCTGTAGATATCTATTCTCTTACAACAAAAATCAAATAATAGAAACTAAAGAGAGTTCACATGTATAAGGCTATCTGTGAAGTTGAATTAAATTACAGAGCTCTGTAAAATTAAAGGTACCTGTTTGCTTAAAAATTACCTATCCTTTTATTCAACTTGAATAGAATAGAAATAGTTTCGAACTAGGTCATTTGATCTTAGTATGATGAGTAGAAATCAGGCAGGGAAGTAGTAATTATTTCTTTTACTTCAGTTTCATTTCTAAAAATTCACAGCTAGAGGGCAATAAAGTCAACATATTATGCACTCTATAATTAAACAACTTGTGCACCCCTATTCATATAAAGACAAAAGGAAAGCAAGAATGTCCAATATCAGAAATTCACACATTAGGAAAAAATGTCCCTTTTAAAACTCTAATCAGAAGCACAATGAATGCAAAAAGGAAGTGCACTTTTCTAAAGATGCTTTTCAGTTCAAAAATTGTTAGAGCTTACAGATATGTATATATACAATATCTGGTTATGTTGAATCTATTGGACTTCCAGATACAATGTTTTCAAAAGTCTTCTCAAACAAAATTATGTTCAGATGACTATGACTACAACTGTTCACCAAAATATGAACCTTGGTTATCCTTTTTCCATCAATATGAAAAGTCCAAGGATTTATTTATTTGTTACATTTATGTATTGCCAATCTCATTATGCAAAGTGACTCTCAGCAGTTTATAAATGTATAAAGGCAGAACCACAGTACACATACCTGTTACCATCATGACTAACTAAAAAGACAGTGAAAACTTACAATTCCAGAAGCCAATTTCAACTAAAAATCCAATGATAAACTCAACTTAAGCATTATGAAAAGTACTTAAATCAATATTCAATAAGAGATGTACCACAGTTTCAATACTGCTGTACATTTTAATTTCTGCTCCAGGCATCAGTGCCTACCGTGTGAGCCTCTCAACAAAGTAGCTGGTTTTCATGCATACAAATTGTTTATGCTCAGCAATCCTTAATGAATAGGGATAGCATTCTCCAAAAAAGAGAAAGAAAAAATACCTGGATTCCATGTAGAGAAGAATTTCTCTATCTGAATCTCCCTCAATCTGATTTAACAGTTTTTAAATCACCTGTGCTATTGTCTTTCTATGTTTCTCCCATAATGTTCCAATGTTCCAAGAGTGAAAACATTACACAGCAACTTTCTCTAAGCCATATCTAGCCACTGTAGCATGTGGACAAATCAGGACAAATTCCAAAATAAACACAATATGCAGGATTAGCATTTGTCCTCTTTTGTGAGCTAACATTGTCTAGACTTGTTACTTGCAGCCTATGTAATAACCAAAGCCACAAATGGATTTTAACATTCTCTAATTTTCCATCACTGCAATCCAACCTGGAACATTGGGGCCAATTTAGGTTTTTGTATCCTGCAAGTTTTACTATTGTTAATCAGTGTTTTTTGGGCCTCTCCCTTAAATAGGATTTAGGAAAGTAAATCCCTGCAAAATATACCAGCAAACTAGTATAATGCTAATCTTACCAGAGTTAAAAATAGGTATCATCTGGCTTCTGTCTTATTTCAAATGTTTGATTTCAACTTCTAAAATTAATGATTCCTAATCCAAATGCATTTTGGAGGGATAGTTTTCTCTAAATTAGTTCACCTATGTTGCAGTCTATGGCTGTATGAGAATACAGTAACAATGGAAATTATTCTATTCACCTCATTTTAATATGGTTGTAGCTAAGAAGAGTCTGACATGCATGAGTTAGTTATACAGCATCTATGCACCAGTTTTGATTGAAACAGTTCGAATGCGATAAAATTAAACCATCTTTGGGAATTATCCAAGGCAGAAAAAAAATGTATAAAGAACGAAGCACAGAGCCGCTTGGTAATGCAAAACAGGCATAAAACAATTAGCATCCCTCCACCAGGAATTGCTGAGGAAGGGGGGAAAAAACGGAAACTCACACAAAAGTTCGCGAGCACTTTCTCCCCCCCCCTCCTCCCAAAAAAAAAAAAAACCACCCTCAAAGGCAAAGGAGGAACAAGATTGACCGCATTTTATGCGACAGCTGACAGGGAAGCAGAGAGCCGCGGCCGAAACAGCTAAACAGAAAAAAAGCAGAGGATACACTCGACGAGGGTGTTTACAGCCTCGGCTTCGACGCACTCAAAGGCAAGTACGCCAAGGAAAGCGGAGCTGCACACACACACAAGGGGCTGTGGAGCGGAACCGACTTAAAATGAGAAGGACGTTTGACCGCGCCGCCGCCATTTTTCCCCCCGAGCTCCAACAGCTGAGCTTTTATATACTTTCTTCGGGCGGGCGAATGCTCCGAGCGGCTTTTGTTTCGAGTACAACGCAAACACCATTCCGCCCCCTCCCCTCAGCGTTTCGGGAGCGGAGGTGCTGCTGCAAGCGTTGGGCCTTTAAAGAGGAGGGGGAGTAACGGAGACTTGGCCGCGTTCGCGCCAAGCTGTACAGATCCGGGACTTGGGGGGGGGGAGTGGAGTAGCTCGCGCTCCCCGCTTTACCTTGCGGAGATAGCTGGCCACCACCTGCTCGAAAGGATATTTATAAACTCTCCGGGCCTCCACGGTCACCCCCATGTTGGGCATGGAGCCGCCGCGGCCCCTTCCTGCAAACTCGGGCGGCGTTTTTGGCAGAGCAGCCGGCCGCCTGGCTAGGCCCCTTCCCTCCGCCAGGCGCCAGTCCTCGCCCGCTGAACTACGTAAAACTTTTATGACGGGCGGCGGCATCGCTTGCAGGACAACCCCGTCCTATAGGTCACAATGTAAACCCAGGGCCAAACCGCGGAGGGGAAAGGGGAGAGTAGTAGGTCGCTCGCCCAGGGAGGGCGGAACGCCCTTTTCCAAAAGCGGCGCCTTCTCTCGGACGTCCCGAACGGCGCTCGGATTTGCCGTCCGCGACCTCAAAAAAAAAAAAGGGGGGGCAGCGCGGATTATAATTCGGTGCTAAACCGCGCTCTCGATTCCCGTGTTTTTGTTTAAACGTAGAAATGCCGCCTTTAGAGAAAAAGGATTGACGTACGCTCTAACTAGGAAAAACCCGGTCAGAATCCAATTAGGCTTTTCCCACGTGCCTTTCGCCACATCATCTCCCCTCTCCCCGCATGCGGGTCAAAGTTTGCGCGTGTACTTCAGAGTTCTCAAATAAAAGAGGCGATTCCCTCCGGGTTAGCCCCTCGGTTACTAAGTGCTGTAAAAAGAAAAAGGGGCGTTGCAAATATAGCCCTAGCGTCGTCGTCGTGGGGAAACCACGGCGGGCAGCAAATTCCCTTCCCACAGAGCCATGAATTCGGAGCGACTCGGGATCGACCCGCGTTCGCAGGCTATTCGGAGCTTAAGAAGGCGCTCGAGCTACGCCTGCCGGCAACTCCATAAAGAAACATTTCGTCGACTCGTCTGGGTCTTGCTGCTCGGTTCCCAAAGCGGGGATTTTTATGGAGGTGCCGGCAGATGCTATGTGGGCGGCGACGGCACAGGCTCCGAATAATATTTTCTGCGTCGAATCCGGATGAAGTAATTTCAGATGATCGGCTAAACCTTACGGGGAGATTTATTTTTAGTTGCGAATAAGTATTTTGTGGTAGAAAATTACCGCACTGTATTTTTGTTTGTTTGTTAAAGAATGATCTTAGGCAACAGGAGAGCCTGGCAGATCGGAGTGTCTGTTTTAAAAAAAAAAAAAATCCTGGTGTCAAATTAGCCGAATTTATGTTAGACCGTTTTCCACTTGCCCATACCGCCCGCCACTCCCTGGGGTGGTTATTTGCTTCCAGTCAAATGTTAAGGTTCAGTTTGCCTGTGCCAGCGGGGAAGCCCTTGTTTGAAATGAAATATATATGAAATAAAAATGCTTAGTTATAGATTATAAAACAAGTGGCACAGCATGCAGCCTTCTGGTAGTTGTGCTACTGAATGTTGGAAGCAAACCACCAAGAAAAAGTGCAATTTCTCTTTTCTGATGGGAATTGCGCATACACTGATCCAACCCAGGTACACCCCAAATCCCATTAATACCATTCTAACTCATTTTGGTACAGGCACTGCCCCTCCTGCTTGGCCCTTGACTACTGCAAAATAATAGCAAAAAAAGATCTACAAATCGTAATAGATCAGAAGTAACCACATAACTACAACACTGAAATACTTACTGCTATTCTGAAGTAAATATGATTGAGGGTGCAAAGTTTTACTGTCAGAGAGAAGTGGATGGAAAATTGACATCAAGGGGAGGGGGGAGAGTGCAGTGAAGAACAGTTGCTTACAATGAGAGATCCCAGCAGTAATATTAGGACAATTACCACAAGGATCCATAACCTCAGGAAAACTGCCGAGAAGGTCCCTTTCCACATCTCTGCCCATCTTTTAAACAGGGAGTCACTGGATATTGACTTGTAACTACAGTAGATTGTTATAGGTGAAGTGAGGTGACACTTTCAGACATCAACCCATTTGACAGTTTATTCTGAGAAAATTAGAGCAATGAGTATGTAAACAACTTAGAAAAACAAGTATAGAGCTACAAGATTGCACTGCAAAAGTCTGAACAACCACTAGCTGGCACAAAAGGGTTATTTTTCCCTGTATGTTTGCTGCCACCTAGTGGTTTTCCATCCCACATGTGGAAGCCCTAAACAAGAGGATTGGAAAGCTAGGCACTAAAAAGTCAACATAAGTGCTGTGTGTCTGTTGCTAACTCAGAGTAGTGTCTGTATTATGAGGCAACTGAACTCAGCTGTGGAATTAATAAAGCTAGTAGAGAAAAAATAATTTTGCAATGCCCCAAACCTTTCTGGCAGTTCTAGCAATCCATATCTAACTGCATGGATAAATATGTATTGACTTCAAAGCACCACAGCCATTACTAACCATTCCTATTTTATTTATAATACTTTTGTAGTGGCCTTTTTATTTAGCAAACGCTATCCTTGGGCAATTTGTAAGCTACAGTTTGTTGCTCAAAGCTTTAAAAAAAAACACTGTAATAGGAAATATTAATAGCAGTGAAAATTAATTTAGTTAAAAGAAAATTGGAGAACACAGTCAGTTACACACATTAAAAAAGGAGTCAAAGAGAGAGAGAGTCATGCTTTCATCCCATGGCAAGTCATTGCTCAGGGAACAAATCATAAGAAAATCTTGTGTCACTTGTGCTCATCAACATTATTGATCTTATTGGAGGGCATGTAAGCAGAGCTGATTTTAGAGACTAGACAGCTATCAAAAGCTTCCATTAACAATGTTCAGAGATAAATATTGTTGCTTTTGTAGTCCAATTGCACACAAGGGGAAGATCTTAGTAGGCTCAGGGGAGTCATAAGATCTTCAGGGAAATTACAGAGAAAACAACGATTTAAGGAGGCAATTCCTCCCTCACCAGGAAACCAACCTGGTGAAGATTCATCATGTTCAGTGGCCTTAGAATGATGAATGTCTACTACATGTGTGGAGGGAGAAAACTCAGGAACTTAGAGAACGGGAATGACGTTCCCTTCCAAAGAGGGATACCAGGTTATTACCCTCAAAAGTTGCATACCATATTCAAACTTGTACTCAATTACAGGCTACTTGAAGTCTTTGAGAATTTAGCTCTGTCCCCACTGAAGCAGTGAAACACCTTGGTTAATAGAGGTTATGTATTTTCAATGTAATTATAGCACTTGGGCTGACACTATATCTGATATAAAAAGGTAAAGGTTTCCCCTATCACAGCGGTCACCAACTGGTGGTCCGTGGACCACTGGTGGTCCGTGAGAAAATGTTGGTGGTCCGCAGAAAAATTATTTGCATTTTTTATATTGCACTAAATCAGGGGTCCTCAAATTACGGCCTGTGGGCCAGATACATGCAATGAACGCTTGTGTTGCTGCAGAGAGTCTCCCCCTTTGGGGTCTTTTTGTGTGGGTCGGAGGGGGCAGAAATTCTGACTTGGGGTCTGCTTCAGCCTCCTGGTGCGGGGCTTTGGACGAAGGCTAGAGGGAAATGCCACTGGTGGCAAAGAGCCGGAGAGCCTTCTTCCAATGGGACTGTATCATGGCCTGGAACTGGCTGACCATCTCAGCCCGCTGAGTCTCCAGGCACCGGTACCTGCTCGTAGTCCTCAGTGAGGTGCTTCTGCTGAGCCTCCTTCTCGGCCAGATCCAATTTGAACTGAGCCAGCTATTTTGCCAACTCTTTCTCGTGATGGCTGCTTAGCTCCAACAATTGCTTCCTATTGGGGCCTTAAGGAGCCCGGGCGGGCAGCGAGGAGTGGCTGGGAGGGGAGGGGCGAGTAGAGGCCAGCGAGGCACCCTTCGACGTGAGTGACATCAAGTTGGTGACGCCCACCCAGTCACATGACCACCTAGCCACGCCCACCCAGCCAGTCATTAGGCAGATCATATTAGTGGTCCGCGGGATTTAAAATTATGAATTTAGTGGTCCCTGAGGTCCAAAAGGTTGGGGACCCCTGCCCTATCCAGTTGTGACCAACTCCAAGGGGTGGTGCTCATCTCCATTTCTTAGCCAAGAGAGCCAACATTGTCCAAAGACATTTCTGTGGTCATGTGGCCAGTATGACTATATGCCGAGGTGCACAGAACACTCTTACCTTCCCACTAAAGTGGTACCTATTTACTCGCATTTGCATGCTTTCAAATTGCTAGGTTGACGGAACGAGAGCTCACCCCATCACACAATGCTTGGGTCTCGAACCCCGGGCTGTTAGGTTTCCAGCTGACAAGCTCAGCATCTTTAACATTTGAGCCATTGCACACACACCCATATGTGATATAGAGGCCTTCAATTTAGGCATGTTTAAAATTTAATAATATGGTTGCAGTCTTGACTGAAGAATTGGAAAACTAAATAGAGTACTGGTCCAAATTGGCATCAGGGTGCTACAAGTGATAGGCTGCAGATCCCATTGATGCTCTAGCCCAGGGGTGTCAAATTGGCGGCCTACAGGTCAGATGCATCATGCACAGGCCATACCCACCCCAGCTCCGCGAAGGGGGAAAACATCGCGATACATCACATGACGGCAATGTGACGTGGAGAGTTTGACTCCCGTGCTCTAGCCAATCCTGGAGGCAACTGATACTATCCAAGAGAAAAGGGATAGAGAGAGGCAGAGGTAGCCACTGAGAACAGCTAAAATTATGTGATTGGAATCCCACTCTTTTTACTGTACTGTATATCACATTGCACATGCACAAAAGGGATGGTTCCTTTGAATAACTACAGCTGTCATCACAACCCTGTAGAAGCCCCTAAAAAGGGGTCCTTACTTCCTTATATTATTCTGTCATTTTTGGCAAATAAGATCCCTTGGGGAAACTACATTTTTGTATACAGCCATTCTCTGCCTTTTGTTTACATTGCTGGAATAGCTGGAACAGAAAGGTAGGAGTAGCACTTTAATAGATACTTATCATTCCAATCAAGCATTTCCCTTTATGTTGAATTGCTGATGTAATTACAGTGTACAAAGATAGCTGGAAACAATTTATACATGTTTTATATTTACAAATAATAAAGAGACATGTGCACTTCCCTGTCTTGATGTACATTTTGATTAACATAATTTCTTTTGTAATTCTGCAACTATTTGAAATAAAAGAGATAATGAAATGATCAGATAATAAAAGGGAAGTTATAAATCATTTATAACATATATAAGTTACTGGTAGCTGGATACCTGTGCTTCGCTATAAAACTATGTGATCGGGCTTGATAAATTGACAGTTAAAGCTTGAAAATTAATGAGTAGTTACGATCGGGCTTGATACATTGACACTTGAAGCTTGAAAATTTATGTAGAATGTGTAACTCAGCATCAGAGTGTGTTAATATAAGGCAACTGGCAGTTGGAACAGAGTTCTTCTCAGGTGGGGAGGGGGAGTAGAATGTCTAAACTCCCAGCCCGCAGGTCGGATGAGTCACTTGCTGGCCACGCCCATGCCTAGTTTAGCGAAGGGATAGCATCAGAGCGTGTTAATATAAGGCAACTGGCAGTTGGAACAGAGTTCTTTTCAGGTGGGGAGGGGGAGTAGAACGTCTAACTCCTTAGCATCAGAGCGTGTTAATATAATACTGTATAAGAAATACTAATGATCTGATGGTCATTTGGAAAAATCCTTTCTTAGTGAGCACCTAGAAGCCTAGAGGAACATACGTGCAAAGTTTCAAATTTGTAGGCTTGCTAGCTATGATGTTATGACTGAGAGATACATTCTCCTTCAGCTTCAAACTGTGTTTTATATATATAGATAAAGTATTAGAAGAGCCGAGGTGGCGCAGTGGTTAGAGTGCAGCACTGCAGGCTACTTCAGCTGTACTGCTAGCTGCAGTTCGGCAGTTCAAATCTCACCGGCTCAAGGTTGACTCAGCCTTCCATCCTTCCGAGGTGGGTAAAATGAGGACCCAGATTGTTGGGGGCAATATGCTGACTCTGTGAACCGCTTAGAGAGGGCTGTAAAGCACTGTAAAGCGGTATATAAGTCTAAGTGCTATTGCTATTGCTATTTATTTGTTATTGAAGCAATGTCTTTTTTTACTTTACCCTTCAACAAATTGTTTGTTTATAAGATCAAAGAAAATGCTGAAAACTAGCTATTGCAGGGGTTTCAAACTCAAGGGCCGGATCCGGCCTGCAGGATACTTAGATCTGGCCCATGGGGTTGTCCTGGAAACAACGAAGGACCGGCCCATGGTGCCTCTACCAGCGAAAATGGAGCTCGGAAGGGCCACGGGCAGCCCTCTTGAGCTCCGTTTTTGCTGGCAGAGGGTTGCAGGAGGCCATCACAGCTGAAAATGGAGCTCGGGAGCCCATTTTTGCTGGCAGAGCGCTCAGGCCACCACAAACACCCCAACACGAGTGATGTCGAGCTGGCCATGCCCACCCCGGCCATGCCCACCCCGGCCCCCCAAGGTCAAACACAACCCTGATGCGGCCCTCAATGAAATCGAGTTTGACACCCCTGAGCTATGGCTACTAAATAAGATAGACAAATAGTAAATACAGAAAATCCAAAGAATTTTTAGTCATATTCACACAGCTTGTAATTTAATTATTTTTATGTAATAAATGACATTCAGAGTTTCAAATTACCACGCCACTTATCTGACATGGATTTCTGATGAATACATTCAACAAGGAAATTTTGAAATAATACATGAGTAATATATGGAAGAATACAATTATAGAAAAGAATCTAATTGATAGCAACTAATATCTCTGAATGAGAAATTAGGAACACCCAAATGTAATGTATAAATGGGAATACATGAATGAACATATACCTTTGGAGAAGAAAAATTGTGTTGTTCTGAATATGTATGATGAACAATTCCATGTAAAAATATGGAGGCCATGTGAATGCCTTTGTGCTTCGGTCAGCTTTTAGAATCACAGCCAAACAACCTGATAACAATTCTGATAATGTTGAAATTTCTTTGCTGTTCCATCTAAATAATTATTTTAAACCATTATTGATTAATACTATACGCTTCATAATCCCATTTGAATGGTTAGAATACAGTATGATCGATACATATATACTTTTTTTTGAGACTCAGAGTAGATGTAACAGTAATAACAGTAATAAATCTGTGTCTTCAAAAGCAAAATCTGCCTTCAGAATCAGGCTGTTTCATGGCCACCATGATAACATGGACCTGATCCAATTTATAAAGGGTTCAGTTCACAGCAGAGATCACGTTTTTGTCTCAGGATAGTGGTGTGAGGATCTTGAGTTGGAGGATGTTAATATCAGTCCTTTCCCAATGGACAGATCACTCTGGAGTTCTCTGCATCCCACCATCACCATCACACACACTGCAGAGGTAAATCCCATGATCCCATTTGATCAGCCCACTCCAACCAACTACCGGTAGTAGGCTTTCAGAGGGAACTTGAGATTCCCCCCTCCCCTCCTTCAGTCATGGCTTGGAATAAGAATACAAGTACTCTAGGTCAGATAGATCATGCCTGTGCAAACACTCTGCATTTGTGGATCCCACAGGGTCTCCAGGTTTACCAATGAATTTTGGGAAATGAAGTGACACAGATGCCTAGAGTTCCATTGGAGAAAGAACAGGCCAACCAGACACAGTAAGAGCCTTTATTAGCGTTTACAAAAGAGATCCCTATCAGCTAATGGTTTATAGATAAATTAAATTGCATATAACTCATACTTCAAATGTAAGTAGTGGCATGCATGCTTTGAGTGAGACTGTAGATTTAAGGGGCGATATGAAATATATGTATATATATATTGGTAATCCTCCAAAATGAAAGAAATAAGCAGAAAATATCAAACCCCCTTCCTGAAGTAACTTTCCTATATTGCTGGCTGTGTCCTTTGTGGGTTCCCAGTTGCAGGAAAAAGACAAAGTCCCAAACATTGGTTTTCTACTGCCTTAGTCCTGTGATGGTGAACCTATGGCACGCGTGCCACAGGTGGCACACAGAGCCTTCTCTGCGGGCATGCCAACCGTCGCCCCAGCCCAGCTCCACCGCGCATGTGCGCGTATCTCCCGCCAGCCAGCTGGTGTCTGCTGCGCATGTGTGGGGGGCGGGGTGTATGCGGGGGACACACATGCATGCATGGGGGTGGGCGCGCATGCGTGGGGGTGCTTGCATTGCATTTGGGGGGTTTGTGCATGTGCGCGCGTCCCCCTCCCACTCTAGGGGGGGGCGTTTTGGGCCTGGAAGGCCTCCTGCACCATCCTGGAAGCCAAAATGGGGCACGGGGGCACCGCACGCGTGATGTGGCTTAGTGAGCGTGGCTTGGTGAGCATGGCAGGGGAAGGATACTGCAAAATCTCCATTCCCACCCCACTCCAGGGGAAGGATACTGCAAAATCCCCATTCCCTCCCTACTCCAGGGGAAGGATACTGCAAAATCTCCATTCCCACCCCACTCTGGGGCCAGCCAGAAGTGGTATTTGCCAGTTCTCCGAACTACACAAAATTTCTGCTACCGGTTCTCCAGAACCTGTCAGAACCTGCTGGATTTCACCCCTGCCCAAAACCCAACCCAACCCAAATTTGCTTTCTTATGTACTGACCTGTACAGCAATTTGGATTTGAAGAGGAGAGGGTAATTTGGAGAGCAAGTAAACACTCATACCCCTTGCTCCAACTTTGTAAAGAAGCTTATGTTACAGCAGTGGGATTCAAGGAGATACCAAGAGGTGCTACATGTACATCTCTGCTCCGAATTACCTTTTCTCTTTGAAATCCAAATCACTGTACAGTCCTACTTATTAGCAATAGTTCTGGTGTTCCCCACAGTACACGTTAAATATTTAACACTGCTTCTTCATCTGAACTAATCAGAACTCATGTTTTAGAAATTACAAGGGGGAATTCTTTTTAAAGAACACAAGTTCCATTTGTTAACCGCAAATCCTGGGAAAGGCGACGCTTCCCATTAACATCAGTTATAATTTCCCTCTGAAGAAAGGGACAAATATATTTTTTCCAAATGTTCTAGTATGTTGATTGTTGTTGTCTTCCTTTTTTCGCCTAGTAATGTATAGAAATATGGGCTGCCTAAATCAAGTAACAGAAGTAAAATGGTTCTCTACATAAAGCACATTAAAAAGTATTCCATTTGAAATGATCCAGATTTGAAAGAAAACAGATGAACCAATGGAGGAATAAATGTACAACTAATTGCAAAACATGTTGCAAAATGAAATTGCTCATGAAAATTAAATATAGCATGATATTTAATCAGCCAGCTAAAAGTGTAAATAAATAGTATCTGAGCTAAGAACCTTCTGATAGAAGCCATACCTAAACATGGACTTAAATAAGAGCTTCTGCATCTGCAATGCAGTTTTGTACAATCACTGGAAGTCAGTCAAGAAGTAGAATTTTTTAAATCCCTTTGTTACCTTATAGTGTTAGTCTCATTTTGTTTTGTTTTTCAGATAATGTTAACAATTGATGCATCTTTTTTTTTCTTCCATCTAATTACATCCAGTTCTTACAGACTAGCTGGAGAAGTCCCTGCAGTTTTCTGGCAAAGTTCTTTTTTTTTCAGAAGTGATTTGCCATTGCCTCCTTACTAAGGCTTAGATGAAGTGACTGGCCCAAGATCACCCAGCTGGTTTGTGCCAAAGGCAGGACTAAAATTCACAGTCTCCTGGTTTCTATCTTGATGTTTTAATCACTACACCAAATTGTCATTTCTATTTTAGCAAGCCCCAAAACAATAACTTTTGTTCTGCCAAGGGATGCAAGAAATTATAAATACTTAAGGAGCCCTGGAAACTTTAACTTGCAAATAGTTTGGATAACCTCAAGAGTTTTCAGATGGCTAATTTCTTCAAAGGTAGGCATGCAGCTTTTTATTTATTTAGTAGATTAGATTAGATTAGATTAGATTAGATTAGATTAGATTAGATTCGATTCGATTCGATTCGATCAGAGGTCTTCAAACTTGGCAACTTTAAGACTTGTGGACTTCAACTCCCACAAACTCTTCAAATCCACAAGTCTTAAAGTTGCCAAGTTTGGGGACCCCTGGATTAGATGATTAGATTTAGTAAGGTTGCCTGACTCCAAAAATACTTTTTAATCCAAAGGTTATTAAAACAGTCCCATTATCTCTGTCACTTGTTTTCTTCTCATGTTTTGGTACTCCTGGTTATACCAGAACAAGAGTTCCATTTTGTTTCTTCTATTATGCTGAAGTCTGAGCTGGGTCTGTTCTTTTAAAAAAAAATAAGACCATGGGAACCTAGAATACGAGCTAGCCAAAGTTAAGTCTTTTTTATATGACATTTATATTACTCTACGAGTGCAGCTTTACTTTCATTCAACTGAAATCAGAAAAAAGCTGTTTTGAAACATGTGGCAGCTCTTTTAATTCAGTGGAAAGGCTGGCAATCGATAGACTCTTTAACAACCAGGCATAAAAAGATAGTTTCCTAGCTAAAGAAGATGGATGGGCATAGACTATTTGATGGGGGTCTGTTCTATTCGAAAGAAAGTGAGTCAAGAAAAATTAAAGAACAGATAGAGTCACTAAACACAAATCTGGCAGGGCTGCTGCCCGTTTTCATTACAGGCAGGGCATCGCAGAGCTCTGTATGACTCTTTAAACCGATTAGCCAACATTGAAAACTTGCTTCCATGACACACAGCACAGGGGGCAGAGCCTGATCCTTTACACTGTGAGCAGCTGTTCTCCTCGTCGCCTTCCTGAAATACAAAGGCTTGATTAAACAATTTTCCTTCGTATCGGTTCGCACAAACCTTTATCCCAATGGTGAAATCCAATTTTTTTTACTACCGGTTCTGTGGACGTGGTGTGGCTTGATGGGCGTGGCAGGGGAAGGATACTGAAAAATCTCCATTCCCAGCCCACTCCAGGGGAAGGATACTGCAAAATCCCCATTCCCACCCCACTCTGGGGCCAGCCAGAGGTGGTATTTGCCGGTTCTCCGAACTACTCAAAATTTCCGCTACCGGTTCTCCAGAACCTGTCAGAACCTGCCGGATTTCACCCCTGCTTTATCCAGAAGAAAGACAAGTGACAGGAAAAGTTCTCCAAGGTAATTTTTTCCTCGGCAAAATAAGCAAATTATAGGATTTGCATTGTTTTCATCCAGAATTTTAAATATTATTCAAACATAGTTTGGATTTTGCTGCTGGGGGTAGGGAAGGGAGAGATCTTGTAGCCTTTTGTTGCGCCCAGTTGCTTCTATTCTTCAGCGTTTAAAAAAAATAAAACAACTGATGAATAAAGAGCAATCAATCAATGGAACAATTTGCCTTCAGAAGTTGTGGGTGCTCCATCACTGGAGGCTTTCAAAAAGAGACTGGACACTCATTTATCTGAAATGGTATAGGTCTCCTGCTTAAGCAGAGGGTTGGACTAGAAGACCTTCAAGGTCCCTTCCAATTCTATTATTCTATGTTCTAAGTTCAGTCCTGGAATCCCTGCTGCATCTATTTCTACCTTGAAGGATGACAGAAGGATTGTCACACAGAAGATGGAGTGGATTTATTCTCCATTGCCCTAGAGGGAAGGTCCAGAACCAATGGATTAAAAGTGCTGCAAGAAAAAAGGTTCACACTGTAGATCAGGCAGAACTTCCTTGATGTTTGTGAAACATAATCAGAGGTGGATTCCTCCCAGTTCGGACTGAATCGCCCGAACCGGTAGCGACCCGCTGGTGATGTCACGATGGCATCACGGATCCGGTTCGGTCGGTGCCGGTCCATGGGCACCACCATCTTTTTTGCCATCTTTTTTTTGGATTTTTTTGGAATTTTCTTTTTGATTTTTTTTTAAATTTTTTTCTTCTGCACATGCGCAGAAGCCGCGTTTCTGGCACTGCGCATGCGTCGCCATCTTGTTTTCGGCTTTTTTTTAAAAAAAATATTGTTTTGCACTGCGCGGCCACACGGCGCAGGAGGAAGTGAACCGGCAGCAAGGTAAGTTAGAACCCACCCCTGAACATAATGGTCTTATTAGTTTTCCTTCCCTGGGAAGTCTCCAAACAAAGGATAGATCAACAGATCTAGAAGTCCTCTAAGGTCCTTTCCAAAGCCATGATACATTTATTTGTTTGTTTGTTTATGTTGTTTACTTTCTATCTCAGTCCTCATGGACTTTCATGAGGTAGAGATATTAGGTGTCTGTGTCTGATACCAATCATTTCACCGGTAGGTATACTAAGCAAAATATACAGTATGTACAGCTTTATGAAATAAATTAAACTAGAGTAACACATCATGCTGTGTTAAAGAGCAAGGAAAAAGAAGATAATTGTCTTTTGATCTATGGCTGAAAATTAGGGCTATTATATCTGGGTTTCAAAAGTCAGATTAGATTAGATTAGTGATGGCTAACCTTTTCCAGACCGAGTGCCCAAAGCGCGCGCACAGCCCCAAAATGCAATGTGCATGCCGTCCCCCCACATACACGCATGCCCCCCCCGCATGCGCCCCACCCCACGCGTCTGCATGGCAGAGACCTGAAGACCAGCTGGCCGGCGGGACGCACACATGCATGCGCGGCGGAGCTGAGCTGGGGCGACGGCTCGCGTGCCCACAGAGAGGGCGCTGCGTGCCACCTCTGGCACACGTGCCATAGGTTCGCCATCACGGGATTAGATGGTAGTCAAGAATTAGTTTTCTTTATCTCTTTGCCATGAGCAGAAGCCTGTCTAGATTTTGTCCTTGTAGCCTTCCTGCACATGGCGGAAACCTTATGTTTAAGGCTTATCACTCTAATAATGATAGAAGGGCTTATTTATTACAAGCCCACCTCCCCCAATTACCTATCCAAAATGTTTTCTAATGCTTTTTGTTTGTTTGCTTGCTTGCTTGCTTGCTTGCTTGCTTGCTTGCTTATTGATAATTTACTCAAACCTACAAACATATAGATTTTGTCAGTGTCTCCATTCTTTACTAAGCCTCAAAAAAGATTGGCAACATCATTATATAATCAGGAACAAATGGAATAGCACTTTTTTTCCCAATGATTTCAGTGATTAAAATACTGACGAATTGTTGTATCTTGTGGAAGTCCAGCAGTCTAATTTTCAAATTCTCACAGGAGTCTTATTTATTTACTTTTAACCTGCCTTTATTATTTTTTTAATTAACTCAAGCTTACCTAATACTCTTTCCTCCTCCTACTTTCCCCACAACAACAATCCTGTGAGGTGAGTTGGGCTGAGAGTGACTGCCCCAAAGTTATCCAGCTGGCTTTCATGGCTAAGGTAGGACTAGAACTCACAGTCTCCTGGTTTCTAGCCTGGTGCCTTCACCATTAGACAAAATGTCACAGGAGAAATATGCCATATACTTGTAATATAAGACTGGAAGATTTAACAATATTTGGACCATGTTTAATTTTTAATTAATTATCCCTGTTGGGGTTCCTCATGTTCCATCTAAAAGAATCAGAAATGCCTTGTCAACCCCTGGGATGGATAACCTGACCTCACTCCGGAGAATGCATAGAGTCAGAAGAAAACAAGAAATCATTTCATGCAAGAGAAGTATTCCTTTCTTCCTGACAATTGGAGAAGAAAGACTGAAAAAGAGACCTCTTATGTACTTGTCCCAAAAGTCTCTCTCTCTCTCTCTCTCTCTCTCTCTCTCTCTCTCTCTCTCTCTCTCTCTCCCCCTCACCCCCTCTCCCCCTTCCCTTCTCACTCCCCCCACCTCCCCCCTCCCCCCCCCCCCCCCTCCCTCCCTCTCTCTCTCTCTCTCTCTCTCTCTCTCTCTCTCTCTCTCACTGAATGATTTGACAAGGACATACCTTGCCATCTGCCTGAGTAGAAATGACCTACTGACAAGAACTTCAGCAATACCATACTTGGAAAAATTAAGCTCTGGATTCTCTGTTCTCAGCATTGACTAAGTTCAGGTATTTCAAAATGTTTTGGTTGTAGTTACAAAACAGGTGACATTGATGATAAACATGACAAACTAGTTTATATATCATATGAGGTGTTATCTTCATGTTTATTAATTCTGGTGAATTAACTTGGAGATAATTATGGAGTGATAATGGGGTGAGTTCCTTTGACCTAGAATTTCTTATCTCTGCTAGCAAAACTGTCATCAACATTCCATATGACGAAAAAGCTCCCAGCTCTTCTTTAATGATATAGATTTTCTTTTACTGCAATTTATGTGTATGCAGACACCCCCCCTTTTTTTTCCCCTCCTAAGTTCTCTTTTGCTTACAAACGTCTAGATATCAAACTTTTAAACAAGTAATGTTGATGGAATACACCTGAGATTCTTGCCATATCCAGAAGAATCCTGAACCAAAGAAAAATAAATCATTTGTCTTACCCAAATATGTTGGTTGTGGCCTGATTCAGTTTCATCACTGTTTATGTTTCCATTGCTTTGAACACTGCTACTTCCTCCTCTTCCTTCAGAGTTCATGAAGGAGCAATCATCAACACCTTCATTTTGCATGATTCTTTGCATTAGCTCTTTCTTGCTCAGTGGTGTCCGGATTATTTTTAGATTACTGGTATAGATTATAATCCTCCCAAAATCTAAAATGCGGGGATGCTGAAATAGAATGGCATAGGTAGATATTTAATTTTTTTTTAAAAGACTGATGGCCTTTTTAATGAGCTCCAATCCATACTTACCGGTAGTACTGAGAAGTTTTTTTTCTTTCATTGCCCAGTAAAGTCAAGAGAAAATTCCTCCCACTGATTTGCAAATCTTGTATGTTTGCAATGAATGGGAGTCATTTTCTATTTAGTGCCTATCAGATATGTCTTTATGAAACAAGAACTAAATTAGCAAGTGCAAAGAAAGCTCCAACATGTCCAGCCTACCCGACTTCTCCCCAAGTTGAATAAAAAGCCTGACCTCCTCAAATGGTAGGTGGAAACTGGCTTAGTCAGGAGTTCCTGTGCCAAGGTGCAGGAAGGCCTTGATAATGGAATTCATAAAGTTCATTCTTTCTCATTACACAAAGAAAGATACCTGGGTCATTTACAGATTACATTTCCAAATCAGCTGAATAATGGCAGGTCTTCTCATTGCTTACTGCTTAATCAACTGATATATATTATAGAGGGAGGGAGGGAGGGAGGGAGGGAGGGAAGGAAGGAAGGAAGGAAGGAAGTGAGAAAGACACGTAGAAGGAAAGGTGATCCAATATAGGGCAAGCAGTGACTTTTCACACTGTGTCTATGGAGATTCTCAGTCATCCAGGTCATGGTTGTCCCAAAGGTGCTTTTTTTTCAAGAGGCAACTGGACTTTCTGGTTTTTCTTTGAAGATGTTTCACTTCTCATCCAAGAAGCTGCTTCTCATCCCAGAAGCAGAGCTGAAGATTTTCACACTGTGGGTTCACCCACACCTACTTTGTATTCTAGCATCTAGCCAACTCCTAACCCTTGCTGGTTACTGATATGCAACCCCAACAAGTTCACAATGAGAAAATGTCAACTTCAGGGTAAAAAATAGTTCTCCACTCCTGTCTATGTCCTGCATGGATGTCAGTTTTCCTAATAAGTAATATGATTCAATAAAATGCTTGTAAATCATTGCATTCTCATTACTATTCCTTCAGAGCTCATTGTGGGCTTCTATACTTTTATTATTTCAGCAGGTATACTGAGCAGGTGAATTTTAATGTAGCGGTTTCTGTTTCTTGCAATAGAAAGTGCTTGCAAATGGCATCCCGAACAATCTAATTTTTAAGGCATTATATATTGGTTCTAATTGTCCTATTTCTAATTTTAAATGAATTGCTACCACCACTACTGAGCAGTTACCAAGCTTCCATAATTTCAGAACTAGAATGAAGAATCCCATTCAACAGCGATGAAATCTAGTCTCTTAAGAGCTTATGTTCATTTTGTTTTCGCATTCTCAGAATAAAAAGAAGGTTTTGGACCGCCACATATAGCCAGTAGATACATTTTGATCAAAAGCATTACAGGTTTCCAAACTGAATCGACACTGAAATACTATACTGAAATATACAAACATTTGATTCGACAGAATGATCAAATCAAACTCTAGGAACCTGTTTGAGTGCTAATTACCCTACTAAATTCCAAACCTTATAATTGTAAATCATCCACACATCTTCAAAGAATTGCCAGTTCAGCAGTAAGAATATGAGAAGCTACTTTACAGGTGGTTAGGCTATTTATCCATTTGTAACCCTATTATCTCCTCCAGAGATGCAGAGAAATTAGATCTGGCTTTACTGGTAGGTTCTCTGGAGGGTTGCAATGGAGTGACAAAGATTTCTTTCAGCTAATCATTTACCTATAGGAGCAATAAAATCCTTGCCAGCCTACCTCTTTCATCTAAACTCCTCTACTGAAATGAAAAAAGGAGGGGTGAAGAGAAACCAGAAGTTGATTTATGTGATGTAGGACTTCGAACACTATACAGCACTAGCATTCAAAAACTAATTATTTTTATATTTATATCTATATTTCCACCAAGCTCTGATAGGTCTTATGTTTCTTATAAAAAAAGTACAGCAGGATAGTAGAACAGATCCTACAAGTGTGAAATAAGACCATACATGGTGTACTTTGATAGTCAACAGCTCTCCAGAACCCAAGCAAAAGTCTTCCATTTACATTGCTTGTACTTTAATCCTTTAAGCCAACAATGTAAAAATGAAATATGTGATCTTTGACATGTAAAGCATAAATTCCCTCACTGGGATATGGAACTTCCCCATTACATAATCTACTATTTTCTGCTTAGACTTCTGAATTTGTGCTGGTTTGAAACGTTCTGTAAAGTTAGCTAGAATATATAACTACTAATACATTTGTGTCAGGAGCAGTGAAGTGCTTCCAGGTTGAAAGGATTGAATGGTGACAACACTGTTGCCCAAGGGATGCCCAAATGGGGGCTCCTTTCATGTCCCCATTAAGTTGCCTGCTGAAGTGGCACCCATCTCTCTACTCGCGGTTGCCCACTTTCAAATTGTGGGGTCGGCAGGAGCTGGAGCATGTGACAGGAGCTCACCCCATCCCACAGCAGCAACTGGATCTCAAATGCAAGCCTGACAATCGTCAGCTCAGCATCCTAACCTCATGAGCCACCACACTTCTATGAATATAAAAAGAATATATAACGGAATCAAATGATTAATATTTCATTAAAATAATGTCTTGCTAAACATGACTAAACGTTATGTACAATCTTTACCAAATGAATGTTTTACTAAGTTTTATTACGGTACAACATTACTTACCATATGACCATCAGCCTTGTCATCATTTAGAAGGGAAGAGTTACTTGTGAGAGTGTATTTGTTCCCTTCTCTGAAGACACTGATCCTCTGGGCATTCAGTTTAGCTGATGGATAAAAGCTGTGATCTGGGTTTTCTCTAATCCCCAATAAATTGTCTCGGGGTTCAAAATTCCAGGACTGACAATTATGAGGGTAGTCTTCTGCTGGGATTTCAAGCTCTTGCCCATCTTCATACATTTGTCTTAAGACTCGACCACTGTAAGCTGAGGAAATTTTGAATCTTACTTTTCGGGATCTTGTATCATGCTTTTGGTTGGATTTCTTCTGGAACTCATCCATAGAGGTTGGTTTTTCACAGAAATTCCCAGAAATTTGTCCAGCAACGATAGTTTCTAAGGCATCTAAATGAACAAATGCAGAGAGAAAGATAAATAAATAAATAAATAAAATAAAAAGAGCTAGGCAATATATAATTCAAAAGCTCTATGGGCCCTCTCACATTACGGCTTAAAAGGACACCTCGAGATTAAACATTGATAGAGTGTCACACAAAGAAATCATTGCTGCAAAGAAACAGAAAGAGGAATTTACTCAGGGGACTGGGGCCTAGGCTTATATATATGCTGTAATTTTGTATTGTATTGTAAAGGATAACATATAAAGGGGATTTATAGCTAAAGGAAAAGGAAATACGCATGCAGGTGGGCACACATTTTATTCTACCACACTTTTAGCTTTTATTTAGTGGCTAAATTGTGCACCGCTTCTAAAATGAATTAAAGTAGCAGATAGCAATGTGTTAAAAGAATAAGAATCAACACTAAACAATTCATTGCTACACATAATCCTCTTCAGCTTTATCAATGAGTAATTAAGTGCCCTTAGATGCTACAAGATCAAATCCTAAGTGACTATGGACTGCATAATAGCTCTGTATAAGAGGAGCAATAGTAATTTAATTTATAATTTACCTCAATTTTTCCCCCCATCAATTTCCAAGTAGCAGCTGCCAGGGGGGGGAAAGCCAGGATTTAAAGATGAGAGTGCTACCAAAACCGAGAGCCAGTATTTAAAGATGGGAGTACTACCAAAACTGGTTCTCTGACCTGGCTTTACTCAGCTCTCCTCTTTCTCAACAAAGAAAAGCACAGAGTAGGTGGAGCTTCATGAAGCTAACATCTGGAGGTTCTTCCACAGGGAGAACTTTGAATGCCTGCTTCCCAATAATGGCAAGCAATGGTAAACCAGAGCCATACTTGAAGGCAGCAGCTCTTTGAGCTAAATTCATCAACTCAGCTCCCTCTAGAGTAGGGCTGACCTAAGATTATTTTTCTCTCTGAAGGACAAGTTGGCACATTCTTCTCTTCCATGTACAAAAAGTGGATGGCCTAGAAGGCAAATGCTGGTGATTGAGCAACTTTCTGAGGGCAATAGCCTAGCTTTGAGATGATGTACCACCAGGGGTGGGTTCCTCCCGGTTCGGACCGGTTCTCCTGAACCGGTAGCGGCCCCTGGTGACATCACGATGACATCACTGAACCGGATCGGTCGGTGCCGGTCCGTGGGGGCCACCATCTTTTTTTTGAACTTTTTTCTAATTTTTTTGGAATTTTTTTTTGGATTTTTTTTTTCCTTCTGAGCATGCGCAGAAGCCGACTTCTGGCACTGTGCATGCGGTCGCCATCTTTTTTTTGGCTTTATTTTTATTTTTTTGGATTTTTTCTTACTGCTCATGCGCACGCGTGCGAAGCGCGCGCACGCCCATGAGGCGCGCCCATGAGGCGCGCCCATGAGGCGCGCCCACGAGGCGCGGGAGGGAGCGAACCGGCAGCGAGGTAAGTTGGAGCCCACCCCTGTGTACCACCAATACTTTTCAGCTGAAACAGCTTCCACCTTCTGCCTACCAGTAGAGCCATTGCTCAAATGGACATAGTTTTGTGGGCCTATTTCACTAATCTTTAGGATAGTCGAGTTTTTCCCTTCTTGTCTGTAAAAGATTGGATTTTCACATGTATAAAACAAGTGTTCTGCCGTTTTTAATTATTTACACTGAACAAACAGCAGTTCCATAACTATAACAACCCACCCTCAAATCTTATGTGTCTATTTTGGGACATTTTTATATAACTTCTTTCACTCACTGGCAAATGCTCTAGTTTGCTGCCATTTTAATGCAACACCTACACATAGATGAATAAGAATCCCATGTTTCCATTTCAAGCCATAATCTTGAAGAGAATAACATTCCTCACCCTTATCTTCTTAGAAATATCCCAGGTGGTGTTGGAAATAATAAGTAGGTAAAGATTCCTCCTAAAATATATTATTTCTGCCTCGACTTTCAGTCAAGAACACCTAAACTAGTTTCCAACATTTTAGAAATTGTTCATAAGGATCAGTATGATTGAATCCTTTTCTTTTTAAGATGAATTGCAAATTTGGAAGATACAAGTAAGTAACATCCTTTGTTTCCTGCCAACTTTCCATGAGAACAAAAAAACTGAATATGCACATGGAATACTTATTTACTGGTAGGAGAATAAGCAATTATTTTTAGATCTGTAATTTGTAATACATTGTAACTAGCATCCTCCGTAAACTGTTATTGGAGATCTGATAAAAAAAAAAGACTGATCAGATTTCCTGAAAGATAATAGCAATAGCAATAGCAATAGCACTTAGACTTATATACCGCTTTACAGTGCTTTACAGCACTCTCTAAGCGGTTCACAGAGTCAGCATATTGCCCCCAACAATCTGGGTCCTCATTTTACCCACCTCAGAAGGATGGAAGGCTGAGTCAACCTTGAGCCGGTGAGATTTGAACCGCTGAACTGCTGAACAGTCAGCTGAAGTAGCCTGCAGTACTGCACTCTAACCACTGCGCCACCTCGCCATTGGCTAAGATTTTGCCAATTTACTATATAACTGTATATAATTTCCCAGTAGAAATGCTATATATGCTTTCTTCTTTCTGACTCCTATTACATGATAGTCGTATTACTTTACACTGAATCCAAATACTTCTTCCCTGTGCCACATCTAAAGTCATATGAAAAGATCTGTATTTCTCTGACCTCCAGGGTTTCAGGAACATGTCAATGCTGCCATCTAAATGTATCCACACAATGTATTAGTACACAATTTTTTACAAATGGCATTATAAACCTGGCTGAGAAGGTCACAAATGAAAGTCACAAGACCTGGGATGCTGTAAATGTCATCAATTCTTGCTGGTTGCCAAGCACCCAAATTTTGATCATATAACCGTGGGGATGCTGTGATGGGTGTAGCAATAGCAAATGCACTTAGACTTATTTACCATTCGATAGTGCTTTACAGCACTCTCTGAATGGTGTACAATGTCAGCATATTTCCCCCAGCAATCTGGGTCCCCATTTTATTGACCTCACAAGGATGGCAGGCTGAGTCAACCTTGAGACAGTCAGGATCGAAGTCCTGGTGTGTGGGCAGAGTGAACCTGCAAAAGTCACTTTTTCAGAGCCGTTGTAACTTTGAACAGTCACTAAATGAATGCTTGTAAGTTGAGAATTACTTGAGCTTATTAGCATCTTCCACATTTCTAATCAGCATATCCACAAATTCATCTCTGCATGGACCCAATACTTTCAATTATGTTTTATGTAGATCTTATAGGTCCGTGATGGCGAACCTATGGCACGCATGCCACAGGTGGCATGCGGAGCCATATCTGCTGGCACGGGAGCCATTGCTGATTTTCGGCTGGCCACGTCCCCCTCCCCTCCCAGGAGTCTCCAGCAGCCCATTTTGAGGTAAGTAAAGGGCTTGCACGGAGGCTCTGGGAGGGTGTTTCTGGCCTCCGGAGGGCCTCTGGGGGGGTGGGGGAGGCCGTTTTCACCCTCCCCAGCCTCCAGGAAAGCCTCTGGAGCCTGGGGAGAGCGAAAAACGGGCCTTCCGGTCCCACCGGAAGTTGGCAAATGGGCCGTTTCTGGCCTCCATAGGGCCTCGGGGGGGGGGAGGCTGTTTTCGCCTTCCCCAGGCTCCTAGAAAGCCTCTGGAGCCTGGGGAGGGCGAAAAACGGCCCCACTGTGCCATCACATGCCAAAAGCGGGGGGAGCATGGGGGGGTCACGCGCGCATGTGTGGGAGGCGGGGTGCATTGAATTATGGGTGTGGGCACGCGCGTGTGACCCCCCCGCACTCCCCCCGCTTTTGGCACGTGACGGCAAAAAGGTTAGCCATCACTGTTATAGGTGAAGAATCCCTTCCTTCTCAGATTACAGATTAAGTGATATTGGACATTAAATTTAACACACAAAAAATAACAAAATGATTTTCCTTTTAATGGAAGGCATTAGGAATATTTTTAAAAAATATATAGTTAAATATATATTCCAACAATTAAGTTGCTGAGTGCATATAAATAAATGTATGTACAATATTTTGTGTTTCTCCAGCATTTCCATGGAAAAACCTTATGTAATATAGCTATTGAGATGTCTCTGACCATACACACGATATTAAAAAAAACTTCCTACCTTATTCATTTTGTAATTTATTTATTTATTTATTTATTTATTTATTTTATAAAATTTATATGCCGCCCAACTCCCGAAGGACTCTGGGCGGCTTACATCATAAAAAAATAAAACATATAAAAACAATTTAAAAAAAGAAAGAAANACTTCCTACCTTATTCATTTTGTAATTTATTTATTTATTTATTTATTTATTTATTTTATAAAATTTATATGCCGCCCAACTCCCGAAGGACTCTGGGCGGCTTACATCATAAAAAAATAAAACATATAAAAACAATTTAAAAAAAGAAAGAAA
>QLTV01004086.1:7606073-7628831 GCA_003457575.1 Thermophis baileyi | reverse complement strand
GGCCTGGTGCTTTTCCTGGCTTCTGTCTGTGAAATAGATCTTGCACTTCCTTCTCCGTGATCACCAGGGGTTGTGAACCCAATGGGATGGGGTCAGTTGTAGGAGGTTTAGCTGTTGTTGGTGTGTCTGGGATGGGGGTTGTGGAGATAGGTGGCTGTAGTTTCCTTTCAAACCTGCAGTAAAACACGTTCAGGTCATCTGCCAGTTGTTGATTTCCTTCAGCCTGGGAAGGAGGTTTGCTGTAACCGGTGATATTTTTAAGAGTTTTCCACATGTTTGCTGGTTCGTTTGTTGAGAACTGATTTCAGCTTTTCAGAGTAGCTTCTTTTTGCTGCTCTGATCTCCCTTGTTAATACGTTTCTGGCCTGATTGTCAGTGGTGGGATTCAAACATTTTTATTACCGGTTTTGTGGGCATGGCTTAGTGGGCGTGACATGACTTGGTGGGCGTGGCATGGCTTGGTGGGCATGGCTTGGTGGGCGTGGCAGGGGAAGGATACTGTAAAATCTCCATTCCCACCCTACTCCAGGGAAAGGATACTGCAAAATCTCCATTCCCTCCCCACTCCAGGGGAAGGTTACTGCAAAATCCCCATTTCCTCCCGATCAGCTGGGACTCGGGGCGGGGCCAGTCAGAGGTGGTATTTGCCGGTTCTCTGAACTACTCAAAATTTCCGCTACCGGTTCTCCAGAACTGGTCAGAACCTGCTGAAACCCACCTCTGCTAATTGTACAGCATTCTATCACCTTTTCTGTATGCTTCCTCTTTGGTACGACGTAGCTGCTTAAGTTTAGCTGTGAACCAAGGTTTATTGTTACTGTATATTCGCAAGTTCCTGGTTGGTACACATAGGTCTTCACAGAAGCTGACATATGATGTTACAGTATCTGTGAGTCCATCTAAGTCTGCAGTGGTATTTTCAAAAGCATTCCAATCAGTGCAGTCAAGGCAGGCCTGTAGCTTTAGCTTTGCCTCCTCAGTCCAGGTCCTCACTGATTTAATTGTTGGTTTCGTGGATTTAAGTCTTTGTCTGTAAGCAGGTACAAGGTGAATCATGCAATCATCAGAATATCAGGGTTGTGTTTGACCTCAGGGAGCCAGGATGGGCATGGCCAGCTCGACGTCGCTCTTGTCAAGGGTGCCTGTGGAGGCCCGAGCGCTCTGCCAGTGAAAATGGGCTCCTGAGCTCTGTTTTCAGCTGTGATGGCCTCCTGCAACCCTCTGCCAGCAAAAATGGAGCTCGGGCGGGCTGCATGCAGCCCTCCTGAGCTCCATTTTCACTAGCAGAGGCACTGCGGGCATGTCCTTCGCTGTTTCTAGGGTGGCCCCGCGGGCCAAATCTAAGCACCCTGTGGGCCGGATCCGTCCCACGGGCCTTGATTTGACACCCCTGATGTAGGCGGAAGGAGAACTAGCATCAGAAAGGTTAGGGGGAAAACCTGGTTTCATTGCCTGGAAATCAACCTGTACTCAAATGCAGCCTCACCCTATGATACTATCTCAGGATCAAGACCTACCAGGCACATTGTCATAGGGTTGCGCAAATATGTTAGTTACTAATCCACAACTGTCCTTCTCTGTGATGACTCTGGGTGACTTCAAAGTGTTCGGATTATCTCATAATAACTATGCATCATAATAACAGCGTCTCAAACACGAGATATTTCAAAATCCCATTCAAAGTTGTTGGGCTTCTTCACTTGGCAATTAAACCGCATCAAACACCATTTGAGCCATAAGCATTCCTATCTGGGCTAGCATAAAATAATGTTGCAAAACTGAATGATTTGCAATTTGTGCTCATCGGGACCTTTGCAGTAACCCCCCCCCCTACTGTGTATTCTCCTATTGTTCTGGCAAGGCCTTTGCCTTGAAGTGATGTGATTACAAAATAAGGATTAATATTTAAAGATTGCAAAAGCTTAAAAACAAACCACATAAAAATACCCTACGCAAGTGAGAAAGGCAACGATTTAAAACATTGACTTTTGTAGTGTCAACATTCTGTCTGCTTCAATGAACTAATCCACCACCCCCTCCAAAAAAAATCTTACAATACCCCCCCCAAAAAAAATTGCTATTCTATGGCAGCCTGTTGCTTTTCCTGTGTTGGCTAAAAAAAAATCTCGGCTTGGGCAAATTTACATAGATGGCTTCTCTTGTCATTTACTAACCATGTATTTAAGAGCTCTTAAAAATGTCTTTGCTCAGCTCTGCCCTCTTATTTTCTTGCCTTGCCAGCCTTCAAACCTGCAAAGAAGCAACTCCACCCCCATCTAACTCAGCTTCCCCCCTGCCAATTCCAAGTTACATTTTATACAGCAGTCTTTTGGCCTCATGTAGACAGTATGCTTTTTCCTGTTTGCATCCAACAGTTCTTTTCCAGAGCTCAGCAGGCAACTTGCTTGCAAGCTAGATCTACAAGAACAGTTTTGCTTAAAGAGACATCAAGGAATTTGACCTTTTTTCAGGTATGGCAATAGGGTGAACATGACCACCACATGGTTGCTATCGAATTCAGTCCAAACATTCATGTTACATCAAGAAGCAGCGATCTGGAAAGAGCAAAGCTCACTCTTGTATGAATGAATCTCTTAGGACAAATGCAAAGTCTGGAGAAATCACAGACACCGTAAACGGGTCTGATTCTTAGCAGTAGATATTCTTGTTCCTACAGCCCACTGCCATATAAGTCCAGCCGAAGTTACTGGGATGAATTCATCAGAGTTAATGCTTAAGACTACAAATAAACACATGATTGAGTGTTTTCTTCCAATGAAGATTAGAGGAGGCACTTTTCATTTTGACTTCTAAAGTTTACTGAAAACTGAAATTTAGATGAGGAGTTCGCCTAAGAAATAAGGAGTGACAAGAAAGCCTGCTTTGTATACTAACTAACATTTATATTTTATTTCTGGATCAAAAATAGCAGCAAGTGTAATGGTTGAGAGTTTATTTTCCTTCTAGCTACTGCAAATGTCCACAACCAATTCCCTCACAAATTTTGTATTGCTGGATCACTATTTTTTTCTTTCTTTCTTTCTTTCTTTCTTTCTTTCTTTCTTTTTTCTTTTTTCCTCAAATTAGTCACACGTAGGAGCCCAGCTTATATCAGTAGGCATACTGTAAAGAAGATGATATCATATCTTGTGGTTACATCAGAAGTGGATTCTCAGTTCAGTGACTTTGTCCTGCCTCTCAACCCACTTTCATGAGCCTCAGAGCACTTAGATTCTGCAGCACCATAACAGTATGTGATAATAACATGAGATAAGAGTGTGAAATTGAAAAAAGGGCAGCAAGTGTAAATACTTAGGTCAACATTTTTTAAAAAAAGTCTATAAAACTATTAAACGGGAAATTGAAATTTCAGCCATGGAGAAAATGTTTGTTAAGGCCCTTTGAGTGGAGGTAATTTATTCCTAAAGAGGAGGAGCATGGTATAGGTACTTAATAGGACTTAATTTGAATTTATTAAAAGACAGATTGAGTAGAATGGGTAGTTATGTGAAAGATAACAATAACATTCAAAATCATTTTGACAGATTTACTTTTTATTTATCATTTACTTGCTTATACATCCTGCCCAGTTTCCAAATGGACTCATGGTGGTATACAGTACAACAAAACAAAGGCAACAGTAATATAGAAATAATAAATCTTTCAAACTATCAAACTTTATCATAATTTACAGTATTATAACAAAAAGAATAGGTTTTGATGACAGACCTTAAATAAATGCCCTTCTTGAACAGCTCAGTTTTTAAAGCATATCTTATTTGATTTTATTTTATTATGAGATAAAATACAACTGGAAACAAAAGTTAGGAAACTTAAAAGAGAAACAAGAAGGGTGCAGAGAAAAAGGGAAACGAAAAAAAGTAGTGATTTCTGACTTTTATCAGCGCAGTAAATGCAAAAAAAGTCACAACCTCAATCTTTTGCTTTATTTCTAAATGTTTCAAGCAAAGTCATTCTAGTTATCAAAACCTAAAATCAAAGTTTCTCTCTTTTTTTTTTTTAGTTTTGAGTACAAAGTCCAAAACTGGTTTCCAAGTAGAAACAAAACTAGATAGATTTAGTTTTGAGTACAAAGTCCAGAACTGGTTTCCAAGTAGAAACAAAACTAGATAGGTTTAATTACTATTTAATTAAAACAGTCAGTATTGCCATCTCTGCCAGCTCCATCACTTTTACCATCCATTCTTCCATAGTTTTTAAGGGATTTCTAAAGGTCTTTAGGAATTGAACCGTGAGGAAGGAGGCAATTCCATCAGGCAGGTGCCATTGCTGAAAAATAGGAGTTTCCCTTTATTCTATACTGGTCAGAATCCACCTTGAGGATGGTGTCCAGTACTGTGTACCAACTTCAGGAAAGAAGTGAGCCTCAGAGAGATTCACATTCTAACTATCTAAACATTCCTCCTTTGTCAATTAAGGGAATGGTGCAGGGGTGGGTTCCAACTTACCTCGCTGCCGGTTCGCTCCCTCCCGCGCCACGTGGGCACGCCTCATGGGCGCGCGTGCGCTTCACACATGTGCGCATACGCAGTAGCAAAAAAATCCAAAAAAAACCAACCAAAGCCAAAAAAAAGATGGCGACCGCATGCACAGTGCCAGAAGTCAGCTTCTGCACATGCTCAGAAGGAAAAAAAATTCAAAAAAATTCAAAAAAAAATGGCGGCCCCCACGGACCAGTACCGACCGATCTGGTTCGGTGATGTCATCGTGATGTCACCAGCGGGCTGCTACCGGTTCAGGAGAACAGGTCCGAATCGGGAGGAACCCACCCCTGGAATGGTGTCCTTACCACATGGAAGCAAGTTAAAAAGTCTCCACCTTATGAACTGGGAGATAAATTGAATTCTAAAGTGAAAACAATCCAGTTGCTGAGATTTCTATAATCTCATCCTGTTCTCTTTCGATTAATCTTGTGAAGGGAGAATCCAGCTGTTTTCAGGAAATTTATTTTTATTTATTTTATTTATTTATTTGTCAAGCTTAACAGATATAAGTATAAACATGATTATGAATACAGGAAATGGATACAAATAAATGGAGACAGTAGGACAGGGACGGTAGGCACCTTGATGCGCTTATGCACGCCCCTTAATGGGACGTGCATAATAGGACAACAAATCCAAGGCCACGATGATGACCAGGACCAGAAATTAAATCTAAGAGAGGTTGAATGCATGAGAAGAAAAGACCAAGGGCAAAAGCAAGGGCAAGGCACTTCTCAAATACTTGAGAGGATGTCACATAGTAGAAAATCAAGAACTGTTGTCTTCTACTCCTGGATACAGGTGCAGAATAATGGGCTTAAATAACAGGACCAACACTACCAGTCTTACGTTGGAAAAAACATTCTAACAGTACAAGCAGTTCAGCAGAGGAATTTAGAGCGAGGGTGGGTGAGGCCTCTCCTTCAAGAGATTAGTCAAACAGAGGCTGGACAGTGACCTGTTGGGAGGTGCTTTCATCTGTATTCTTGCCCTGAGCAGAAGTTGAAATTCATGACAAGGGATACGTTTCAGTTCTATGGATTCATTCATTAAGGTTCTTTAATGTCCCTTCCATTCCTCTTATTGCAATTGGAGACATCATAATTTTGGAAATATTTAGAATCAAAATTGTTGAACTTTGACAACATGTTCTGGAACTTTCTGGACCTTTCTCAGTGCTCTTCTCAGACACTGTCTGAAATCAAATTTCCCCACCCCTCAGGTTTTCTCTGTGTTATGTTGCGCTGTCTTCTCGCATTGGAACATTGATTCTTCTGACTTTTGTCTTCTCAATTTTCATTCTTTCATCAGGAAAGAGAAAATAATGTTAGATACAGATATGATGAATATACTTACTGTATTTCAATACAGTAGTAGCTAATACTGTTCAGAGAGAGTATTAATCCAAAGAAAATGGTTATAGGTCTGCAACAGCAATGAAGCCTGATAAATAACTCATTGATTCTCTGATAAACCATCTGTTATCCACAGACTAGGTACAGTAACACAAACCTGTCTACAAAATCTCACCACTATCAACTTCGCTTTTTGTGTCGCTTCATGCATATATGATTTATTGTGTTATTAATCATACGCATGAAGCGACAGAAAAAGCGAAGTTGATGGTGATGATGAGAGATGAGAGAGAAAAAGTGATGTGATTCTCCTCCCATAGAAACACATCTTGCAATCCTGTTCAAATGTTTTCAGAAAGGTTCCTGGGATATTTAATGCTCTGATCATTATCCCACATCACAGGTCTGCAACTGCTTCTAAATAGTGATTCTTTAATAAATGGGCAGTGTTGTGCTGTTCAGTTGTAAGACCAAGAAGAAATTAAGCACCTACAAAAACCAGGGCCATCACCAGCCCCCCACCGCACCCATTTGTAAAAAGATAAGCTTCATAAAGATTTCCTTTTCATTCAAGTAACTCATAGACAACACCCATTTATCTAGCCAAAATGAATAAAGGGCTTAGAAAGAACGAAACACAGTTCATCATTTTAAAAAATGATGCTTTCAATCACCCACGTGAACTCACAGATGGAGAAACATCTCTTCCCAACCATGATTGGGTAATTATTTTTAAATTTGCTTCTGTACATGGAGATTAGCATTTCTTTTATACAAACCTATATTCTTTTTTAAGTGTCAAAGATTTGTCAATTCTGCGGTGGAAACTTTAGGGGTTAGGATTAGGGTAGTTAGAAGCTAAACCCTGAAAAATTACAATGATAGAAAATCTAGACTTAAATTAGGTTAATAATGATGCTGTAAAAGTTGGGACATGTTGGCATCTGAATAAGCATCACCATCCTGAACACTAAGTAGTTTTTCTCTTAATGCTGGAGGCTTTGAATTCTGCTTGGAACCAAGCTAAGGTTAGCAGTACAGTACAGGTAGTCCTCGACTTACAACAGTTCATTTAGTGGTATTCAAAGTTACAACCGTGCTGAAAAAAGTGACTTAGGACTGTTTTTCACACCTACAACTGTTGCAGCATCCCCATGGTCAGGTGATCAAAATTCAGACGCCTGGCAAGTGACTCATATTTATGACGGTTGCAGTGTCCTGGCATCATGTGATCACCTTTTATGACCTTCTGACAAGCAAAGTCAATGGGGAAGCCAGATTTGCTTAACAACCGTGTTACTAATTTAACAACTGCAGTGATTCACTTAACAACTGTGGCAAGAAAGGTCGTAAAATGGGGCAAAATTCACTTAACAGCAATTTTGCTTAACCATATAAAGTTTGGGCTCAATTGTGGTCGTAAGTCGAGGACTATCTGTATTAATTTGTCCTAGTTCCATAGTCAGGATGAAGGGTGAATGCTGCAGAAATTTGTGGGAAGCCCAGACATGCCTGAGCAGAGAATTACAAAATACAATTTGGGCATCAGAAAGTATTCCATCAGTAGAAAAAGTATGTGAAGGTGCTTTTCCAGGAAGTTTCAGAGATCCACCCCCATCTCTCATCAAAGTAATATTCCAGAAATCCTAACTTCCTCCTAAGTAATATTGCCTAGACATGAGTCATCTAAGAATGTAGTTATGCTACTCCTGTAAGCAGTCTAGCTATCATTGAAGTAAGGATCCATAGGCAACCATCCATATCCTAATTCTGCTTTTGTGAAACCTGCTAGGGATCTCTGCCTCACTCTCCAATTTTTTCCGGAGAATATCACTGCTTGTATGTTCTCATCCTTCATTGTAATCACTTGAAAGCTGCCATCAGTTGGACATTTCTGTACCAAAATCCTTTAGTATTCTCAATAAGCCAAGGATAACATAGAATTGTCTGAGAGAAACTACTAGCATGGTTATCTATTGTTTTTGTCGTGTCATAAGAAGGTGCAAGAAAGCAGCTGGAAAAAGAGTAAAAGAAATACATTCTCTCTAGTATAAGCATCCACTGAATAATGTTGCCTTCTAAATTATTCTCTTTTGCCCTTCTCTGTTTGATTATAGGACCGAGTAATTGTTTTCTGCAATCAGTCTGACATGCATAAGAGTAGGATATGAAGCAATATTATACCTATTCTCCTTCCCTCTCTTTTCATGTTAAGCACAATATCTGATAAAACCTTCAAAGGAAAATTGGAAGTTGCTTTGTGCCAAGTCTACAATTGGATTATCCAGTGTCAGTCTCCTGACAGAAATTCACTAGGGTTTCAGATGGGACAAGGTCATCTCGAGAGACTTGGGATTCTCTCTATGCAAATAAATGTATTTTCATTGAGTGACAGATACTCCATAGGATTATTTTTTGAAAGTCAGTTTTTATCATAAGCAAAAATGCTACTCAAATACAGCCTAGACTTATGTTGGCTTATGAATCTTCAGAAATCAGTAGAAGGGCCAAACCTATATGATCCTGTTCTAAAAACCACTTCATGCAGTGATATCTACATTTTATCTGAACAGGGCTATAACAAGGAATCCAGGGAGGGTGTCCCCTTTATCTTTGGCTTAATTTTGATTTTATTAAGCAGAACCTCTGGACAAAACCATTTTCACCATTATTAACTTTTCTGTTTTCATTCTTCTGTGTTGCAGAAGAATGAAGGGACATACCAAATGACCATTTCTACTATTGCAGAATTTATCTGCATGACAAGAATGGCCCATTTAATTCAACAAATATTTGCCTTGGGTTCAGCATTAGCTTGACTGATTTGCACAGAGTTGCTATGCAAGTTATTCTCGCTGCTATCTGCTTAGTGGGTTGTCACTGCTTACTGCGATTAGAAAGGAATTTAGTGCAGTGGGGAAGTTTGGCCAATGTGAAAACACTTGACTAAGATAACATAGCAAACTGCACTATATATCATTTAGCTATCATATTTATTGTACAGCCAAAGGCAGAAGCTGGAGTGGTGTTGGGTGATTCCTCTTATGCCAAGATGATGTAGAAACCATAATTCAACTCTAAATAACACAAGCACAAGCACCAGCCTTATTCTAAATTGGCAAGCGCCTGAATTCTCAGATTCATGTTGTTATACCAGTGGTCTCTCCTGCTTTGAAATTCCTTTTTTTTTAAAAGAGTCACCTGATTTAAATCTAATTGCTGTGCGCTCATATTGTTCAAAAGGCAAACTCTAAGAATCTGCTGGTTGCTATGGAACTAAACATGGTGCTTTTCTGGGAGAAAACCCTACATACGCATATGCACCATATTCTTAACCAACCAGCACATGTACTCCAATCATCCTATCAATGAAGAAAAAACTGGGTTATTTCAAAGCCCCCTCATGCTTCCTGGTTCATTCTACCCTTGCTGCTTGGGACCACCATCATACACACACACACACCCACTCCCCCTGTTTTTTTTTTTTTGGTACATGGACTCTTTCTCAAAGTGGCAATTCTTCACATGTGTAGAATTCCCCAAGCACCATGACCATTCCTGAGAATTGTGGGTGTTGGCCCAGTCAACTGCAGAACAAAATCCTTTCAGAAGCAGCTTTTCCTAATGGGCAAAATAAAGTGTTGATTTGCAAAACGTGAAAATGTTTAACTGGTTACCAAGGTAATGAGTCAGGCAAAATAATAATCATAAATGGAAGAGGAGTAGCATATGAATTTATTGAGTTAATCACACCGCTTAGTAATAACTGTCAAGAAAGTAATCATCTTCTGCCTAATACTTGAATTTGTTTTTTTGGGGATTTTTAATAGAACAGAATAAAATTCTTTATTGGCCAAGTGTGATTGGTGCATAAACTCTCACTGTACATACAAGCAACAAGTGATAAATCATGATCATAATCATAAAATACAATCATCATAAATCATAAGATACAACACTCAGTGATAGTCATAGGATACTAAATAAGCAATCAACATAAATCATACTAGGATACTAAATAAAATAATATAAATCATAAGATAGCAATAGCACTTAGATATATACTGCTTCACAGTGCTTTACAGCCCTCTCTAAGTAGTTTACAGAGTCAGCATATTGCCTCCAATAATCTGGGTCCTCATTTTACCCACTTCAGAAGGATGGAAGGCTGAGTCAACCTTGAGCCTGGTGAGATTCAAACTGTCAAATTGTAGGCAGCCAGCAGTCAGCAGAAGTAGCCTGCAGTACTGCATTCTAACCACTGTGCCACCGTGGCTCATACAAGATACAAGCAACAAAGTTATAGTCAAAGGTGGATAAGGAAATAGGTAATAGGAAATATGAGAAGGATAATAGTAATACAGCCTACTAGGTAGTTTGACAGTGTTGTAGGAATTAATTGTTTAGTAGAGTGATGGCATGGGGGGGAAAACTGTCCTTGTGTCTAGTTTTGGTGTGCAATGTCCTATAGTGTCGTCTTGAGGGAAGAAGTTGAAACAGTTTATGTCCAGGGTGTGAGGGATCTGAAGATACTTTCACAGCCCTCTTTCTGGCTTGTGCAGTATACAGGTCCTCAATGGAAGGCAGGCTGGTAGCAATTGTTTTTTTCTGCAGTTCCAACTATTCGTTGAAGTCTGTGTCTTTCTTGTTTGGTTGCAGTGCCAAACCAGACAGTTCATAGAGGTGCAAATGACAGACTCAATAATTGGCATTCAAGAAGTTGCATTTAAGAAAGTAGGGAGGGCTAAAGTAGGATCAAGAAGGGGGTGGGGACAAAAAAATGTTTTTCATTTCCATTGGTAGTTAATTTGATTCCTCCCTTATGTAGTTGACACTTATCTGCCTTCTAGCACATAGTGATATTTCTTTGTTTGCAAATTGACATTCTGTCTTAACTACACTCATGCTATACAGATACAGCAGGTCTCCAATGTTAAAGTATATTACTATTTAGTAAGAGCCTCCAAAGGGGCTTTAGAGAGCACTGTATAGCTCTGAGGCTACAGGCTATACACGTTTGTCCAATACTGAACCTCCTCCATCTGATATAGTAGCTAAATCATAGAAGCATTAAGTTGAAAGTTGCCTCGGAAATCATCTAGTTTTCTCACTACTCAGGGCAGAACCTGCTAAAGCAGGCCTGGGCATTTTACAGCCCCTACGTCATATCCAGTCATTTGACTGTCCCTGTCTAGCCCACATGAGGTCAATCAGAAATTAGAAATCAAATGAAATTAAGCGTGTGCCTTGCACACAATACAATGCTTTTATTTTGAAGGTGACTGCTATTTTTTTTCCAATTTACATATTTCCATACATGCATGCCTATGCCTTCGTGCCCTTTTGGTTCGGCCCTGCCCAATAGTCTCAGTTTCTCATGTGGCTCCTTGGGAAAATTAATTGCTCACCCCTGCACTAAAGCATTTCAGGTAAAGGATTTCCAGTTTTGAAGACTTCCAGCGAAGGGGAACTTAACTTTTCATGAGGTGGCCACCTAAAGTTACTTCAGCAATGACAGTGGCATAGCATATGATTCATTTTGGTTAAATGCAGCATTCAAACATTTATATTCTCCAGATCTGATAATTACATCGTCATACCTTTATTCTGCACTTTTTAAGCAAATATTTTACAGTTGGTGGCTATTGACCAAAGATGTATTTCAGAGGTGGGTTTTTCCCAGTTCTGACCAGTTCGCCCGAACCAGTAGTGACCTGCTGGTGATGTCACGATGACATCACGGATCCGGTTCGGTCGGTGCCGGTCCGTGGGCGCCATCTCTTTTTTTTTATTTTATTTATTTTATTTTTTTCTTCTGCGCATGCGCAGAAGCCGAGTTTCCGGCACTGTGCATGCGTCTCCATCTTGTTTTCGGCTTTTTTTAAAAAAAAAATTATTTTTTGCACTGCGCATGCGCGCACGGGCGCCCATGAGGCACGGCCACGCGGCGCAGGAGGAAGCGAACCAGCAGCAAGGTAAGTTAGAACCCACCCCTGATGTATGTGGTTACTGATGTTAATTTTAAAATCTGTCACCCCTTTCTCCAGCAACATGTTTATTTTTCCCACGTTGTTAGCACCAAGGCAGCAGAATTGTGTAGCTACTGTATGTCAGTGCAATCATGTGACTTCATTACAAATGGGAAAAGTTACACATGGTGTTCCTGTACCTCCTCTTTATATCTTTTTGGATTTGTCTGGTTTTTACGATCAAATACATGTAGAAAGGAAAAGCATTTGTAAGGCACACAGTGACAATGAGATTTAAGAAGAGATCAATGTTAGCCGATGTGGCGCTGATAATGGGAGTGGGATTAAGCATAAACCCTTAATTAAGTGAACCTTCTGCAATTAACTACCTGACCCACTGACACATTTTTGTGTGGTTACTCTGGCAGAGGCATTTGTGTACAAATAATCAGCACTGACTTTTAGAGAATAACAAGGAAAAGTGAGCTTCTACCAGAAAGACCTCAGTTCAGCGCTTCCATGTTTAACTCCCCAGGAATGTACCAAGTTGAGGAGGGGGTAATGATGTCACACCTGGCCTATCATGACACAACTGACAAAATTACAACATTTGCATGGTTAGTGTGATGTCATACCATGTGTGACCTCATTGTGGCTTTACAACTTGCCTATGTTCAGTCTCTTTGCTTTACATTTACTTTCCCAAATGGCTCTTTCCAGCAAGGGCCCATCATTAACATTATTTTGTATTTGGTTTCATGGTGGGGGAGGGGTTGGTTTTAAGTATGCATCCCATGGGAACTCAGAAAATATCACTGGGTGTTGGACTTGTCATCCATGCCTTTTTATGTTACCTTTTTAAAAAAAATTCTGCTTCATTCATATAAAACCCTAGTAAGACCACACCTGGAATACTGCAACCAATTTTGGTCACCATACTACAAAAAAGATGTTGAGACTTTGGAAAAAGTTCAAAGAGGAGCAACTAAGATGATCAAAGGCCTGGAGACTAAACCATATAAGAACGGCTGCAGGTTTTGGTCTGGCTAGTCTAAAGAAAAGAAGAATTAGGGGTGACATGAAAGCAGTATTTCAGTATTTGAGGGGCTGCCACAAAGAAGAGGAGGTCAAATTATTCTTCAAAGCACCAGAAGGGCAGGACAAGAAATAATGGTTGGAAACTGATCAAAGAGAAAAGCAACCGGGAATTAAGGAGAAACTTCCTAACAGTAAGGACAATTAACCAGTGGAACAGCTTGCCTTCAGAAATCATGGCCGCTCCATCACTGGAGGTTTTTAAGAAGAGACTAGACAGTCACTTGTCTGAAATGGTATAGGTTCTCCTGCTTGAGCAGGGGGCTGGACTAGAAGACCTTCAAGGTCCCTTCCAGCTCTATTCTATTCATTCCTCACAAACTGCCCTAATGCAATAGCCTGATACTGTTGCATGTAATTCCCCAGAGGCAAAGGAGCTCCACATCCTTTGAGAGCTACATTTATTCAAATGTCAACAACAGGACATACTTATGTTCTAAATCAGCTGATTGCAAACATATTCATGCCAATGCATCTATGCATTAACACATTGTGCGTAAAAACATAAATACATGCCATATCAGCAAGAAAGTGGATACAAAGGAATCCTTCAGAGCCATCACCTCATCAAACCATGATGATGTGAAGGATATCGGTCATTTAATATTAAATCATCTTTGCCTCCCTCCCCTACTTCTCTGAATACATTTTAATCATTATAAGTGATTTATACATGAGGGCTTTATGGACAGGAAATCAACCTAAATATACAGGGAAAGGAAACTACGGTAAATAAATAAAGGCCCAGAGTAAAGCCTAATCCCGAGGGGTTAGTGGGTGATCTCATTTTGATTACACAAGAACTTCTCTCAGAACCACTTAAACTCAAAATATAATTGATAGCATTAAAAATAATATAATTGCTAGCAGTTAAATTTTTGATAACAAAGATGGATTCTTGCCCTTTCCCTAAATACTGGGACAATGGGGCAATTCCCCAGGAGAGGAGAAGATAATCTGAGAGATACATAGGAGAAGGCCCTCTCCTATGTACCAAACATCTGAGTTTCTGGCAATGGAGGGCCCTTCATAAGAGTCTCTTCTGCTACTTCAACACATGAAGACAGTCCTCTAGATAGTCAGATCTTACACCAGCAGTTAGGGCTTTAAAAGTCCATATCAAGAATGTGAATCAGTGCATTTCCAAACGATGGAGCTGATATTTGTGGGAGAGTTCAATCCTGCCCCAGTCTTCAGATCCAGCATTTTTCCATCCCAATACTGTAGCACCCTGATTTGTCTGGATTTCATGTCATTTATCCCTTATTCAGCTCATTGTCAAGATTAGGCAACCCTAAACTATTATGATTTAATGTATTGGCCCACAGAGTTACCCTGTGGTAAGATGGGCGGCCAATAAATTTTACAAACAAATAAAATTCACACAACATACTAAACTTGTGACTGGATTCCCATAACATACTGAACCTTAAAAATCTAATCCATTTTAGCCTAGTCTAGTATTTTGTACAAATGCATCCAAGTTTGTAAACCATAACACTGCTTTAAACATCACATGTTCAGCAATCTATAGTGATCTTCAAACATTACAGTAAGACAAAACTCACATTTAGAAATCACAAGTGGCCGGGTTCACATGTTGTACTGAGTCAGAGTAGGTGATTCTGTGAGTTACTGTTTTGTGTGGACTAAGCCTAATGTTACAGAATTTGCATTAACATAATCCTGCCAAGATGCTGACTCTGTAAACCGCTTAGAGAGGGCTGTAAAGCACTATGAAGCGGTATATAAGTCTAAGTGCTATTGCTAATGCTATCAGTCTTGGAATACTTGCCCTACCTCTCAAACATGAAAATAATGATCAAGTGTCTCTGAAAGGAATCCATAGAATGTCTATTAGTAGAATGGATAAGTCTACCATTTTCAATACATATTAAAGGTGATAAAAAATATTAAAAATAGCTGGGGCACCAAGTGGAGATACATATGCAGGAAGTAGATTTTATTTTCAGCTGTTCCCTGGGGACGAGTCTGAAGTTTTCCTTAAGGGGAAAAAAAGCAGTGTTAAAGAAACTATGACTGACTTGAATTCTCGGAATATAATGATAGGGAAAAAATGGAACGTTTTTGACAGTATTGTTCTATGTGACAAGACTGAAGTTGACTCAACTGTTAAAAAGCGAAGAAACAATTCAAATTATAATGAAGTTGCGTAAAGTGACACAATTCCTCCACATTAGAGAATGGAGGCGTTTGGGGAATTTAATCACACAAAGTGTGTAAATAGCAAACTCTGCTGTCTTTGTGAAAGTGTAGTCCATGTAGAAGGTCCCAGAAATAGCCTGAGAAGAAACAGCACTCATGGACAGATTAGATGATAAAGAAATCCTCTAACCTGGCATAAGGCATCTTCCAGCCTTCTCTGTATTTTGATTTATTGAAGCAATCTTTGAGATTATTTTTCTCCACAGTGTGCCATACAGTCACATCACAGCTGTCCTCTCTAATTTCTTCTTTACGGGACTCTGCTAAATGAGTTCCCAAGACACTCGAGGCAGAGGCTTCAGACAGCACAGTGAAGCAAAGTTGCCTTTTAAAAGAGGGTTGAAAGCATTCAACCATACATATTTCAGACCTCATGCAATTATTTCAGGAAGCCTGAAACGATCTCTAATGGTGAAATTCAATCTTGTTTTCTTTTTCTAGAAAAGTTTTTATCAGAACCTTGTTTCTTGTCTTAGCAGAGAGTGAAGGAATCTGTATTCCATATATGTATGGATTTGAGCCGAGGTGGCGCGGTGGTTAGAGTGCAGTACTGCAGGCTACTTCAGCTGACTGCTAGCTGCAGTTCGGTGGTTCAAATCTCATCGGCTCAAGGTTGACTCAGCCTTCCATCCTTCCGAGGTGGGTAAAATGAGGACCCAGATTGTTGGGGGCAATATGCTGACTCTGTGAACCGCTTAGAGAGGGCTGTAAAGCACTGTAAAGCGGTATATAAGTCTACGTGCTATTGCTATTGTATAAAGTGTATATTAAAAAACCGAAAAAAGCATATTTTCTATTTTAACTTTAGCAGCACAGTACTTGACAATATGGCAGGGTGGAGAAGATGGTTCATGTGAAGGATATGAAGATGTAAAAGAAGGACAAGTGACATCATATTGATCACAGAATCATCATGCAATGATGCAACCATCATGCAATGATACAAATACAGCATTTGCATGATTAATGTCATGATGTCACCTTTGCTTCTATTGGTTACCCGTGACCAATATTATGACATCATCCATAAATAGTAATGTTCCTGATAGCACATTGCACAGGATGCCACCATCTATACTCTTCTATGATATCAAATAAGTGTTCACCTCACCTGGTCCTCTTTAATAGAATCACAGCCTATATGTTTCTGCTTTCAGGGAATTCTATTGCATGACCTTTAAGAAATGAACTGTTCGTGTAATCTCTTGTAACCAGGATCAGAACTTTTCCATTTCAATTGACAATCTGTATCAGTGGATGGAATTGGTGTAAATCATAAAATGGATACATGAAGATATGAAGATAGTTCTCTCATTACATGACTACATATTCTACTGGGCTTCTCTGTCTGACGTACTGACTTTCTAGTTTAGGGACCCTCAAGCAGGAATGGGGGAGGTACAAGTAGCAATCAGACAATCTATTCAGTTAATTCTCTCAGGCATATGTCCCGTTATTTTTCTTGTTTAATTCAATGACACACACACACACACACACACACACGCCTCTACCTATAATCTAATAGTATGAGCCAAGACTCTTACACTATATCTAATGTCAACAAAATAGGAAATTATGTCTGGTTCATTACACATAATTATAATGCATCCTTCTTCCAACAATAAAATCAAGCTGTGAGCAACTTTTTTCATATAATTTGTCTCCCCCCCTTTTTTTTTTACCCTGTGTTTTATATTATGAGAAATTCAAATATATTGTATCATTCAATTAAGACTCAGTTGAGCTCAGAAATATTTTATTGGCTGTTTCCAAGGCCTCAAACGAATAGCAAATTCACCATGAAAATAGTTGAATGGAATTTGGCCCCAGAGGTTTTGCAATTCTTTTGGAAATTTTAAAATAGAGTCCCTAGGGAGTTGGGCGGCATAGAAATGCAAAAGAAAGAAAGAAAGAAAGAAAGAAAGAAAGAAAGAAAGAAAGAAAGAAAGAAAGAAAGAAAGAAAGAAAGAAAGAAAGAAAGAAAGAAAATATAATTCAAATATTCAACCCATTTTCTTTAATTTTATTAAAATATTTATTAAATATTGGTTCATATTTCATATACAATGAGACTCAGTTTTAATATTTGATTGTTAAATCATTTTTGACATTAGGCAGTTTATACATAAGTTTTTATCTCAGAAACATGATGTAATTATTATTTTAATATTCAAGAGTCTTTCAACAGTTGCGTGCAAATGATGTTTGTATCTGATAGTATTAGATTGTTAACATGAAACAGAATATTACATCTGATAGTATTTTGGATGTCATATATTTTGGTTATGCATCAGGCAGGTGACAACTTGTAACATGCACACATCAACATAATCTTGGTTTACTATCATTTAACAGTGTAATCTTATATGTTTCTTGTTAGAATTTTGGTTCTAGTCAGTCAAGTTGAACTGACTCTACGTAAGTAACTTAAGTAAGGCTTAATGTCTATGGAGATTCTCAGTCATCAGGTCATAGTTATCCCAAGGTGCTTTTTCAAGAAGCACCTTTGGACAAATGGGACAACCATGGGTAAAGCTTAAGTTTGAAATTTTTGGCAAATTTTAAATGTGTATGAAATTTCATTCAGCTGTAATTCCAAATCAGAACACTGCTTGGTATAATCTGTTGGGGGGAAAATAATGCCAGTCATTACTAAAAAGCTTCCAAACATGGTCTACGGAGATTTTCAGTCATCCAGGTCATGGTTGTCCCAAGGGTGCTTTTTTTCAAGAGGCAACTGGACTACCTGAGGACACAGACAAACCTCCAAGTGCTCTCAATGACTCTCTAAAAGAATGCAAATGATCAGATGTCTTCAACGAATATAAATCCTTCCATTCCCCAGTAAGAGCTTCCATCCAGTAAGAGCTGAAGAAGCTTCTTGGATGAGAAGCAAAACTCTTCAAAGAAGAACAAGAAAGTCCAGTTGCCTCTTGAAAAAAAGCACCTTTGGGACTTCCAAACATGGGAAATGTGATGTGAAAAGCTATTGTCAATAATGGGATATGGAGGGATCCTGTGTGCTAATAAGGATCTACATGCTTCAAACATTATTTGGAACAGGTGCTCCAGAACACATTGGAATGGAAGCAGTATCATGTCACCTCTTTAAAACCATGTATTTCAGCCTTCCTTAGGAGGTTGAAAATGGATGCCAGTGTTTTAAAGAGTCATCTCCTTAAAGCAGCCATGTTTGTTTTCAGGATTCCTTGCAAGGAAGCCTGAAAAAGTCAAGTCCTCAAAGAAGTGGTGTCCTTTCCTTCCCATGCATTCTAAAACACTCCGTTCGAATCATTTTAAAAACATGCACCATCCAGCGTAATATGGCAGATCTCTTTACCACCACTCCAGCAATGAAAATCTACAGGCCTTTCAATATGTTTAAATGAAGACCTCTTATGTAAGAACAGTCTCTATTGATATTGCATTCCCCAGCCTTCCCCAACTTGACAATCTGTACCTATATGTTCTGACTGCAATTTCCAGGATTTCTAGTTGATATTGCCAATGTCTTGGAATTGTGGATGTTACAATCTCAGCACATCTGGAGGATGCCAAGTTAGAAAAATCTAGTGTAGTCTGATTCTTGATATGCAAGAAAGTCATTGTGGATTATGTTATTGCTGAATTTCCCAGATTGCTTCATGCTATCTAAGGCTGAAAAGTAGGCAGTTGAACAAATTTTCTCTGTGTGTAAGTATGTTTGTGTTGTTTGACACTTGGAACAATAAAAAATGTCATTTCTCCAAAAAAAAGCAAACAAATGAAATGTTCTGTAAATAATTGATGTAGCCCTTCCCTTTTCTTAGGAAAGTGGTGAGTTTACCAGCTAAATCCAAAGTAGGTCAGTCTTTTCTATCAGCTTTTGTTTGAAAAGAGATCCATATAATTAATTTAGGAGACACCCCCAGCATGACCTAAACAAGCATTAAAATGTTTGCTTCTTCTCACTGATTGCTGAACTCTCCCTGGCACAATTTGGAATTGGGTCAGTGGTTATGACTACCATTGGAGAAATTAGAGAAAAGATCAACTATGTTTGAGGGTTCTCTACTGACTTGTAGTCACTTCTACACTGTGTATGCATAAGCAAAGCAATCAAAAGGACTGAATATTAATGATCTATTAACTTCTGTAAACTTTTGGTAACAGAACTTAAACTCAAGTGCACTGGCCAGTGAATAATGAAATATTCACCAAAGCAGTTGCTTGTTCCAGAGATCAATACTTGTACCACTGGGATTTGCAGAAAAGACAATCTCGTCTGGATTCTATGATCATATATATTTGTATTAACTTGATCAATATTATTACGTAATTATGCTTTTCATTTTTCCAGGAGTTTGTTGCTCTTGAGGCTACCTGTACGCCTGTTTTCAGTGAACAAAAATGAGGACAAATGGTTAAATATAAATTACGCTCAGGCTTCTCAAAAAGTGGGAGGAATCAATTTAAGTCACCAACCAGACTTTTGAAGTTGCTGTTTACAGCACATATTGCAGAGTTGGCATAAATAGATTCAAAGTAAAATCAATTTACATTTTGAACAACATGAATAATCTCATAGCAAAGGAGTTCTCCACAAAATAGACATAATGTAGAAAATAGTACATTTTATTCTGAATCCATTAATTGTGACTTTAGTAGCATATTGAAATCATAAAGGTAACACTCTTATTTATCTCTTACTTCCACAAGTAGTTTTTATTCATAGTTTCTTTCAGTAGACTGCATGTTCACTCAAGAACTTTTTAGGTTTTGTCTGAATGCTACTATCACAAAAGCAAGATTTAAGCACTGTATGGGAAAGTGTTCTATTGTCCTTTCCAAATAAGCAAAACTTTTAATTGGAATGGAATATGTATGGAGTGTAAAGAGGTGTGAAATACAATGTACTATTGATACAACCCATGTTTGTTAAGCAGCTTTTGATACCATTGTTTCTAATGGCATTTACCGCCAAGCAAATTTAGCATTGCAGCCTAATCAGATATTATTTACATACCATTAGTTTTCATTACACCATGAAAATTTATACTTGCTGAACAAGTCCTTTTAATCTAGTCTACACTATCACAGGTGTGTTCTTCAAGAAAAGTTTCTGCCTCAAAGACTTCTTAGAGCAGGGGTGTCAAATTTGCGACGACACGTCGTCACATGACGTATCGCAACTTTTTTTCCCTTTGCTAAAATGGGGGTGGGCGTGGCCAGCGCGTGAAGCATCCAGCCCACGGGCCACGAGTTTGACAAATAAGATACAAAGGATCCAGTGGTGAAATCCAAATTTTTTTACTACTGGTTCTGTGGGCGTGGCTTGGTGGGCATGGTGTGGCTTGGTGGGCATGGCTTGGTGGGCATGGCAGGGAAAGGATACTGCAAAATCTCCATTCCCACCCCACTCCAGGGGAAGGATACTGCAAAATCTCCATTCCCATCCCACTCCAGGGGAAGGATATTGCAAAATCTCCATTCCCACCTCACTCTGGGGCCAGCCAGAGGTGGTATTTGCCGGTTCTCTGAACTACTCAACATTTCCGCTACCGGTTCTCCGAACTACTCAAAATTTCCGCTACCAGTTCTCCAGAACCTGTCAGAACCTGCTGGATTTCACCCCTGAAACGATCTTATATCCTGAGTTCACATGAATTACCAGATCAAAAAGCTTTACTTCTTCCTGTTTAGCATGCATTTAAAAGATCTAAATCAGAACCCAAGTTTCTTCTACACATATACAAGTGACCAGTTAATGACTAATCCAGTTATCAATATTTAGGAGATGTTCAAATATGAAACAGTTGAAGAATAAGTATTACATGATGAAGTAGGGGAGGGAGGAGAAGTAGCACATGAGGAAAATTACCAAAAAATGAAGGTTAAATTACAACAAAGACTACCAAATAAAGAAGAGAAAAGAGTTGCATTATGTTATATAATGAATATGATGCCTGAAAAATAAAATAAGCAAGCACTCAAAAGCCGATCAATGTAATTAATACCTACCTATAGGTACTTTGCATTGTATTGAAGAAGAAAGATTTCCTAAATTACAGTGCTTCACAGGTAGGAAACATCAGGGATAAGGTCAAGGAAAGGTAGAGAGCTTGTAGCATATTATGTTTAATAAGTAACACTTAGATTAGGTCAGCCAGGGGCACGTTAATAGTTTAAAACTGAAGAGAAGTGAAATGGAAATAGCAGAGGAGGAACAAAGCACAACAGAATAAAAAAAATAGTCACTTTAGTCTTAATTCTCATAGGAAACTATCACACAGAGATTATATTTTTGTTTCTCTGAATTTACTTTCTCCCTTTACTTTTCATCTTCAAGAACCTATTGCTAACTTTTTGACACACTCCAGATGGTATTACAGGTAGTCCCCAACTTACAACATTTCATTTAGTGACCATTCGAAGATACAACGGCACTGAAAAAAGTGACTTATGACAATTTTTCATACTTATGACTGTTACAGCATCCCCATGGTCACCTGATTTACATTCAGATACTTCATATTTATGACGGTTGCTGTGTCCTAAGGTCATATGATCACCTTTTGCAATCTTCTGACAAGCAAAGTCAATGGGGAGTCCAGATTCACTTAACAACCATGTTACTAATTTAACAGCTGCAGTGATTCGCTTAACAAATGTAGCAAGAAAAGTTGTAAAATGGGGCAAAACTCACTTAACAAATTTCTCACTTAGCAACATAAATTCTGGGCTTAATTGTAAGGCGAGGATTACTTGTATTTTTCATCTACTTGGTTGGCTTAATAACTAAAAGCAATTTGTGTGTGTGCGTGTGCGCATCTTGACAATTCCCTTCCTGGGAAAAGGATAGATCATTTTTCCCAGAGGTCTGATCCAAGCTTTGCCTGATAGCTGTTGCAGCAAACCATGATGATGCCAAAATGGTCAGGATGACATAATCATGGAAAGGCTACAGTCATGTATCAGAGTATCTGATTCAAAAGTAAATTGTGGAATTTCATGATTATATTATCATGCTTATGTTGTTGTTTCATCTTGCCCTTCCATGGAACTCCATATCTCTGACCCTTGTACCGTGTTTCCCCGAAAATAAGACAGGGGCTTATATTTTTTTGACCCCCCAAATATGGCCTCGGCCTTATTATCGGGGGGGGGCTTATTATTTTGGGGGTGCAGTAGGCAGAAAGCCTACCGGCCCCACCCTCTCCCTCATTATCGGGGGGGGGCTTATTATTTTGGGGGTGCAGTAGGCGGCGAGCATGGGTCTGCATGTCCCATCGCCACTGCCTCGCCTCCCCTCCCTGCCGCCACCGCCTCGTGGAGCAGGACTCAGTAAGGCTTGTTGTGCCGTTGCATGCACGAACTGCAGGACTGCCGCAAGCTTCATCATACCAGCACAATTGGTGTCCTGCCGCTCGTGGCTGTGCCAGTATGTCGAACCTCGCGGTAGTGCTGCCGTTCGTGCATGCAATGGCACAACAAGCCTTGCAGAGTCCTGCTCCACAAGGCAGCGGCAGTGGCGTGACGAGTCTCACAGAGACTCATTTCTGGTAGGTGGGACATGTTGGGCCGTGAGATGCGCGTTCTACCTGGGACTTGTAGCTCCGTCACGTTCCT
>QLTV01004086.1:7575872-7603856 GCA_003457575.1 Thermophis baileyi | reverse complement strand
CTCTGCCAGCGTTTCAGCGTTTTGAAGCGCTCCTGCCTGCGATGGGGCGGCGAGGCAGGCATCAAGGCTCCCCTTCTCTTCCTCAGAGGCAGGAGCGCGTTTGAAAACGCTGGCAGAGGCAGAGCCCAGAGGAGTCTCGTGGGGCCTCTGCCTCTGCCAGCGTTGTGACGCGCTCCTGCCTGAGATGGGGCGGCGAGGCAGCCATCAAGGCTCCCCTTTTCTTCCTCAGAGGCAGGAGCGCGTTTGAAAACGCTGGCAGAGGCAGAGCCCAGAGGAGCCGAGCAGTCTCGTGGGGTGTGCGTGCCCTCGACTCTCACTTGCTCTCGCTCTCCCGGCCAAAAAAGTGCCCGCAGCAAAAAGAGCGCCTCCCGGCATGCCCCCCCCTTTCCCCCCGGAAAGTAATGGGGGGGCTTATTTTCGGGGGGTGGCTTATTTCAACGCATGTCCCGAAAAGCCCTGTTGGGCTTATTATCGGGACATGTCTTATTTTCGGGGAAACACGGTAGTGTGCTTCTGAAATTAGCAATAGCTCTTAGACTTATATACTGCTTCCCAGTGTTTTACAGCCCTCTCTAAGTGGTTTACAGTCAGCATATTGCCCCCAACAATCTGGGTCTTGATTTTACCAACCTCAGAAGGATGGAAGGATGAGTCAACCTTGAACCAGTCAGGATTAAACTGCTGGCAGTCAGCAGAGTTAGCCTACAGTACTCCATTCTAACCACTGGTTCTCTATAACAGTGCTGCCGAATTAGGTGGCAGTGTCCTGATGACAATACTTTTAAAGGATAAGTAGCACTAAGCCTGACTATTAGCTGGATAGGAAATCATCAGGAAATACCAAACTACAATTAAGTTCTTGGTACTTAGTATCTACCATAGGAAATAAGAACTGATTGAAACTGTAGGCTACAAGGGAAGGACTCATATGTGGGCTCAACATTTCTCCTTCGTTGAGGGACAAAGTAGCTCAGCTACCAGCTGCATACTTCGAAGAATTTGAATGATCAGTCTTCTCTTCTGAAACTTTAATGGCCTCATGCTAGAGTACGTATCGAGCCAATCCTTTTTTTTCACACACAACCCACAAGTCCTCAGCAATCTTTTTCAATCCCCTCATCTTGTCCTAGAGACCTTCTGACAAGTTTCCTTAGATTTATAACTGACTTACATGTCAACAGGCCTGGACATCATTCTGGTGTTAGCTAATCTCTCTGTTAAGATCATCAATTTAATTCCTATCATGGCTCTCTCTCTCCATGCCTAAAACAACTTCCTGTTCATTCAGCAAATTTTCTAAACCAGAACTTGCTGGGCCATTTCCTTTCAATAGAAAGAAGCCCACATTTCTTGGCACATTTTTATTTCAACAACAACAAATCTCCATCTGCCCTCACCCCATCATCTACCATTGCATGTGATGAAAGAAGTGACCCATGCCACTACAAAGCATAGTCTGTGGGTTATTGTCTTATGAGCATGGTTTATTGTCTTAATTTTTATCTAAGGCTGAATTCCTTCACTCCAGTGTTACCATTTCAGGCTATCCACCCATTGCTTCCCAGCCTTCGTCTATTTCAGATACCTTTGGATCAGATTAGGAAGGAAGCTGGCAACATCAGCTAGACTTGAGAAATACTAATATAACATACTAATATTCAAATACATTTCAGTCTTGAGAAAGTTGTTAAGCCAACAGATCCCCAGGTGATAGAAAATAAAAATATTTATTGATTTGGAAAGGCGGGGGAGAAAAGGCTGGATTTAAACCTGAGGAAAGATACATACAAAGAATTTGACTGCTGGATAATGCAGTAGGCAAGTCTTTTGTTTTAGTTGGCTTCATTTTTTATTTTAATAAAGGATCTACTCTGACTCATTTATGTGAGTCTGTCACAAGGTAAACCAGTCCCATAATATGGGATGGAAAATCTGGACAGCCTAGATTTACAGTAATGCTCAGAAAAAGCATGACAAAACAGAATCACTGTTCCGCTACGGGCATTTCCATAAACCTTCTGTTGTCATTCCCAAAACACTCTTCGAATTCTCAAAATTATATTCATAAGGGACTGCGGTTGTCCTCAGTGCAACTTCTGAAAACTCCAGACTATAGGAGATGTGGAGAAATGTAAAATCAAAAATCAGCATCCATCCCCACCACACAATATATTTGCTTTCACAGTGGGGAAAAAGCCCAAGATAAACACCATTCATGAGGTATAAATCTAGTCCTTTGCTCTGCTGAAGCCTTGGCAAGAGGATATTGTGGCATTGTGATTTAGGGACATTGTGGGAGAAAGCCAAGGAATTGAGATGCAGAGATTGGTGGGAACTCTTGCCAGTGGGAAAGTGACCCTCTCCAAGCTCAGCATTCAAAGAAGTTGCAGAATGGAAGTTTGACAAGAAGCTGTGTTGAGCTGTATGTGAACCAGAAGTTACCTGAGTCAGCTGCCCAGTGTTATTACTGGAGGAATTCAAGGGTACAGCAGCCATCTTTGAATGATACCAGCGACATCTTTGGAAGGGCCCTAAAAATATCCCAGAAAAAAAAAATCCTAATTTAAAGGAAACTACAGGGTAAGATTTGAGAAGAAATCCTGATTTAAAACTTCTACACATTTCAAATTGGAGATAAAAAACTGTTTAGCTGGGAGTCTGTTTTTCTTAAAATGTTAACATGGGCGGGGGGGAACAGACTTAAACCAAAATAGAGACAGTATTAGCATTCCTGGTATGGATTTTGCATCTTGTTATTCTAGTAATCCTTAATAGTTACTAGAAATAAAACAATGTTTACATTAAAACTTCCAAAGCAAAAATAAGCTAGGAAATGCTCCTTAGCTCTGCAGTCATGTAGCAGTGTGAAAGCTTTATTTGCATAGCACAATGAATCTAAGTCTGAAAGCTAATTTTGCTTCAGATCTGCACTTCCAAACGCTTTGGTTGCTGCGGATTAAGCTCTTTCATGGTTTTAGTGCTTTTAATAATACTGAGCTTTGTGTGCAAAATTTTACATGATAAGTTATTTAACTTCCAGATGTCGTATGCCTCAAAGCTAAAATATCAGGTTCCTCAGCTTCTTTCTTTTTTTCTGAAGTTAAGGCCAGCTCCACCCACATGCCTTTTATTTTATTTCTATCTAAATGTAAATTGCTGCCCAACTCCTTGGCAAGCTGGGTGGCTTACAAATAAAAAAAGAAAAGAAGGCATTGGTAGGTTTGAGGAACCCCTAGATTACAAACATGCAAAACTTCAAGAAAGAGTAAACATGGTTTCTTCTGTCCTTCTCAGCAGAGGAATTCTAAAAGAAGTCAGCCAAAGGAACGGAGAAGGTATCTGGCTTTCTTTTCCAGAGACAGGGTGTACATGTAGGATTACTTGACATTCAACAACAGGAGGGGATGTCTTTGTATTCATCCTCATGTCTTTCATCTACTAGGCACAGCCTTAAATTAACTTATTGTCTGGCTTTTGAGTGTGTATGTTTTTTTTAAATTTTAGGTTGTTTCCGCAACCACCGTCATTCAAAAGTCTGTGTATTGTGTATCTTATAAACTGTCTGTTTCTTTCTTTACCTTCTCCATCAGCAGACTTGTCAGCCTGGATTTAGGTTATTTAATTTACTCCCTGATTCCATCAATCGCCTCCAATCCAGCCCTTTCCAATCTACATTCTTAGGTCACATGATTCATCATACGTTTCTGCAGTGAAATTTGAAAAGTGTGTCAACCATCAATTCTATATTATCACTAGCATATAGTCTTGAAAATAAAGATTTTCCAGATAAAGATAAGAGCCGTGGTGGCGCAGTGGTTAGAATGCAGTACTACAAACTACTTCTGCGGACTGCCGGCTGCCAGCAGTTCAGCAGTTTGAATCTCACCAGGCTCAAGGTCGACTCAGCCTTCCATCCTTCCGAGGTGGGTAAAATGAGGACCCAGATTTTTGGGGGCAATATGCTGACTCTGTGAACCGCTTAGAGAGGGCTGTAAAGCACTGTGAAGCAGTATATAAATCTAAGTGCTATTGCTATTGTTTAAAAAATGCTGCAAGTTGAAAAATCATCTTTCTGATGATGGAAAACATAAAGTCATATACATGTAGGCCTAAGTACCTTTTTTTTTTTTTTTGCCATTTTTCATTGTAATTTATGTCACGTATGCCAAGGAAGTTATTCAGTTAGTGTGTCCTCCTCCCCCTCCCATTTGCCTTTCTTCCCAATTGTCTGTGGGTTCCTCTGCCTGTTGAGGTACCTGGTAATTTATATACATTGGCTGATGTCATTGATTATGTAAGCGTAGGGAAAGAGAGACCATTTGTGTATGTCTCTAGGTATACATTCTTGTAAATAACAGCCAAGTATGTGTGTGGACAGGCAAACTCTGAAGTACTCACTGCAGATCACGCAGCCAGCTTTCATGGCTAAGGCAGGACTGGAACTCATGATCTCCTGCTTTCTCACCTGGTACCTAGACCAAACTGGCTCTCAGAGAATATTTAAGGGAAGAATTGTATGATTTAAAAAAAAAAAAACCATGTTTGATTCATCTTCAGTTTCAGCAGTAAACCTCAATGCCCATCAAACCGCATTCTCTGAATGCCACAGGAGTGCTGCTGAGTAAGAATTTCTCAAAATATCTATGTTCAATAATCCCAATAAGATATTGCCAAATGAAACCAAAGTATGTGTATATTACATCCAAACAAAAGATATTTGCTCTTGGGAAATGGAGTGTTCCTGCATTCATCATCGTATGTGGAAATGATGCAACAATGAGAATTAGAATAAATGTTTTGTTTCTTCTTATGGGCATGCTCTTTCTCCAAAATGTGTCTCTTTGTTTCCAAACGTCATTTTGCTTGTGTTAGAAGTGTGATTTTAACCATGCTGATGACTGGCAGTGGAGATAATAGCCACATTTTAAAACTGGTTCAATATGTTGGGGCTATATATATAAAAAAAAGCCTTACCAGCTAGTATGGGCTGAACACAGGTTTTCTTCGTTCAATTTCCCAATTTTAAGAAAGGTTCAGGTTAAGCTGAGGGCCTTCTAAATACAAGTTAAGCTATAAAAAGCACAAAGCATTCACATCTGCTGTCTTTGGCATGAATAACAATCTGGTCTCTGAAACAGGGGAGGTGAGAAGTTTGGCATGTGTAGTAGAGCTGACTATATATTTAGTCTAGGCTGCTCCTGGGCACAAAATGCCTTTTAAAGGTTTAGCATGTGCCTAGAATATTAATATGGAGATGAAATCTATGGGTGGACAAAGGTGGCAAACCTATTTGGACCACAAGTTAAATTAGCATTGTGATTGTCTGTTGGTTCTGCAACTTATTTGACTCATAAAGAAAAGAGTTGTTTTCACCTGCTGCAAAAGACTGTTGTAAGATAGGTGCATACCTAAGAAACCATGGTTTGTGCTCAGAGGCATTCTGTTGGGGCAGGATGTCAGAGTTCAGCCTGGCACAGCTCTCAACAACTGAGTGTTCTGTCACTATGATAACAACAGCTACCAATATTTTCAACCAGAATTTCAACTTTGGCTATATTGTGTTTCTAGGAGTTGAAGTTCCAGCCAATCTGACATGTTCAACTTCTTTTAGAGACTGGGTTTTTCCTGTGTTAGCCCTTTCCTCTGGTTGTGTCCAGGTAGACACTTCTTACAACCACCAATCAAAAGATACTGTGCTGTTTTCCACTTTGCCCTTAAGGGGTTTTTCTGAATTGTATATTTTCAACTTGCTTCTGTAGGCCATCCCATTGTAAGGCTTGTGAGGTGCAGCTGATATTAACCTCTCTGCCCATATCATTATTTTTTGACTGGCTTCTAGTAAAAAGAAGGTAGACCTGACAAGACTGAAGCGCTGTCCCTCTGGTACTTAGTGGTCAGCATTCTCTTTCTGCAAATGCTCATAGAGAACCTCTAGAAAACAAGTTAGCCAGAATGCCCATGGCTTCTTCAGCTGATGCTCAGAATTAAACAGCCTTGGGAAGGTCTCCTTGTGTCAGCAGATGCCTCTGAGAAGAATGAAATTTCAGTAACCCAACTGAACAAATTTAGCCCTTTTAAAGCTGGGAATTGGCATCAGCAACTACATCTCACACTTCACCCCATGTCTGAATTCTAGGCAGCAGATTTTAGTTACTGTATTCTTACAGAATTTCTTGGAAACAGCATCTGCAAATGAAGACAAGTGAGTTTCAGGAGGAAAGAACAGCCAAGCTTGCAAGCTGATTGCAGGCACTCTCCTTCTCCAGGGAGGTTTACTTTAGAAGTTGTTGTATTGTAACTAGCAGGTGTTTCCAAAAAAAGAAAGTCTGATTTGTCCTGATCTGTCTTATCTGGCAGACTTTGTTAGTGCCAAATCTCCTTTTAGTGCTGCTACAAGAAATTGAATTATTGAATTGAATTGAACCAATTAGCTTTGGTGCTCTACCCTAAGCATCCTTTGCAAGCAAGAAGCCTTTAGTTCAGTAGGATTTGCCCTCCCACCATGGAAGGAAGCTCTGTGTGCACTAGAAAGCATCAGAAAGAATACTCAAGTTCTATATGATAAACAGGAAAGCTGGTGGCTTTTATTTGGCCCTTGGTCTGTGCAAAGTAGTATGCAAAGGCTGTGAATCAACAAGAACAGTCATAGCCTTCAACTAAAAGGGCAGAGCTTGCAGTACCAAGATTAAAATTTCCCGTCCCTCCCAGTAATTCCTACGCACTAGATTTACAGAGGTCTCCAACCTTGGCAACTTTAAGACTTGTGGACTTCAACTCCCAGAATTCCTCAGCCAGCTTTGCTGGCTGAGGAATTCTGGGAGTTGAAGTCCACAAGTCTTAAAGTTGCCAAGGTTGGAGACCCCTGCATTAGAAGATGTTTCAGTATTGTACTGACCTCTATGCTTTTTCTCCCTCCCGTTCCTCTTTACTTTGTTATTATTTAAATTCTTGGAGACGGGGAAATAAAATATTGAACCCAGAAAAATGTTACGGCACAATTCAGTTTTGACATTTTAACTTCCAACGATCACAATGGCGAGAAAGAGAAACGGGCATTAAACTTTTCTACTGAGTGAAATTAAAGCTTCAGTCCTATTTGGAAATATGTTACCCTGTCACCATTAGAGGACTTTCTCATAAGCTGACTCATTTCTCATTTTCCTTTGTATGAAGGTTCCCCGGGCTAAAGCCTTATACAGCTACAGAGGACAAAATCCTGGAGAACTGAGATTCAACAAAGGAGACATCATTACATTGTACCGTCAGCTGGATGAAAACTGGTATCTAGGAGAAATCAATAGGGTCAGTGGAGTTTTTCCAGCAAACGCTGTGCAAATTATCAAACAGTTGCCGCAGCCGCCACCACTGTGTCGAGCACTATATAATTTTAATCTGAAGTCCAAGAATAAAAATGAAAAACCAGATTGCCTGTCTTTTCATAAGGTAAGTCCAGCACCCAGCCAGCAAAACTGAAAAACTAATTTAAGAATGTCCAGTTATACTTATGACATGTATTTGATGATATGGAAAAACATTGAAATGAATCAATTCAAATTCAAATCTTTATTGTCACTGCACAACATATGTACAATGAGATTGGTTGAGCTCCCTCAGTGCATCCGCCCAACACAATACAACTCACAGTGAAGACAGAAAATCCCTAACCCAATAACACATATTAACAACACCCAGTCCTATAGTATAGGGGACATGCCTACTTCCTCAATCCTTTCCTAGATTTTTAAGCTGTAACAGCAGGGGTGTCAAACTCAAGGCCTGCAGGCCAGATCCGGCCCACGGGATGCTTAAATCTGGCCCGTGAGGCCGCTCTGGAAACAGCGAAGGACTGGCCCGCAGTGCCTCTGCCAGTGAAAACAGGCTCCCAATCTCCGTTTTCGGCTGGGACGGCCTCCTGCAACCCTCTGCCAGTGAAAACGGAGCTCGGGAGGGCAGCCCTCGGGAGCTCCGTTTTCGCTGGCAGAGGGTTGCAGGAGGCTGTCCCAGCCGAAAATGGAGATTGGGAGCCTGTTTTCACTGGCAGAGCACTCGGGCCACCACAGGCGCCCCCGACACAAGTGATGTCGAGCTGGCCACACCCACCCCAGCCTCCCGAGGTCAAACACAACCCTGATGTGGCCCTCAATGAAATCGAGTTTGACACCCCTGGAGTATAGTAATTGTGACCTACATTTTTGGTAACCGTGTCTCTATTTAAGTATTTATTTATTTTGAAGCAAAGTCCACTTTTCATTTCAAGTAAACCCAAAGTAGGAGACAATAAAATAAAACAATTCTGTCAGTTGAGTATTTTCCTCCATAGGGATGAACCACCAAACAAATCTCATCAATAGACCTACCACCTTTATGTGTCACAGCTCTATCCACTCCTGTTACCTGGGATCTTTCTTCTTTGATCAGGCATCAGTAGGCAGTAGGAACAGAGTGCTATTTCCATGTTTCTATTGGGACACAAGATATATGAGGAATATATAGAATATTTTGCTATTGTTTTCTCTCATTAAGTGTACTAAGAAGGGACCCAAGTGAATTTCCTTCCTGAAAGCTCTCAAATCTTAAGAAGATTTCTTCTTCTCAAATAACTCATCATCATCATCATCAGGTCCCCAATGTGTTATATTCATCTCGTCATTCTTGTAGTAGTTTTCTTAAGCTATTCTTTGTTAATTCCCACTCTAGTTTTTTCCTTCTATATTCCTTACAGAGATTGGTAAACAGATTCTACTACATTTGGCAAACCAGTTTGCAGAGACAGGAACAAAAAACTTTTCACACTGGTGATTTATTGTGCCACCCAACTATTGCTGTGGTGAGATGAAACCTGTCTGCATCTGTGATATATTGCCACAGCAATGGTTGGATGACACTATAAATTGCTGGTGCAGAAATGCTGATTGTCATCCTGCAGCAGCCCACTGGCCAACACTGTGATGCAAATGAATGACATGACTGCCTCTCTGTGTATCAAAATGCCGTTCCCTTCCAATCTAAACAATTAAATATAACCATAACTGTAGCCAACTGCTCCTTGCCAGCAATTTATATTTACCACATTAGATTTAACTTTGTAATATCATAGCCTGGGTAGATTTCATGTTGATAATATACAATAACAGTATAGGTTTCAGCACAGGGAACATAAGAGCCTTGAAAGCAATGTGTCGAATGAAACTTTGAAGGAAAATGGTTTACAGCGTACATCAGAAAACAGATGCTAGTGATTTCTAGCATCTTGTAGTACCATCCAACCATCTCTGTGCTGATAGAACAGTAACGAAGGCAGGCTTTTTATTGCCAAAGTCATGGTTGAGTTATGCTAGAAGATGCTATAAATCGCCAGTGAAAAAAACAGAATACCTAGGCATCATAGAATCAGTAGTGGGTTCTAAAACCCTTTACTACCGGTTCGCGCGTGTGCTCGACGCTTCTGCGCATGCGCAGAACCGTCCCGGGTGGGTGGGGGGAGCCTCCCACCACCGCTGCTACCGGCTCTAATCGGGAGCAACCCATCCCTGCATAGAATCCTCAATTCCACCCCCTAAAGCACCCTTTATTTATCCTGTGAATATCTCTGTTGTTCCATTGCTCATGAAATCATAAAATAACATGGCCACCTAAGCATGGGTCTATAGCAGCGGTTCTCAACCTGTGGGTCGTGACCCCTTTAGGGGTCAAACGACTCACAGGGGTCGCCACGTGCGCTAGCCCGCCATCTTGGTGCCACCGTCATTGCACAGGTGAAATGCTCCCGGTTCGGCTGTGCCTGCGGGTCGCCGGACAGCCGGTAGCGATGGAAGCGGGAGACTTTGCACACCCACCCGGACGCCGCCATTTGAGTTCTTTTACCCTCTGCGCATGCGCAGAACGCTTTGCGCATGCGCAGAGGGTAAAAGAACCCAAATGAGCCCAAACCGGGAGCATTTCACCCCTGGTGCCACGCCCCCTTTATCACCTCATCCTGCGTGGGGAGAGGGTAGGGAGGGGGTCGCGGTGGTAGTGGGGGGGTGTCACGGGGGGGTCGCGGCATTAGAAAGGTTGAGAACCACTGGTCTATAGCATCAGGGAGCCAACAAAAGATGCACATTGCAAGGTAGAATAACAATGTGCCCAAAAAGAAAGGAGGAGCAAGGTTTCTATTTCAGATATAGGGGGGGGGCAAAGTGAATAATGAGACCAGGCTACATTTAATCATGTTCCTGTATTACTGCACTGAGATTACAGTGGAGCTGGCTTGTGAGAGAACTAAAAGGAACATGGTTCTGAACAGCCAGTTGTGATCACTGCCTGAGACATGGAAGAGCCAGCTGTGAGTGCCAGCTTTCACTGCCGCATCTGCTGCTGCTCGTTTCCTCAATATAAACATTTTTTTAAAAAAAAGAGTCTTTCTACATCACTGCATGCACAATGAGGAATCACAGAGAGAGGCAATTTATTTTGCTCACTGCAAACATGGTCTGGATTGCATGCCATCTGGTTCGGGGTCTTTTCCTTTTTAAAAACATTGCTGGAGACAAAGCTCATCTGCTTTTCTACACCTCTATTAGAATGCTGGGATTTGGGGGTTTCATGTAAAGCTCTTGTCATTTGAGCAAAAGAACGAAATGTATTACCACCTCTTAAGGCTGAGGACAGATTGGCAGGCGATGAAAAGTGGTTTGCCCTGCCACTGCCAAGGTTTATTAGTAAAAAATATTGCCCTACTATCAATTTTCGGAAAATACAGTCTTCACATGCACATTAAACAAATCACACATCTATTCCACAAGCAAGATATCTGTGTTTTAGCATATTCCAGTTACACTATTTCTACCTGCAGTCTTACAATTTTTTTCACTTCTCACAATACAGGTAGTCCTTGACTTACAACAGTTCATTTAGTGACCATACGAAGTTACAACGCCACTGAAAAGATGGCACTAAATTATGATTTATGTCCGTTTTTCACACTTATGACTGTTGCAGCATCCCCATGCTCACGTCATCAAAATTCAGACGCTCAGCAACTGACTCATATTTAGGACCGTTGCAGTGTCGCCAGGTCTTGTGGTCACCTATGCAACCTTCTGACAAGCAAAGTCAATGGGGAAGCCAGATTCATTTAACAATGTTACTAACTTAACAATTGCAGTGATTCGCTTAACAACTGTGGCAAGAAAGGTCATAAAATGAGGCAAAACTCACTGAACAAATGTCTTGCTTAGCTACACAAATTTTGGGCTCAATTGTGGGCAAATTTTGGGCTCAATTGTGGGCAAATTTTGGGCTCAATTGTGGTCATATGTGGAAGACTACCTGTATGACATCCTTTTCAACATTTTTGTCTGAAATATTAATATGGATTTCATTTATTTCAGTTCTACCCTTTCAACATATAAATTGATCCCATACAAATCTCTACAATAGTCCTTTCAGTATTCAACTCACTTCAGCTTCATTACAAATCATTTCATCACTTTTTCCTTACCTTCTGATAAATATCTTGGTTTAGACTTCCTCTCACATTTCAAAAATATTTGTTTTAATTTTCATCAGAATCAGCGTGCATTTTCTCTGCATCTTTGAATCTTAACTATTCCTTTTTTTCTCTGATTACATTCTCTCTCTCTCTATCTTTGAGTATGTGTGTGTGTGATATCTTTCCTTCGTTCTCATTTTTCATTAATCATATTAATCATTCTCTTTTACTTCATCATATCACCATGCAACCTCTGTCCTGTTTCCCATAGAACAACTCCACATACTTCTACAGCACTCTATACCACAATCTTTTTACTCACATCCAAGTAGCTTCTGCATCACCATCTTTCCTTGCATTCATTTTCCATTCATTCAGCTGACAGCTAAATCTATCTATAAACCCCTCAAAATCCAAATCAACCGCACAGCCAACCAGAGACAGCACAAGATCCATCACAAGATTCCCACTGATGACTCACACCTAACCCATCACAAGACCCTCACTTGACACACACACACACACACACAAGACCCTCACTTGACACACCCACACACACACACACCTGAAACCCTTATAAACAGAAGAACACTGACAGTGACATCCCCTAAACTCTGCTGAAGATGTTACCTAACCAGGTAACAAAATGGTCAGAAACCAACCCACAAGCTCGGAGAACAAACCTTCACCTCCCCCCCCCCAAAAAAATCTGTCTTGTTTATGATAAAATATTGAGGCATGTGATGTGCTGAAATGCTCAAATATTCTTTCACTTTATGCATATATGTTAGAATTATGCTATCAAGCATAAACAACTACCCTGGTTAGTATCTATGATTATTATCTTTCAGGGTGATATAATCACTATGATCAGTCAAATGGATGAGAATTGGGCAGAAGGAAAGTTGGGTGACAGAACAGGAATTTTTCCCATCTTGTTTGTGGAGGTAAGAACAATTTATTGAACATTCTATGAATATACACCCACACCGCACAATCTCACAGAATGTTCCTTGTCAGCACATTTGATCATGGCTTGCACTTTCAGTCTTGAGAAGAGAAAAAGCTCTCCTTGGAATCCATCAGTTGGTTGTTTAAAGCAAGCTAACATACCCATCAATTGACAGACAACAGGAAATTAAGAGCAATCGGAAGCCTCACTAGTCAGAAATTGGAAGTAGTGAGTGGGACAAAATAATCTTGCCTTTAAAAGTTTAGGGCACGGGTGTCAAACTTGCGGCGTCACGTTGTCATCATGTGACATCACAATGTTTTTCCCCTTTGCAGAGCTGGGGTGGGCGTGGCCTGCATCCGGCCCGTGGGCCGCCAGTTTGACACCCCTGGTTTAGAGTATATTCTGTGTATAGCCAAGGTTACTAAAGGAGCTAAGGGTGGTAATAATGGACTCATCAGTGTGTGTGTGTGTGTGTGTAAGTGTGTGTGTGTAGACAGACTGAACCTCACCACTAATAAGATTGAGTAGCTGTGGATCTTAGGATCACACAGAACTTTGCTATCTTTAATTCTGAAAGGGCTTCCACTTCTCCATTTAAAGTTAATGCACCATTTGGGAGTTTTCCTGAACTTACAGCTCCTGCTGAAGCATAGGTAGTAGTAGCCAGGAAGGCCTTCACACTGATTTATCTTTTCCACAATTGCCTGTTCCTGGTCTGGGAAGCCCTCCATACAATGTCAGGCTATCTTTGAAAGCCATTCAGAAGCTGCAGCTGGTCCACCATAAGCACATGACGGTACATCCATGTACACATTTCTGTTGTATGACTACAGTGGTCACCTGTAAGTTTACAGGTACATTTCACGGTGCTGGGTATCACCTTCAGGTGATAAGGGCTCATTATTGAGAAACCATCTGTCTCCTACATTTCTGCCCGTCCTCTTCATTTCAACAGAATTGGTATGTTTCAGGTCCCATAGATTAAACTCTGCCGCCTGATGGAACTTAGAATGTGATCTTTCTCTGTCACAGCTCCTGTTCTATGAAACAGCAACAGATACACCCCAGATTTGTATGCCTCCCCCCCTTGGCCTCATTCAAACTAGCCCTCAAAAACTCTGGGTTAAATTGTATGGTGGCACTTTCTGAGAATGCTATACATTAAGAGGGTGTTAGTTTTATTCTTTCTGAGTGTTTCACTATCCTCCTTTTGTTATTACGGTTAATTCAATTTTTTAAAATATTGTACGCCACTCAGCATCGCTAGAGAGTTGAATGGCTTTGCAAATTTGGTAAAACATCAATAATATTGTTAAATAAGCCATGACTTAGCACTGTGTGTGGACCCAGTCAGTAATGCCATTCCACACACAAGTTAGCATGTTGCTAGAGATATCTATTCAAGCCATTCCTGGAGTTTCAGTTCTGCAATTTAAAATCTTTGGATTGCTATCAACAAAGTCACATCTCTTTTCTCCCTCCTGTTTCTTTTCCAGCCAAATACAACAGCACAGCAACTTCTTCAGAGGAGCAAACGTTACCAGTCTTCTCCCGTGAAATGTGCTTCTCCTTTACAAAGGTTCTTACCTAGATCAAAAGGTGTGGAGTCACCCACTTTCTGCAAAGGATCTGAATCTAGAAGGAAGACCATGAGACAGTTCTCTATTACAACTGCCCTAAACACCCTCAACAGGATGGTCCATTCGCCTACAGGAAGGCAGACTTTGGATATCAGTTCTCCTGTGCTCATCAGTTCTAGCAACCCTTGTGTGACTGCAAAGCACCAAGAGAAATTAGAAGCCCCATATAACATACCAGACCAGGTAAATGCATTGCTTTTTTCCTTTTCTTTCATGATTTTGTTCTTTCTTTTTTTTTCCCCATTATCTCTATTGCATGCCGCTCAAAAGGAAAAGGTAAGTGAACAATCAATAGACTTAATTGGTTGCCCTCTCCCCTCTTTGGAAGAGCTTTATAGCTCCCGCTGCCTTAAGAAAGTTCAAAACATTCTTAAAGATCCGTCTCATCCTAGGCACCCTTTTTTTTTTTTTTTAACTTTTACCATCTGGCAGATGGTACCGGACAATAAAAACAAGGACAAATAGGCTGAAAAACAGCTTCTATCCCAGGGCAGTAATTATATTGAATTCTACTGCATAGTGCAATACTAATGCAATATCGGGTTTTCAATTCAATTCTATAGAATGTGAAGGATGTGTGTTTGTGTTTTATTTTTATAGTTATAATGTACACTGAAGATGGCAGTTAATTTCATTGTACGAGGTGCAATGACAATAAACAACTTAACTTAACTTAACTTAACTTAACTTAACTTAACTTAACTTAACTTAACTTAACTTAACTTAACTTAACTTAACTTAACTTAACTTAACTTAACTTAACTTAACTTAACTTAACTTAAAAGTAGGCACTCTAAGGATGTGGTTTTGCTTACCAGGCAGCGAATTGAAAAGCAAACTTTATCTGCCACGGAAGGAGGAATTAATTCTGGCTTCTAAAAAAATTCTCTGTCATGCTCTGCTGTGCAACAGATGAAAGAAGCTGGGCCCAACTCATCGGATTATCTCAAATGACGCCCCGGACATAGTTCATTGTTGTAGTTTAATTTAGCCTTCACCAAAGTTTACGGATCAAGTTTATTTTTCGTCTGTAAAACTTGTGAGCATTCTTTCCAACTTAAAGTGCTTGAAATGGTAAACAAAAAGGCAATGAAATGGACTGAAATGAAGTCACATAGTTTAATAAAACTGAAAAGCAAAAGCAAAGATATTTTTTTTTAATGAAAGAAAAATTGAAAATGAAAATGAAATGCCAATACAGATCGTCATCTATTGGTGGAATAAACAGTCAGGGCAGTAATCCTAAACCCAGAAACTTTCTAGAGCAGAAGAGGGCCCTCTACATCTAGTCCACAACCTCTGTCCTTTTTTGGTGGTTTGGGCCCTTACGCCCCTAGCAGTAGCACCAAAAAGTATCTGCAAACTGATAAATAATGAGTGCATAATTTTATTATTTTCTGCAGGGAAAAAATCCAAGTACTGTAAATGTCAGAAATCTGCAACAAAATGAACAGATTTATTAATGTCGGATATGCCCTATAGGACAGTGATTGTAAAAATCTACTCTGATGTCCTATCACTGCTGTGCAGTCATGGCCATTGGCTGCAAGAGGTTTAACCTTCTCTATTCTAGAGAATAGATACTATTTCTAAGAAGGTTTTGGTGTGTGTTCTCTTTAGCTCACCTAAGTAAATCCTGTATTGCAAAGAATGGTTTTATTCATTTGAAAACTTGAAAAGAAGTTATTGTATATGGTGCTATATTTTTCATAACTATGTGCACTATTTTCCAAATTAATCAAGAAATTTTGTACAACCTATATAAAATCAGATAATTTACAAGGCAATCTCCTGAATTTATAAAATTAATTTCTTTTGTCCTAATAAAAAGTACTGGTCAATATAACCCATTAGCATAGCATGTGCTTGTTTCTTTGGGTAGATGTACTAAACCATTATACTACCCATCGGCTTAGTTCTTAGGTCACTGAAACAGCACATTATATACTAAAATTACCTAATTCATTTTAGGAATTGCATAAGAATAGGATTGATGGTCTTGAAAAGCTGCAGCGATGAGATGGGACCATGTGGGTCATTCCCATGCCTTTGCTTGGGTTCATGGATTATAGTCTAAAGAATGATAGGCATGGCTAGTTTTGAAAGCATTAATCATCCATTTGGAAAGAGGATCCCAGATTCAGTTTCCCAAATAAACAATTACCGTATTTTTCGGAGTATAAGACACACCAGAGTATAAGACGCACCTTAGTTATTGACTTACCTCCTTGCATCCAGTTTCAGCAGTGATTAAATGCACAAGAAAATAAAATTCTGCCTCTGCCTTCCAGCAATTTGCCTCCTTGCAGTTCTAGTTTCACTTTCATTTTAGCACATGGGCCTGCCTGCAGCCTCTCAGCTGATGGTCGGGAGGCCGATAATCAATTGCTTTTGCTAATCAGGCTCTGCACTGTTTGCTGCAAGGAGATAAATTGCTGGGAGGCAAAGGCCAAAGGGTGGGGGTGGCTGGGTGGGGTACATTCGGTGTATAAGACGCACCCAAGTTTTCACCCTCTTTTTGGGAGTAAAAAGGTGCGTCTTATACTCCGAAAAATAGGGTACTTAACTCAGAGCAGGCTAATACAAAAAATCTTATGTGATATATGTGTGGCTTACACAAATGCCAGCATGTGCACTTGTAAGAAAAGGAGGGGACAAATGACAAAACATGCATTATAGTGTTACAATGCAAACCCAATGATGTAGGTTTTTCCATGCAATAAATCAGAGCTGTCAAACTCCCGGCCCATGGGCCGGATGCATCACACGCTGGCCACGCCCACGTCAGGTTTAGCAAAGGGAGGGAAAGTCCCTATACGTCACGTGATGCCGCCGTGACGATGTGAGTTTGACACCCCTGCAATAAATGAATGTCTCTGGAGTTTGCATTGTGATATCACAGAATACATGTCATTATTTTTTCATGATGGTTTATAGCTAATGCCTATAATCTCCAGGCTCCCTGGTGAGCTATGTTCAGGGACAATGATCAGCTAAAGCATTAATATGTTCTAGTTGAAAGAGCCGTTTGTCAATGGTATCAACTATTACGTTTCTAATTTGGAATTTTATTTTAAAAGGCCAATATTACAAATGACTAAGATTGTTCTGAATTCTGAATTTTTACCACTTGTTTATCCTTCCAACTCTACAAAACTTCAACAGGCCACTGAATACCACTGAAAATAGCAAAATAGCAAAAAACTATTTTACACGTACATATTCTCTAAGTCTTGCAGAACCAGCTCACCCTTCTGGAGCTACGTATAAAGTTTACTTGACTATGAACCAGCGGTGGGTTGTTCCCGGTTCGGGCTGGTTCTTAGAACCGGTAGTGCCGGTGGCAGGAGGCTCCGCCCACCTGCCCGGGACGCTTCTGCGCATGCACAGAAGCGTCACGCACACAAGCGCGCGTGCGAACCAGCAGCAAAATCACTTAGAACCCACCACTGCTATGAACAGTGACATTAACAAACCCAAGGGTTACTCATTCTTCTGCATCAGCACTGAGATTTAATTCTTAAAACCAGCAGGCAATGTTAATGAAGATTAAAGAGTGTTGAGATATATATCAGACCAAGCAGTAAAATGTAGAGAAGTAAATCACTAGCATTAAGCCTGTCTATGAGACACAAAGTCTCTTCCAAAATAAGGCAGTTTCTTTGCTCCTTTTACAATGGAAAGATCTGTCTCATGAATCTTTAAAGCCACCACCGAGTCAGAGAGGAGCAAAAATTAAGGACTAATTTACTTTATTCCTGCATATTTGTTACTCAGCAAGATGGGGAAGAATGGAAAGAGACAGAAAAGATCTTTGAAACAAGCCAATTCGGTATGGCCTGAAACGTTTGTTTGTCAGAGCCGTTAGCTGCATTTAGCCAGACGTGACTGATGTTCAGATTTGTTCAGAAATTAGCAGGAAACCCCAAAGAGTCAATTAAAGTGAGAAGCTGGGGGGGGGAATCCCTGTAAGAGAACAGTGGCAAACCACTTCATATTGTTAGCAAGGGTCAAATTCAGTTGACCTCAGACTTTCATTGCTTTATTGGTCTATTTGATGTTTTCTGTTTTCCGAAACGTAAGTTCCAGGACACCTCCGGAGCATTCTTTTGCTTAAAAAGTGGAACCTGTGGAGATTGAAGGGATTATTTTCAGGAGTTGAGGAAGAAGGATTGGAGGATACAAGTAGCAAGTAGAGTGCCAATTAAGGATGGAAGGAAGACAGATACGGTAGTTACCACTGAGTGGAACTCCACATTGAGTGGTGCTTGCCTGGTTTAATGTTGCTACAGAAATGTTGCTTCTGTATGTTTCTACAGAAGGCAGATCTGGATATAGTAGTAGAATTTGAGTCATCTGCAATAGGTTAGCCAGATGTTCCGTCCCTCAGTTGTTTTGGAACAGTTCCCTCAACCATTGCCTCAAAATAACATTTGTCCTACTACTTTAAAGTGGAAATGGATCCTTTTAATTAGCCATCGCTGCCAATCCATAAATGAGTATTGCTTAGGGTAAATAGCAAATAGACTTACACTTAATATAGGATATATTAACAAACCAAGTAATAGAGAATGAAAATTAGCTCATTACTGAAAACAAATAATATTCTAAGGCTCCTTGTAGAGTCGGCATAAAGGCACATCATTTTCTTACAGCCAGAGGCTGCTGAGAATGTGAGAAATGATCTCAGAACATCATCGGAGTTTGCAAGCTCCAAGTCCTTTTTTTGTTTTGTTTTTTTGAGATGGAGGGATTAAGAGGCAATATATAATTATCCCAATTGGGAAGATTGTAGGGTTTAAGGGCTAAACTGTGTACACTAGATTGCACCTTAAGTTCCCCCAAATCTTTAAAATAATTCTTTGTCCCATATTCCAGAGATTCCAAGCCATAAAATAAGCTAGGGATATATGCCATGTGTAGGACATGGGGCTGTTCACTTACATATATAGTGTATATATCCTTGCTCGTATTGTTTGCCTGTTTTTATATCCTTCATATATTAACCTGTTATCTCTCTGATAATTTTCAATTATTTCCCTGTTGTTTTTCAATTGCAGCTTGTAGTTTTATGCTGTGCTAATTTTGATGCAAACTACTTAAATGCACACAGTAATTTACATCATTTCCAAGCTTAACCATGCCAAATGATTCAATATAAAGATCCTAATAGAAAAGAATATGTGTATCTCAGAGTTGAACTGTGAAGTTCTTGGTCCTCTCAAAGGTTTGTTGTTTACTTGCAGATGTTTCATTACCCGATTAGGTAACATTATCAGTGTGAGTGAATGTGGGGTTTGCTTCTTTTTTATGTACAGTGGCTTGCCCTGCCAATGTTGGTGGAGGTGTGGTTTTCTCCTTTGTAGTTCCTTAATTAGGGTAATGTTCTCTGCTTGATTATTTGTCTGGTGTTAATCCCTGCTTGTCTGGGTGTGGGCTGGTGGAGAGGATGTGTGCTGGTCATTTTGTTTCCTTTTTAGCTTGATTATATAGACATTGCCTTTAGTTTCAAGGCATATATTTTTGTTTGTGTATATTTTGACTATTAGAGTTATGAAAAATATATAATAAATCTATTTATATTTATGGAAATAATGTCAGGACCCCAAAACCAAGAAAGACATGTAGAGTTACTTCAGAGCAGTTTCCTTTGTTGTTCTTGAACTATCTTGCAAAACTACAGCAATTGCTTGCATCATTAAAGATATACTCTGAGAATCTCTGGGGAGAAAGGCTCTTAATTCTCTTTCTCCCAATCAAGAGATCAGTCTTGGTCCTCTGGAATGCAGCCCCTCCCTTCTTGGAATCGACACCATATGCCACTATAATAGCTATTTCAATCTCTTTCCATATATCTTGTCATTATAATATAAATAATTCCTTCTGATATACTGAAATCGGAGACTCTGGCTCTTTATTGCCATTTATCATCTTTAAGAGATAATGTCCTCTAAATAAGGGGTCTCCAACCTTGGCAACTTTAAGACTTGTGGACTTCAACTCCCAGAATTCCTCAGCCAGCAAAGCTGACTGAGGAATTCTGGGAGTTGAAGTCCACAAGTCTTAAAGTTGCCAAGGTTGGAGACCCCTGCTCTAAATAATACAATGGTCATTCTCTCTGACCAAAAGGCATTTGAAAGCAAGATGACACCAGCCTTGGGATGCCTGAGAAGAATCATAATAAAAAAAACATTGATAAGATGTTGATGGTAAGAGATAGTGATATCTGAGCTTTGCCAAACACAACAGGATAATGAAGATAAACTAATCACATATTTGAGAAGAGAGCGGGGATAACCAAATGAACAGACAAACTCATGTTACAGAAGGTCTGTTTATGAGACATTTGCAGACCTCAGACAGAGCGTGATTCCTGAAGATAAGTTACAGAAAATGTAAACACTATCTGCAGCATTCCAAGCTCCAAAACTATCAAGGAATTAAGGGATTCCTGAGACTGACTAACTCTTCAGTTAAACGTTGCAAATGTCTCTGGAGTCTGAGATTGCTGACTTTTTAAATCCTCTGGGAATAGATAGAGTAGCAACAAGATGCTTTGTAGAAGGTAATGGAGAAAATTGCTACACCGAGTCAATGGCCCTCCTCCTCTCCTCCCTCAGTATTATTTGGGGAGGTTGATACTATCTTATGGGTAAATGAATGGGTAAAATCAACTGCTTTCCAAAGAGACACAAGGCAGCAGTCCAGAATCTAGTTTTCAACAAACTGTATTTATTGTTTATATGACAGTAAACAAAACTTATGGGCAGGGAAGGAAAATTTAGGAGACACACATAATACCTATTGTTTATTGTGATTAATCCCTTCAAAATATCTTGTACTTACAAAAAGGGTCACAAGATCGTAATGTGTCCTTGTGCTTGGGTGTGCATATGTATGCACACTAAAAACTTTTTTCTCCGAATTCCAAGCACAGCCTACAATACAGGCCATCCTCACTTCTTAACCACTTAACTCTCTACACAGAGCTTCAGCAGATGAAGTTCTACCTATTGCAAAACTGTGATTCTAAGCACAGGCCTTCTGCCAAAATAAAGCAGCATTTTTAGGGAAGGGAATTGTGAAACTCATCCAGGTAGCTCCAAATGCCAGTTCCAAATGCCAGCTCCCTCTGAGGTTAATAAGGAAGCTTACCTCCTGGAGGCATTCAAGTGATGTTTGACCTTTCATGCATTCCTCCGGTTTGGGCGTGGACAGGGCAAATTGTTTTTTCTTCTCAAATGAGCAATGAGCCTTTTAGTTTTCCCAACTGCACAGCTGGAGACTGAAGGCACCGATTCCAACTAGAATGCATGGGCTTCTTTGAATCTCTTGAGAGGTTGGTTTTGCCTTTAGTTTTTGTTTGGGTTGGGGAGGGTTGCTTTAATAACTGATAGTTTATAAAAACATTTTACTTCTTTCCTTTTTAGCAGCTCCGGGTGTCTGATTAGCACTACTAAGCACTTCTAAACAGAGATTTTTTTAAAAAAAGAAGGTCTTGTAAAGGTACTGTGATAGGTGCAGTTGAAATGAGGAAATGTTTTTGGGAGCTTTGAGTTGAGTTGAAAGGAGCTTGCCCTGCTTTGCTTTGCCTCTGAAAAGGAAGGCTGATCCACATTTATTCTTGTCACCGAGTTCATTTTGTTCTAGAAAAAAAAAGGTGTTCCTGGCAACTATTTAGAAGAGATAGCATCTTATAAACACTTAGCATGGAGTAAATTCAGTGGGACTAATTCTGAACAATCCCAAACTGGATTGTGCAATGTGGGACTTTGAAAAAACAGGTGCTGATTCTGCACAGTGGACTCAGTTCCAAATTACTCTTTTCACTTCCTGTCTAATATTAAGCTGCCACTTCTCACATGTTATATTTTGAGTAGATACTTCTTTTTCATGTTGAGGGGAAGAAAACTTAACCTAAGCTAATTCTTTATTTCATATACGAAAAGATGTGATTTTGGGATATGTTCCAGCATGTCAGTGTCTTGTATGGTTTACATGTCTTCCCAACCAAAGTGGGGGGCCTCATAAGACAGCTCTTCAGCAGTAAACTGGTGGTATGGTTAACTTTTTTATCGATATACATTGGTTGGTACATTCTCTAAAGCTTCTATCCTTGAGATGAAAGGAGTAGCTACTGTATACAAGGAACTTCTGTACAGATTTCCTAACACAGATGAAGTTACGCATCTGAATATCCATCTTTATGAAGACTCTACTCACAGGGATGATTCAAGGATTCATTCCATAAAAAGAATGGATTGGATGCAGAAAAGGTGAAAAAGAGAAAACAAATTACTGGCCAGGAAATGTATCAATGTTACACATCGTCTTGTTTGCATCCTAACCTGTTTATGTAGTTACCAGTCAAACTGCCTAAGGATGGAAGAGTCCGTCTGATTTACTCACCGTATTATTAGCATTTGTTCAAGTCCCATCTGATTTCCTCAGCACTTTGAACAACTTAAAAATCCATAGGCATTTTTCTAGCTATAAAATAATGTAAACATGTTTCCATGACACATGCATTTTTGCAAGCAACTTTCCCAGTATGTACCATTTTCTCCCCCTAATTCATGGAAAAAACAGCATTGTGTATAATAAACAAAGGTCAAAAGATAATTTCATTCAAGTTTGAACATTATTTTCAGAAATACAAATTACACCCTGGTGTGTTTTAAAAATAACCTGGCATAAAATATGCACAGAGAGGGATAGATGAATTGTCATCATCCCAGTACGCATTTCACATGGTTATTGTGTTAAAAATGTACAATATGGCTTTATTTTAGATTTTGTTGAAAAGGAAATGTTATAACTTTCTGTAGATTGAAAATGAAACACCAATGCCCAAAAGTCTATCAATCTCATTACTGTAATCTGAAGATCATTCTTTCAAGAGATGGGGGTTATCTCATCAATTCTTAATCCTTGGCCTTGGCAGTCCTTTTGTTTAATTAACACTAGCAGTGACTCCCTTATCTCTCCTCTAGACTCAGAAATCCCAAGAGTAACCTCTTAAAAAGTGCCATTTGTTTTCTGATTAGAGCATTCTCCTACTTTGATCAGCTGTCACATCTCTTCTCCCAGTTGCAAGTCAAAGGGGACAGATTAATATGAGGTGAAATTTTACCTGACAGCCAGTAGAAAACCTCAGACTGTCTTAGAGAGTCGTCCAAATTTCCTGCCATTGCATTGGCAATTACGTGTCATTAAACTCTCCCTTGAATCAAGTTCAATTAGAGCTTTAGTTTTCTTGGCAAAGAGGTAGAAATTATTTGCAACTGTCTTCTTTTCAGGGTTTTGGTGGTGTTTTCTTTTACTTCCCAGATTAGCCTATAGTCCTAAAATTTCCTAATGGTGTCCCATCTATTTACCCAGTCTGATCCTCTGTCACTATTTAACTAGCAGCCCAACTTTGGCTGATCTCAAAAAACTAAGCAGGCCCAGGTTGGGTAAATACTTAGATGAGACACCTAGTTAATTTCAAAGCCAAGAAATCTATATTTACTTTAATTTACCACATGCCACTTTTGTTTTAGAAAGCCCCAGTAACACTTCTGTTTATCATAGCTAGTGGGATATTGTATGCAATGCTGCCTAAAATGCAGATGCTCATTTTAATAGGATTAACTAGAATCTTGCATAGAACTTCAGCCTAGTGGAATTTTTTTTCAAAAGGAATGAACTCAAGTCTATGCATGTATATTCCCAACTAAATTATATTAACCAAAATAGTTTAATCCTAAGGTAATGGGCAACATAATGCTGTATTTAATTCTTTGAATACTTTTTCATCTCGGCTTTATTCTCTCTTCTGTAGTGACTATGCATTGGTATCAATAACCTGGGAGAGACAGAAAGCTACGTTAATCCTTCTGTGAAGACAAGAGACAACCTCATCCTGCGTACCAGTTTCTTATCTGCAAAAGTCTGAGTAGGATTAAATTGGGGTACAGTCTTAATCCCAATTCTTGTGGAGTAAGCACTAATGAATTCATGCAACATAGACTTAAGAAATGACATGTTAATGTTGCACTGTAGAATTTCAGATGCTATCAGCCTTGGGTAAAGAGAATTTCAGGTGAATCCAACCACAAGGTCTTGTTCCTGGTTAATTAAACAACGGAAGAAGAGATGTTTAAATACAGGAGAGCTAGAAATGAAGCTCAACATTGTCTCAAACCTTCTTAACCTCCCAAATTCTGTGGATGAGGAATTGCCATTGCTTGTATAGTCTAGAAATGCAGCGTTTCTTCTTAACTACCACGGTTTAAGGATTACTTATGAGACTAACCAGTATAACATGCATACATGCACATTATGATGAGATGGGGTGTGTAAATTATACCTCTTTTAAAAGAGAACCCCCTCCCCAATCATGGACCTCATCGTTCAGGAGAGGGCAGCTATTTTCATTCTCAAAGTCACACTTTTTTTCCTTGGTATCTCAAACTCTAAATTGTGAAGGATGTTTAGTGGCAAACAGCAACAAAGAGACTGACCATTGAATTTCTGAATCCAATCCTAAGTACTCTGAAGCCACAAAACAGAGCCTGGGGGTTGTATGAATGTAAGAGATGTCTATTCCTGTTTTAGGAAGTGAGTCAGTGGATATATCATTGGGGAAGGCTGCAGAGGAATATAATCAGGGCAGAGAGGGGAGGAAGCTGTTATAAGAACAAAATAAAAAAAGAAGCAATGCTACTTTGCTACCCTCTTTGCATTTTTAGATTATTCCCCAGGCAGTGGAATCCTTGGTGCTCTCTGAACTTGGTTATTTTCTTGCCGATGTTTCATTACTCAGCTAGGTAACATCTTCAATGTTAGAAACGGGTAGTATTTCCTCTATGTTTATACACAGTAGCTTGTCCTGTCACTGGGGTGGGGGGGTTGTTTCTCCTTGGTAGTTCCTTGATTAGGCTGTTTTTAATACTTGATTGATTGTCTGAGTTGGTAGTTCCTTTAGGGTATTTGCTCACTGCTTGATTGCTTGTCTGGTGTTGCTCCTGATATTAATAGCAGTTAGACTTATATACCGCTTCATAGTGCTTTACAGCCCTCTCTAAGCGGTTTACAGAGTTAGCATATTGCCCCCAACAATCTGGGTCCTCATTTTACCCACCTCAGAAGGATGGAAGGCTGAGTCAACCTTGAGCCGGTGAGATTTGAACCGCTGAACTGCAGCTAGCAGTCAGCTGAAGTAGCCTGCAGTGCTGCACTCTAACCACTGCGCCACCTCGGCTCTTAACCCCTGCTTACCTGGGTGTTGATTGCAGGCTAGGAGATGTTCAGATCTTTTTGTTCCTTTTGAGCTGTTTTATTGTTTCTTTTGAACAATGTGCAAATGTGGTTCATCTCTATGTGCCTGTAAATGACCGATTTGTCTGAGTGCTGAACTTCCAGGAATTAGCATTTTTTGATTTAGCTTGGTCTAGGATGCTCACAGTTCCCAGTTGAAACTATGTTTAAGTCTGTCCATGTGTTGTGAAATTAAGGAGTTTTCGTAGTGTCTTCTTACTGCCAGTTGGTGTTCAGGGCTGTGCTCTGCTACTATTCTGCTGGTTTGTACTGCATAATGGGGCTCCAATGGGGGAGTATCACACTGGAGGTGGTTGATGGACCAATAGAAGATCTCCCATCACCCCCATCATGCATTCTGCTCCCCCTCCCATCTTTTAATCATAATTTTTATTATATCTCTATCTCAGCGGTTCTCAACCTGTGGGTTGCGACCCCTTTGGGGGTCGAACGACCATTTCACAGGGGTCGCCGCGCGCGTTAGCCCGCCATCTTGGTGCCACCGTCACTGCAGGGGTAAAAAGGTCCCGGTTCGGCCGTGCCTGCGGGTCGCCGTCAGCTGGTAGCCCGGACGCCGCCATTTGGGTTCTTCTACCCTCTGCGCACGTGCAGAATGCTTTGCGCATGTGCAGAGGGGAAAAGAACCCAAATGGCTGCATCCGGGCGGGTGGGCGAAGTCTCCTGCTTGCTCAGGCACGGCCGAACTGGGAGCATTTCACCCCTGGTGCCACGCCCCCTTTGTCACCTCATCACGCGCGGGGAGGGGGGCGCAAAGGTAGAAAGGTTGAGAACCACTGCTCTATCTCTATCTATCTCTATCTACCTCTACCTCTACCTCTACCTCTACTTCTATTTATCTATCTATCTATCTATCTATCTATCTATCTATCTATCTATCTATCTATCTATCTATCTATCTATCTATCTATATCTATCTATCTATCTATCTATCTATCTATCTATCTATCATCTATACACACACACACACACACACACACACACACACTTTTTTATTGCTTTTAATAAGCTGGCCAGAGTCTCCTCACAGTGAGATGGAAAGCAAACAAATTTAATAAATAAATTAAATAAATCAATAAAGGGTGTTACAGTCCTTACATTGTATGTTTAGATGGCTCATGTTTTTACTTCTTGGGCTACTGGGTATTTTTTTATTTTGGAGGGCTTTTGTTGGTTTGTGTGCTGTGGTGATGCCATGTTGATGTAACAGTTGTGGGTTGTTTTTGAGATGTTTTTTGATATATGGTAATGTTTCCCTTTTCGTAGGTTGTATTGGTTGTTCTCTAGTGGGTTGAGTAGTTGGGCACTTTTTGCCTGGGTATCCGTTTTATTGGAAGATGTATAGGCAGTCTGTTTCCATTTTCTAGTATTCTGGGTTGCTACAGTGCATTTGTGATCATTTGAATGTTGGTCTTACACAGCTACGCTTATGGGAAGTTGGGATGTTACTTTGGTAATGAAGCATTTGGCTAGTATGGGTGGTTTGTGATAAACTTGTGTTTCTATTTGCCACCATTTCCTCTGCTGCTGAGGATATCTGGAAAGGGTAATCCATTGTTGTTTTCTTCTTTCCTTAGGAATTTTATTCCTCTGAAGATGTTGATTATTTCATGTGTCTTCTCTAGTTGCTCCTTTTTTATTATAACCAAGATGTTGTCTACATAGCAATAGCAATAGCAGTTAGACTTATATACCGCTTCATAGTGCTTTACAGCCCTCTCTAAGCGGTTTACAGAGTTAGCATATTGCCCCCAACAATCTGGGTCCTCATTTTACCCACCTCAGAAGGATGGAAGGCTGAGTCAACCTTGAGCCGGTGAGATTTGAACCGCTGAACTGCAGCTAGCAGTCAGCTGAAGTAGCCTGCAGTGCTGCACTCTAACCACTGCGCCACCTCGGTGCCAGTCCATACTTTTGGTTGTATGTTTGGGAGTTATATTTTTCTAGATGCTGCATTACAGTCTCTGCTACGAGTCTTGAGAATAGTGATGCCATGGGTGATCCTCTGATTGGTTGGTATATTTGTCCATCAAACTGAAAATCGATAGTAAGGCAGAGGTTGATCTATTTTGATCTTAGTGTATTTGATTAGATCAAATGTGTTGTGTAGTTAGGTCAGGTTATTATGTAACACAACTGCTATAGATTCCTTTGCTAGTTCTGAGTCTGTAAAGACTGCTATGACATCAAATGAAACCATAATCTCTTCTTTTATTATTAAGTCTTCGGTTTTCTGGAGCACTCTAGTGCAGGGGTATCAAACTGGATTTCTTCGAGGGCCGGATCAGCATTGTAGTTGTCCTCCACAGGGAGGGGGGGAGATGGGATGGATACCTCCTGCAGCACCCTGCTGGCCAAAACCATTTTGGCCAGCAGGGTGCTGCAGGAGGCCGTCCAAGCCGCACCCCATTTTTGCTAGCAGAGGCACCACGGGCCCAGGGGTGGGTTCTAACTTACCTTGCTGCCGATTCATTTCCTCCCGCGCCACATGGGCATGCCACGTGGGTGCATGCGTGCTTTGCATGCGCGTGCATGCACAGTGCTGGAAAATCCCAAAAACTTCCCCCAAAAAAGCCGAAAACAAGATGGCGATCCAT
>QLTV01004086.1:7554678-7567096 GCA_003457575.1 Thermophis baileyi | reverse complement strand
TATTTATTTATTTATTTATTTATTTATTTATTTATTTATTTATTTATTTGCCGCCCATCTTACCATAGGGTAACTCTGGACAGCTTACACTTACATATAGTTAAAATGTTAAAAGTTAAAATCAGACATTAAAACCAATTAGACATGGGGAGGACAGGGGCGGGGGTGGGGAGGTGGGATCTGTTATTATCAATCAACCACCTCCATTGTGCTCTTCCCCCACTGGGCCCACATGCCAGCTTGGCACAGCCACATCTTTAGGCCCTTACAAAAAGATAGGAGGGTTGGGCCAACCTCACATCGGATTAGTGATTTTTAAAAATGATTGAATAGCCCTATTATGGTAGTCAGAAATAGAACTATTTATAAATGATCTAAATAATGAAAATTTAGTATCTCTCTATTTATCTATCTATCTGTTTGTCTGTCTGTCTGCCCATCTTTCATCCAACTCTGGGTAGCTCCCAATCAATGGTTTTGCAATATCAGCTAAATAACATCAGGACCTTTGTTCATGGTAGCTAGTAAACACTCAGCAAGACAAAAGGATTGTGTCTCATTGCAAATATATTTTCATTTTCCTATTTAAAAAGTAGTAGTCACTTTCTGAATTCTGGTAGTTTATTTTTCCAACCAAGAATAACTTTGCAGTTGTTATTCGAAAGACTCAAATTGTACAATCCAAACCTTTTCCTTTCCCGTTTCTATAATATTTTGCACAGAAGAAAAGGCAGGAGTTAATGGAATTTAGATCATAAACTCCTTGGTCTCTCTGCTTTGTGAATGTATTTGTAGAAATGGATGGTGCTGATATAAATAACTATATCTCCATATCAAAATGAAAATTTATTTCAGGGAGAATAGAAGCAGCAGAGATTTGTTGAAATGTCAGACATCTATCCAGAAAAGTCTTCGCCTATATTTGTATTAAAATACACAGCATTCAAAAAATTGTCCTTCTTTTAGTTGTATTAGGATATAGCAGTTGAGAACATAATGAAAAAAAATTTTAAAAGGAAAATTTCTTTTGGGGGAAGGGCTAAAGCCATGGAGGCTTTCAGAAAAATCTTAACAATTTTGAAATTAGAGGTTATTATCAAAGAACCCTGTAATAGCAAGGGACGTCGCATTTCATTTCCAATGAATGAATGAATGAATGAATGAATGAATGAATGAATAAGCAATTTCATTCATGTTAAACTACTACAACAGTTGGGGCATTTAATTCAGATTGATACTATTACATTGGAAGAGAAGGTTGAAGTACACATATCCTGGAAAACAGAAAAAAAAGATTTTTCTAGTTGAATGGCCCCAAGCTGTTATTAGTCCTATGCATATAGCAACACCATGTTGAGTGCAAAATGAACCATAGAACTACCTTAAGCATAGGGAAATTAGTGATAGGTTTACTATGCACAGTACCCAGAATAAAGAAATTCAAAAACCCATCATGAGAAAGCCCACTTAATTGGCTTGAAATTTAAAGGGATTAGCTAAATTCATGGAGAAGAGGCCTCTCAACAGCTAACAATTCAGAGTTCTTACATTTAACATTAGCTATTAGACCCATGTAGACATTTTTATGAGATTATGCAGCTCTTTTCAGAAGTGCTGCCAAAACCCTCCCCATCTCATGCTGCACTCTTTGTTTACATGGCTAGTATTTCATGGTGCCAGTATATAATGTGCCAGAATTTTCTGATCTGTTCATGTGCATATATAGATGCTGGATTCGGTACGATGGCCAACAGCAAAATGTGCTTTCCCAAAGCAGCCAGGATAATAGCAAAGGCTACATGGTAGTTGCCAGTAGAAGCAACTGCCAGTTTACAGAAAGGGAAACCAAACAGCTGCATCAGGAAGGGAGGTGTGTGGTTTTTTCAGGCAGGTGATTAGGTTGTCTAGGAAAAACAAAATAAAAATGATTTACTTGTATTTTTAGTGACTAATAACAGGAAAGGTGCAGGTGGGTTTTTCTGACATTGGAGGCAAAAATATTTGATTCAGCGTTTGAATTCAGGGATTGTTCAATTCACTTGTTTACTTTAGATAATGCCCCGCAGATAATTACCGTAGGCATCCATGACACAAGGTCAAATTTTCCTCTATACAAGAGAAAGAGAATGTCTATGACAACCCCAAAAGTATACTGAATATACTGCAAGACACATTCACTTTCAAAGTTAGACAAACTATCCAGTGACAGAAACACACAAAAAGGTCCATCCTGACAAGTATTTGTAGACATCCTGTTTAACAAATTCATTTCTTTATAACTTTTCTGCCCTGTCTACAACTGATAAATAATCCCATACTTAACTGAAGTATGACTAAAACTGAAAATAACTATGCAAATTTCCTTCTAGAATTCTAGAAATTTGTTATAATATTGGAAATCATCCCAGAGTCATGAAATCTTCTTTTGAGCCGGTCTTATAACATGAATATGCTGGGCAGCCCACTTTCATAGTGTCACTAACAACTGAAGCCTAAAACAGGGAGAAGTTTGCCTGTTTTTATGGAACTGATTGAATCACACACACACACACACACACACACACACACACACACACACACAAATATACCACTACTACCACCACCACCACAGAGATAACAATCAAGTCAAGCCAAGCTCTCCTCCTAAATTCCCTGAATTTCTAGACTGAATTGGATCAATAATTAAATAAAGTTTCGTATCTGGAAGTCCTGGTATTGAGAGAATGGAGAGCAAAATTTTGCTGTAAATTAAACTCTCACTCTCTCTTTTTTTTTTTTTCTTCTGTTCATTCGTGTCCAATTCTTGAAGACTGCCTGGACCTGCAATTTTCTTGGCAAGGTTTTTCAGAAGTGGTTTGCCATTGCCTGCTTCCTAGGGTTAAAAGAGAGTGATTGGTCAGATTTACCCAACCAGCCTTCATGTCTCAGTCAGGACTAGAGTTCATGGTCTCCCGATTTCTAGTGTGGTGTCTTACAACTGAGTGTAAAATTGGCTCTCAAACTAAGCTTACTGTCAATCAATATGGTTGCCTGTTATAGCATGTAAAAGCAGAGCTGTCTGCTCTTATGAGCTTGCAAATTATAATACAGTGTTTTGACCTGGTTTGCAAGCTGCAGCGAATCAATTATTCATCACAATTATCTAACCATGGTTTATTGAATATACCACAACTGATTAAGTCCACACAACTTGCTTAGCCAAAACCAAGCAGAACAGCACAGATGCGTTTGTACAGCGTGCTCAATTCTTAATGAGGGTTTGCAAATCACAGTTGTTGTACTTCTCTAAAGTAAAAATCACAGAAACTGAGAGGTGAGCTAGTAAGCAATACATATTTATATGTAACTTGCTTTTAATTTTGTTAGGGTAAAAGTTTGAAAAATTGCATGGTATTTTGTTTTTAAAAACGGTAATGGCAGCAAGACTTCTATATCAGATGAAAACTACAATGGGAAAGTAAAGCTGACGGAGCTGGCTGGGATGGTGAACCTGATGGCTCTGAAAGACATTGGCTAAATTTAATACAGTTGGAAACCCCTTTTGGACTTTTTGTATGAAGCAGAAAAAAACAAAATCATGACATATGGATTTGTGTATTAGTAATATTTATAGATTATTTTCAAAAAATGGAGGTTACATCGTCATTGTAGAGCAGGAGCTGAACTCAAGTTTTATTTATATCTGTTTTAAAAGTCAGAAGTTATTTTTATGTTTGTATTTTTGTTTTTATATTTTTTATTTTATTATATCTGCCAGTTCTATCGATTTTGTCTTCCTTTCTATTCTCTCTCTTTTGACTACTGATTTTCTATGAGTTTTTTATTTTTTATTTTAAAAAAACCCTTAATCTATATATATAAAAGCGAAAAACATTCACGCAGCATCATGAAATCTCCAGAACCATAAAGCCTAACAAACTTGAAATTTGGCACGTATGTTCCTCTTGGCTTCTAGGTACTCACTTAGAAAGGATTTTTCGCAACCACCATCAGAGCATTAGTATTTCTTATATTATTATTAACACACTTTGATGCTAAGGAGTTAGGGTTAGGGTTAGAGAAGGGGATAGGAGAGGATCAAAGGGGCCAGCCTGAGAGAAGGGGGAGAGGAGAGGAGAGGCCTCTGTGGGGCAAGCCTGAGGGAGAGAAGGGGAGAGGAGAGGAGAGGAAAGGATTCTGTGGGGCAAGCCTGTCGTAACTGCTCATTAATTTTCAAGCTGTAAGTGTCAATTTATCAAGCCCGATCACATAGTTTTGTAGCGGAGCACGGGTATTCAGCTAGTAAATTTATATAATACAATCAAAGCAGTTTTGGTGTGCCATTAAACGAAGGATTATTTTTTTAAAAAAGGCCTGCCAAAGTAAGCAAAGTTAAATTAAATGACTAGCCCAGTATTTCTCCACCTTTGTCACTTAAAGATGCCTTAAGACATCTTAGGATGTCGCTTTTGCCCCTTTTTAAAAAGAAAGTTTAAAATGGGGGGGGGAAGAGGTTAAGTATGACCCAGCAAGTTCCAGAAGTCCTTGGAGGTTCTGAGGTATGGCCTTGGGGACCATTGCACATGATCCAAGAGTTGCCTACATATATTAAAATTAATATCTATAAAAGATTAGAACTAAAACACAGAGCCCGGTGTGATTCAGATAATTCTTAAACTGTAAGCAAATACAGTTTATTCAGTACACAGAGGTTTATTCAATATATCGGAGTCACTGAAACTTATGCTTAATAACCACATAATCTCTAGTAACTTTTTGTACACTGAGCAGAGTAGATGAAGGATAGGAACCTGGAAGGATACCACATCTGAAGTCTTGCCAGGGAGATACATCTTTGGTGTGGCCTGCTTATTCTTCTTCAGTGCCAATCTGCAGAGGTTATAAAATGTTTGAAGATCCCTGCAGACATCTGACTATAACTTCTACCAGGGTGAATCAATTCTGCCAGCCACTTGAAGGACATTCCATTTTACCTTAATGACATCCTGTGGAAGGAAACTAGAAGGGCTTTCATTTGAATATTACTTCTTTTCTTTTTTTTTACAGGTCAGCCCTTTCTGTTACGTGGAACCTGAATCCATGGGGCACTCTACAGCCATTGTCAGTCTTCCCCACTTACAGCAACATCTATCTTTGAATATGTACGTACATATAATCCTTATTAATTTCATAAGGATAACATTTTTGTGGGGCCAGAAGATGCTATTGCCTAGCAACTACAGCACATGGTCTGGAATGAAGGTTGGGCCAAAATGCCCAAAAGTGACAATACCAGAAGGAATTTTTAAAAAATTAAACCCATGAGCTCCCTTTCCATAAATATGCTATACTAGTATTTTGTTAAAACTGAGGTAAACATCATTCTAGAATTACTCTACTTTTATGCCTTAAATTAGCTTCCAAGCACCTGACATGAAATATAAAGCTCGCTGTCAGAAGAGACAGATCTTTTTAATTTAAATGAAGAATCATTAGGAATAGCATGTGACTATTATGCCTTTTAAGCTACAGGATCCACAAAACCCTAACACTGTTTGCTGGAGCAGCTAATTACTGCAATGTCATGTGTCAAAGAAATACTTGGATTTGGATGACAGATCTAAAACCCAAAAGAGCTGATGCTGAATCTTAATATGTAATTTCCTGATGCTAATAAACAGTGCAATTATTCTGCGTTCAAAGGAAGACAATCTTTTTGTGTGCAAGTGTACGGGTGTTTAACTCCTTTTGTTCCAGACAGTGTTTTTCTTTCTCCAATCTGGAATCCTAGCCCAAAGCTTAGTCTTGGACTGAATACATCATGCCGATTACACCAACCCACTTAGAAAATGCCCTACATATTGCTAGGTAGGGATCCATTCGGCATTCTTGACAAGTTGTCTTTTCTTAAATCTGATACAATATTCACCAGAGCATTCCAGATTGCCTAATAGAAGTGTTACATAAAGAAGCTTCAGATGCACTGCTCTGGTTTAGCACAAGGCACACGAGCAGCTCCTGGTGTGGCCTGAAAGGAGAGTGTTGTGTCATACCCTCATTATGTTGCATAAATGAAACTATTTTTTTTTTAACCAATGCCTGGTGCTTTACTTTCTCATTCCTTACGTTTCAATAGGTCCGTCGCTTTGCACTCCTATACAGCTCACAGTCCGGATGAACTCAACCTGCAAAAAGGAGAAGGTGTTCGTGTTTTGGGGAAATACCGTGAAGGTTGGCTAAAAGGAATGTCACTGATCACAGGAAAAGTCGGAGTCTTCCCCAGCAATTATGTTGCTCCGTTTTTCAGGTTTGGCCTATGCTATTTATAGATTGAGAGATGTAGTTGAAAATAGCAGAAATATCTGGAGAGGGACTCTTCCACAGCGGGGGGGGGGTAAATGCCACTGTGGGGCTTGAATTAGTTTAAGATGAGTGAATAAGATTGGGTGGTAGTGCTGCCTACATACATTTAGTTGCTGATGACATGTAACCTTAATGCATCTACCTGGAACTATTTTGGCCAAAAAGAAACAAAAAAATCAGTTTTGACTGCTAAGTTTCTTTCCCCCTACCCTTTCTGGATCTGGAAAATAGTTATATATTGTAGCTCCTAATCATTATATGTGTTTTCCCTTTTCTGTAGCATAAAAGTTGAACTATACAGTAGAACCTAAAAATAATATTTTGTAGCTACATGGGAGTGAACAAATCAGTAAGGACTAGTATTTAGATAGTAGAAGCATGCTGAGCTTGTGTATGAAGGCCAGATGTATAAATTTCTGTAAAGAATTTGTATAAAACAGTCACAGGTCAGTTGCTTATATGATACTGAAATACCACCCTAAAGCTTGGTCTTCTTGCTATCCAGGATTCTCTTTTATTTTATTTTTAATGAATAGCTTATCATTGGTTCTATACATATAATTACTTGTTCAAAGGGATAATTAAATCAAAGCTATGCATTTACTAATTGAAACAATACATTTGCTACAAAATGTTGCTGTAGATCAGCACAAGGCCACAGAAGAACTAATTTGTTTTTGTTTGTGTGCAAGCAAATAAACAAGAATTGAGGTCTCTGGATACCCCAGTGAGAAGCTGATCCAGGAGGAGGCATCCACAGTCAATTAAGCTTTTTTGCAGCATTTGCTATGCAGTGTGTTTTTGTGGGTGATTAAATAACCATTAGGAAATCTTTTTAACGAAAACCTTTATGATACCTTAAAAATTAACACATTTCTTTCTACGCCACAAACGAGTAAATTATAACGCATTTCCTTAAATGCATGAAGGACTGCCATGGTTGAGCAATGCTCAGGACAGATCTCAAGGTGATCCTAGGGATAGAAATGGCATTACAATTATTTCAGTCCAAAAGATGAAATAGTAAATTACTATTACCTTCTGTATGGTTGCAAGTTTTCATAAGACCTGTAGACGCTCCTACAGGCTTGGTTAACCTCCCCATTATTTACTCTTTCGAAACACATATTTTTAAAATGAAGCATATTTATTGTTTAACCCATTCAGGGACATCTAAGCTAAATAACCAGAACACTCAGTAAGAACTATTATATTTATGGAAATGAACACACCACTTTTTCCTATGAAAACTGGACCTTGACTATCGTCTCTAACTATCTGTCCTATGATTTTTCAAAATCTTGTCCCCTGGAATCCCCAGTAGAAAGCAGTGGGGATAAGGAATATTTAAAAAGGTGAGAAAAATGGAAAAGGAATTTTAAAAAACAGGAAGGGGGAGAGGAGAAGCAGCTTTTTTATGTCCAAGCCTTGTTTATGATGTCCAAATTATTAAGAGTTAGTTACAAAAACTGGTCTATCAAGTCCTGTTAGCTACTTTGCTTACATAAGAGCCTTCATGTTCAGAGATAACTTATTTCAGTATTCTGTACTGTAAGCTACCTTGAATGTTGAAATAAGCAAAACGTCAAGGTATAAATTCAACAATAAATAAATAAAATATATCAGATCAAGATGGATGAACCATATGGGAATTATGTTGCCTTCATGCTATAGCCTTCTGAGAGGTATAGTATCTGGCTGTAAAAATGGTTGCTCAATTAAATTGAGTCTCAGTCCCATCTAGCACAGCACAAAATATGCCTCTAAACTATTTATTTCCTTGCTTACTCAGTTATTTACTTACAGTATTTTATATCCTATATAGCTTGCTCTCTAAGGACTCCCAGTTGCTTACAAAATTGAACATAAAATTGCTAAATAATTAAGTTCAAACATAACTACATAAGTGTGCTAATGTCCATATGATGCAGTCATGCTTAGTTCCAGAAATCATAAATACTTAACAATAATTAAAAGCTTTGCAGGAAAGCGCTTGCGTTTTAGAGTTTCATCAGGGACAGGGCTATTAAGATCTCTGGAAGCAAGTTATTCCACGAGGCTGGAGCATAAACTGAAGCACACCAATTTTGTCTCACCCCCCTCTAGTTTTACAGGGAGTGGGAATCAATATCTCAACTTACAATAAACGCACCAAATCCGTTCACCCTGAATTAGCTGAAACAAAAATCAAAGGAAATTTAATGAACAAAGAGGCTCTTATCTTTTAGGTTACTCTGAGTTAACGGACTCTAGTGGTGAGGCTAACTAGGAATAATAAAACATCTACAAAAACTGCATGTTCCCCACCCTTTAGTCAGACTATTGAGACAATAAAAATGTATTTTCTACACAGTTTTATTTCACCAGAGAAAACTATTCTTACAATAGTTTTATAATTTAGATATTTTTCTCATCTTTTGGCAGTTCTGAAAAATTAACTCTTGGGTTGTTTTAGTTTCTTGTTCCATATACTGTATTAAAGTTAGATGACAATATGCCTGAGGTCCTGTATAAAGCTGAAGCTAAAGTTGAAAGCATGTGGACATAAATTCCCTAATGCCCTAAATATGTTCTGTTTTAATGTGAAATCAGCTCAAAGCAGCCTCTCTCTCCTGGAAATAGAAAATGGCTAATATGCGTATGCTTAGCAAGCCTAACTATTCAGTAAAAAGTGAGTTACTGAAGCAAACAAGAGTCACTTGGTTGAGATAGGTGGCCATACAAATTGAATCAATCAATAAAAATAAAATAATTCAAGGTAGTAAAGAAATATGTATAAGGTAGAAGGTAGAAGAAATGTGTAGAAATGTGTAGATGCAGGAACATCAAGGGTTGGAGAGGTTTATTTTAATGGAGAAAATAGTTGTAAAACAGCGTTGGAAGGAAATTCCTTGCATTTTCCAGTTATACTACTATGACTTTTCAGTTTACTCATTCGGTGATTTGCTTTCCAGTCTCAGCCTGTTCTTGAAAAGTGTCCTCTTAATCATCATTAACTGAAAAATAAGATACTCTGCCAGTAATCACTGTTAACTGAAAAGTAAAATATAATGTACTATTTAAGGATAAATAAAACTGAGCTCATCTTTCCATAAATGCTTCAGCAAAGTTTTTGATGTTTTTTCCTACATTTAGTAGAAAAAGCAAAATAGCTGAGCAGAATGTTGAAATATTCCAGATCTGAATTTGGGAATATTTTTTTCTGTCATTCTTTTAGAAATCAAAGCAATAATTTGTAAAAGAATATGTGGCCTTCCCAGCAATTTTGATAAACTGTGTGTTCAGTTTATGGATAAAAGCCAGTTCTGAGAAGTGTCAAATTTTCACAATTTAGAGGTTCTTAATCTTAATTTCAAGCAGGTCTGGATTTCAACTCATAGATCCAAAGTTGACTATTTTAGGTTTTATCCAAAACAACTTCCAGACTTTCCCTTCCCTTCTTCTTTTGAAACTTTTCCTTAAAGATAAGATATCACTTGTCTATTTCCCTCCAAGAGGAGATTTATAAACACAAATGCAAATGAACCAGTTATAAAAAATAAAATAAAATTAGAAATAGGTACAGGTTGAGAGCACCTTCTAAAATGAAAACAAAATCTAACCTTAAATAAAATGTGGCTTCCTTTAGTGCCTAGTCTCCTTAATCAGAATGGATAATAGTAGAAGAGAAAGGACATTGTTGTTCACGGTGCATCTCAACCATATTAGCTAGATAACAAATGAGTTTGAATGGATCTCTCAAGCCCCTATATTAATTTTGAGAGGACAATTTGTCATTCTTCAAAATGGTGTTTCTTGAGATGATTATGTTATGTTTGGATAACTGAATATTGTAATCCCTGAACATATGAACTGCAGGTAAACAGTGAAAAAAATGACAGGTTTTAGACTGTGGTTTGAGATGTGGAATGCTCAAACAGCTACCTAACTAACCATGTTATTACTTTATGCATTTCTTCCCTTGTGTTTTATCATGTTAAATTGCTCAGTTTAAACTGGAAACACCAAGGCCGCTTTGGGCCCAGAATTATGCTTGCTGATATACGCTAAATTTCTTCTCAATAAGGAGAGTCAGTTATTCTTCATTTTTGAGGCACATTGTATTATGAGGTGGCCTCCAATCACACTTTGGGCCAATAAAGTGAACAATCCAACACAGATCCCAGGAGACTGGAAGCAGTTTTACAAAATACCTTACTTATGAATACTAATATTGTGCATCATCCTTTTGAAACAAGTTCATAATAAACTGACAAGTTCAACATTGTGATGAATCATTGTCCCATGATTAAATCATTTTTTTTTCAAAGCAAAAGCTAGGCACGGGAATGTTATCAGAATGGACTACAAGGCAGGGGTGGGTTCCACTTACCTTCCCTACCAGTTCGCATCGCGATGGAAGTGCGCATTTTGCACACGTGCACGTGCTTTCCTTGCACACGTGCCTGCATCACTTTGCGGAAATTACCCTCTGCGCATGCGCAGAACCCTCTGCGCATGCGCAGAGCATTCTTTGCAGGGCCGCGGCGACCAGAGAACCGGTTCAGGGGCATGGACAGCTGGCCATCGCTGCCGGTTCGGCGAGCGGGTGAAAATTTCCGCCACCATTACGGGAGACCCGGTCTGAACCGGCAGCAACCGACCACTGCTACAAGGTGATGTTTGTTCTCTTCTCCCTTAGAAAGAAGCACAAATGCTGCTGTTTTACATTCACAGCAAATCAGGACCACTTAGGTTATTAAAGCAACTCTGCTCATGCAGAAATTGCTGGCAGTCTCAACAATTTAACAAACTTAAGAGCTCTGTGACCTTGTTGGCCTCATCAAGGGAAAAACATGAGCAAAGAAATAATCAGATTGGACTGCAACAATTTTGGAAGGAAAAAGGGGTGGACCCACAGTTGGAAAATAGAATTATAAGTAGGAAACAGAATAATTGATTGATTTTTGTCTTTCAAGATCATTGCTTCCTCAGTGCTTCATCAACAAGCTTTTTTAAATATAAGCAGTAGACACAACTGTTTGTTTTTTTGTCAATTGGGCATCAGAGGTACAGAAGTGCTGGCTATTGATGGGGGGGGGGTGTTTCACCTTAAAATTTTAATAATAAAGAATGATTCTTTCAGAACCAAGCCTAAATTGTTCATTCCTAATAATGCTTTTTCCCCTTGAAATCAAAGCTTAATTAACGTAGCTTGAAAGTTACTTTGTCAAAGCTCCCATTTGGGGTTATAGTAAAGAATCAAATACCAAATGGCATTAGACTGGCCACAGCCTTTATAATATACAACTGAAGATCAACTGAAGCTTTCCATATTCAAGTAATGTGTTTGTCCCTTCCAAACTTGTGTTCAAGTATAATTAAACTGCCGCGGGTCTTGGGTAAAGGTTCTGAAATAAGCAGGTGTTTCCTGTAATTGTTTAAAATTAGCTAGCTGAGCTGCTCTTCAGTTCTACCCACTGCCTGAATATATTTATTTTATTTTATTTTATTAGTTTGTCAAACATGTACAAGATAGCAGGTATGAATATGAACATGGACATGAACAAAGGAAATAAATACAAATAAATGGGGACAGTAGGACAGGGACGGTAGGCATGCTGGTGCGCTTATGCACGCCCCCTTTACAGACCTCTTAGGAATGGGGTGAGGTCCACAGTAGACAGTTTAAGGTTGAAGCTGTGAGGGTTTGAGGATGTAACAATGGTCAGGTAGAGCATTCCAGGCGTTGACCACTCTGTTGCTGAAGTCGTATTTTCTGCAATCAAGTTTGGAGCGGTTTACCTTGAGTTTGTATCGATTGTTTGCCCATGTATTATTGCGGTTGACGCTGAAGTAGTCATTGACAGGTAGGATGTTGGAGCAGACAATTTTGTGTACTACACTTAGGTCAGACCGTAGGCGGCGTAGTTCTAGGTTGTCCAAGCCCAAAATTTCAAGCCTGGTGGCATAAGGTATTCTGTTGTGAACAGAGGAGTATAGTACTCTTCTCGTGAAATATCTCTGGACATTCTCAATTGTATTAATGTCCGATATGTAGTGTGGGTTCCAGACAGATGAGCTGTATTTGAGCATG
>QLTV01004086.1:7530547-7552288 GCA_003457575.1 Thermophis baileyi | reverse complement strand
TGAAGCTATTCTCCACAGCACCTGAGGGTAGGACTAGAAGCAATGGGTGGCAACTAATCAAGGAGAGAAGCAACTTAGAACTAAGGAGAAATTTCCTGACAGTTAGAACAGTTAATCAGTGGAACAGCTTGCCTCCAGATGTTGTGAATGCTCCAACATTGGAAGTTTTTAAGAAGATGTTGGATAACCATTTATCTGAAGTGGTGTAGGGTTTCCTGCCTAAGCAGGGGATTGGACTAGAAGACCTCCAAGGTCCCTTCCAACTCTGTTATTCTATTCTATTCTATTCTATTCTATTCTATTCTATTCTACCTTGAGTTTGTATTGATTGTTTGCCCGTGTATTATTGAGGTTAAAGCTGAAGAAGTCATTGCAGTTGTAAATGCTCCTACATTGGAAGTTTTTAAGAAGAGATTGGATAACCATTTGTCTGAAGTGGTGTAGGGTTTCCTGCCTAAGCAGGGGATTGGACTAGAAGACCTCCAAGGTCCCTTCCAACTCTGTTATTCTATTCTATTCTATTCTATTCTATTCTATTCTATTCTACCTTGAGTTTGTATTGATTGTTTGCCCGTGTATTATTGAGGTTAAAGCTGAAGAAGTCATTGACAGGTAAGACATTGTAGCGGACAATTTTGTGTACTATGCTTAGATCAGACCGCAGGCAGCGCAGTTCCAGGTTGTCCAAGCCCAAAACTTCAAGTCTGGTGGCATAAGGTATTCTATTGCTAGCAGAGGAGTGGAGTACTCTTCTCGTGAAATACCTCTGGACCCGCTCAATCGTATTAATGTCTGATATACAGTGTAGATTCCAGGCAGATGAGCTGTATTCAAGAATTGGTCTGGCAAAGGTTTTGTATGCCCTAGTTAGCAATACAATGTTACCGGAGAAGAAGCTTCGCAAAATTAGGTTAACAATTCTTAATGCCTTTTTGGCAATGCTGTTACAGTGAGCTCTGGGGCTTAGATTGTTTGAGATGAGTACTCCTAGGTCCTTGACAGAGTGAGGGTAGTCTACGAGGTCGTTTCCGTCCAACTTGCATTTGGTGTTCTGATTTTAATTGCCAATGTGTAGGACAGAGCATTTATTAGTTGAGATTTGGAGTTGCCAAATGCTCGACCATTCTGACAAATGGTCAAGGTTGCTTTGTAAGGCAGCAGCATTGTCAGTGGTGTTAAATAATTTTACATCATCAACGAAGAGGACTTTTAATATGATCGCATAGGTCATTGATGTAAAGCAGAAAGAGTGTGGGTCCTAGAACGCTGCCTTGGGGGACACCGCTGTTAACTGGTGCCGGATTTGATAGGGCCCTCCCTATTTTGACTACTTGTTGCCTGTTTGACAGGAACGCAGCTATCCATTTGTGTTGGGATCCGGAAATGCTGTAAGAACTTAGTTTTAACAGTAGTTTGTCGTGCACCATTGAATCAAAGGCTTTGCAGAAGTCTATGTAAATTGCATCTATTGCTTTACCCTGGTCAAGATGTGTGGTCCAAATGTTTCTGCAGTGTAGGAGTTGCAGATTACAGGACAATTTTTTCCTGAAACCAAACTGCTTGTTAGAAAGCAGGTTGTTTGTCTCTAAGTGGAGGGTGATGGATTGGTTTATAATTGATTCCATGACTTTACAGGTGATGCACCACAATGAGATTGGTCTGTAATTTTCTACTAGACTAGGGTCTCCCTTTTTAAAGATAGGTATGACTGTGGCTAATGACCATAGGTCAGGCAAGGAGCTGGTTCTGAAAGATACCTCATAGATTGTGATTAGTGGTTCGGCTATGTCAGTGGAAAGCTTTTTCAAGAAGTAGGCACATAGTCCATCAGGGCCAATAGATAGAGATAGCTTTACGTAGTGCCATTTCAACATTATCTACTGTAAAATTAATAAGTAGTAAATCGTTACAATTAGTTATGGTACGACTAGGAAATGTGGGGCAGCAGCCATTGCTGTCGACAAAGACTGAACTGAAGAACGTATTGAAGAGGTTGGCCTTAACAGCTTCATTGTTACAGTCTTCCCCATTAGGCCCTTTTAGGGGTGAAATAGTTTTCGAGTCTTTAAGTTTGGCATTTAGGAAATTATAGAAGGCTTGGGTAGATTTCGAGTGTAACAGCTCTTCCTCCTGTTTGCAGTGGTGATTGGTACATTCTGCCTTTATCTGGCGGCATAAGGCTTTATAGCGGGTTTTAAAGTTAGCTACATAGCCAGTTTTGTTTTCTCGCCAGAGAGATTTTTTCTTGGATTGTAGCTTTCTTATTGTTATTGGTAATTTGTTTTTGGGTTTTTTTTGGCTTTAGGGGTTATTTTTGGTACGTATAGGTTAATGACTCTATTGACTTCGAGCAAGAAAATGTTATAATGGTCTTCTGCAGTATTACAACCTGTGAACAGGAGGTGCCAATCAAGAGATGAGAGGTTGGCCGCTATGAGATCATAGTTGCCTTTTTATAGTTATAATTTGGAGTCCCATCATTATGACACTCTTTGCAGGGATGCAAGTTGAGGCAAAAATCAATCATGCTGTGATCACTGTTGGAAAAAGGTTCTTTAACTTGTAGGCCATTAATCGAGTTTAAGCTATTGCAGAAGCTGTGATAATAGTTGGCTTTTTTAAAGTTATAATTTGGAGTCCCATCATTATGACCCTCATTGCAAGGACACAAATTGAGACAAAAATTAATCATGCTGTGGTCACTGTTTGAAAAAGGTTCTTTAACTTGTAGGCCATAAATTGAGTTTAGACTATTGCAGAAGATGAGATCTAAGCAGTTGTTGAGCCTAGTGTTATTTGTTACCAACTGTTCCAGCCCCAGAGTTGTAACAGCATTGTACAGGGTTGCATGTATAGGTTCAGTTGAACATTAGTTTAGGGTCCAATTAATAAGAGGCAAATTGAGGTCACCAAGAAAGATAAGGGGATGCAGGCAGGAAGCTGCCCATGTTAGTAGTGCAGTTAGCTTTTTCGTATGACCAAGGTCGTAATCAGGGGCTCTGTAACATAGTAAGAAACGAACTGTAGTATTTAGGGACAGTTCACAGACAATGGTCTCAGGGAGAGCAAGCTCCTGTGTAACATTAATCTTTTTCAGATCTAGGGACTTTTTATAGAAGATAGCAACACCACCCCCTCTATGGTTTTCACGGTCAGACCGAAAAACGTGATAGTCACTTACTGTAATAATGGAGTCTGGAAAGGATACATTCAACCACGTCTTGCAGACAAAAATAAGGTCAAATAGGGCCGCATTTAGTAGCAGGAGGAATTCGAGCATTTTGTTTGCGAGGCTTCTTGCGTTAAGTAGCTTGCATTTGAGGTCAGTAGGGATGGACCTGGAGTGGCGTGCATTCCTAGTTTTGGTTGTTGGGACGTGGGACGCTGGTCTTGCGTTTGATGCAGTCAGCACGGTAGTCTATGTACAGGTCAGTCTCTCCTTGGTCCTGGTGTCTTTTGAGCTCAGAGCAGAGCTCGCAAGCACGGGCACATTGTACGATGGACAGGTCGGGCCGTGAACAAAGTTTCTTATGGTTTGTGCAGCTTTTGGTGAGGGAGTTTATTGTGTAGATGAATTTGCGTTTGCTGGTTTCACTCTTGCAAACGACTCTGCAGAAGCGTGGGGCCATAGAGCCCTCGCTGTTCTTGAACTCAGACCTGTCGCGGGAAACATCGATGATTTCATCGGGAGAGATGGTTGATGCCTGGAAGTTGTTGTTGATGTCGCAAACCTTTGTGATATCATCAGATTTGTTGGTGTCCTCCAGTCCAAATAAGATAGCATTGGGACACTTCTGTTCACGTTCAATCGCGTCTTTGACAAGGATGGAGATGTTACTCGCAGGGTTAGTTGTTTCCTGCAGCTGGGGTAGTTGGGTTGGGATAAGATTTCAGGATGTTGGAGCTTCGTTTTTCTGTGTTTTTCCTTTTTCTTCAAGGGATGCTAATTGCGCTTCTATGGTGTCGACTCATTCAAGTAGAACAATAAATTTGTCCAGTCTGGGCTTGCATGATGGGCAGAATAATGGAAACGCAAACTGGGAGGTTTTAAGTGAAGCTGATTGTAAGAACTGGGCTACGCCTTTGGTTAACCCCAAGCACTTGTGGTGAGCATACATGTCGCATAAGGAGCATTTCATGGTACTCTCATCCTCCTCGACTGCTTCTACTACTTTTTCCTCCAGAGGGGTCTCCTTTTAAGTTATTAGCATATGTTCTGCTTGTAGGCCTCTAGAAACGTGTATTGTTCCTACTACTATTAGAAAAATTGGTCTGTTTGGGTCAGTGATGGTCCATTCCCACAACCAGGCAAGATTCCGACTAATATCCTGTTTGCACCTTTTTGTCTCTTGTTTCTGGCATGTTTGAAACATCCCTGTCCTTATAAGTTTTGCCTTAGGGACAATGTCCTCATGAAAATTGTGAGTTAGGCTGAAGAACAGTTCTAGACATGGTGATTTCACAAGCTCATTCTCCCTGACCAATTATTAACCCCTCCGAAGCTTGTCATTCCCAGTCACCAAATGGGTCCTTCTTTTTTTATAGGGAACTGCTGCAGCTGAAGGGTCCATCTCATGCATGTTTGAAATCAGTTTTTGTCTACTGAAAAAAATCAGTTTATAAACTTTCCTTGTTATATTATTTTCTGGGAGACTGAATAAATTTTGCATCTATTCCAATACACATCCCTCCATATAAGCTAGAAAACATGAAATTAACTCTCTATATGTTTGCACATCGTTATTATCTTTGCAACCTTTTCCCTCCACTGATTTTTTTTATTTCTGAGTGATTTACTTGGGTAATGGATTATTTTGGTAATTCTGAATCATTACATAAATTGTCCGTCCACAGTCATTACCCATCTCCCATCCCACATTTTATTTTACATTGCTTGTTCTCAAATAAATACCTGCAGCCTTATAAAGCAGAACTACAGATACTAGTCCCATTACCCATTTCCACCCAGTCCAGTGGACAACTTTCTTTTAATTGTATAAGTGCATAGTGGGAAAAATAAGTTCTACAAGTAATTGCAGATCTTCGGTGAGGAGAATTGCAGCTGGCTTACAGGCTAAACAGAGGAAGAAACATTTGTATGAGGCAGAGTAGAGCAATAGTAGACTAAAGCCAAAAGCTAAAAATAAAAACACCTTAAAATATGATTAATTCGAATTAGCAGACTCGTCAGTCACAGAAGCATGCAAGCATTCCCATACAATGAATGTGTTCAACCTGCTAAAGGATTTATGCTGTTAATATTTATCAAAGTAGTAACTGCCTGTGGGGATACGCCTGAATGGAACTGCATATTTTTGAATTTGATTTGTGCAAAATGTTTTGAATTTGAAAATTTCTTAAGTTTGAAACAGGCTGCTTTGATCTCTTAAGAAGTGATCCAATCTTACATTGATGAAGATTCTCAGTCATCCAGGTAGAGTGGTCTGGAAATTGAGTCATGGCAACTGAACTTCTTGTTGGTTCAAAATATTTTGCTGCTTCTCCAAGTAGCTTCTTCAGATTGAGCAAGTTGGTTAGAAGGACCTCATAGAGGTCCTCCAAGGCGGTCATCTAATCTGGATGGGCTTGTTAGGTGAGTAAGCAGAGAAATGTTGGGATTTAAATGTTCCAACTCCTAAATCCTTTACCTTAGGTGGGTCATTAAGCTTATCCAGATTAGGTGAGAAATGAAACCTCTCTGGAGGACATATAGTTGCCATGATTCAACTTCTAGACGATCCAACCTTATCTTACTAGACTCTTCAAAAAATAATCAAAACATTAATTGTAAGATCAGAACAAAATAGCTCACTTTCTGTGAGAATCAGATGTTTCACATGCCATAGTACTTCAAATATTCATGGCTGGGTAGAAGAAGTAATAATAGACATGAGCTATATATCATTAAAAGATGAGTCATCATGTTTTATTTTGCTTTGTGGAAATGCAAAACCTGCAACATTACAATTCTCAATGTTTGGAAGAGTGATGGGTGCGAAAATCTGGTGTTTATTTAAATAAAAAAAATTAAATGCAAGATTAAAATAATCTGCAAAGGTATTTTGGTTCAGAATGTACAAATGTTTGCTGTTATGGAGTGATCTGCATTCTCTAATAAAAAGTAAATAAAATTCCTGAATTTGAATTGTAACATATGTTTTCTATGTAAATGACCTGAAAAGGTATCTGCTTGCTAATGAACCACCTTTCTCCCTCTTCTTTTGCTCTCCCGAACAAACAGAAAATCCTCCAGCTTCTCTGATTCAAAGATGCCCTCCCTTTATGCAACTTGGACATTATCCAGTTCCTCACTTTCATCCCAGGGAAGCATCTCAGGGAACCGTCCAGGGCAAAGCAGACCTTTGAAATCTCTGGCTTCACCTGTGAGGAACCTCTCTTTGCCCAGCGCTTCAGGGCACACAGCATCACTGAGAAGAGGACGGAGTAGCAATAAGAAGAGTAAGTCCTAACATGAGAAACAAACAAGTGGACCTGCTCCCCAAAGGCAGAGATATGACTAGAAATCTTTAATTATACATTAAAACGTAGGATGAATGTAGTAAACATAATAAGCTGGATCAGAAGTCTGTCCTACCAAAGACAAGAATGTATTTATACAGTGCCTGGAAGATCTGAAAAGTGTAAGAGGATCAAATGTTTAGACACTCTGTGGCAGATAAATTTTTATGAGGGGAGAAATCAAGTTAAAATTCCATGTCTCCCTGCTATGTTTCGGGTCTTTGTTTAGAGACTGAAGGGATAAAATAAGAAGTGTTGGCAGCAACTTTAAAAATCCGATGCTATATAGTTCTTGGAAACTGAACAAGGTCAGTGTTCACTCTGGAACAATATTTATGTAGAATTACATTGGCAGAAAATAATCTGCTAGGCACAAAAAATGAGCTTGGAGGAAAGTAGTAACTATTATTAGGCATCATAATTGAACATGGTATTTTACAGTCCATTATATGCATTTGTTTTAGAACAAACGAAATGCTTAGCAGAATCCATTTGGTTCAGTCTTCAAATTAAATGCACAAAGGGTATGAATGAGACACTTACTAAGAACTCCTTTCTATATGCTTGTTTCTATTTGGGAATTGGTGAGTTATTCAGGGGCCTTTGTATCAGCATCTGAACAATAAATACTCTCTTCTGCCTTCTTTATTCCTAATACTTTGGGCATTTGTTATTCATTTGGGCATTCTAAGGAAAAATTGGGGAAAACATCAGAGTTGGTGCTTTTGAATAGGTCACAATTTTTCTACATTCTGCCACAGAGCAGCATAGTATAGGTGACACTTAGTTGCTCCCAATAGCTATTTTATTTAATCAATCTGCTGCAGCCAGTGCAAAGCAAGACAAATGACAATACAAAAATGGGGGGGGAAGGCAAATAAAAACTACGAGTGATTAAACCAATGTGGTTTCTACAAATAAAAGAAATGAAATGAGTAATCAAGTGAAGCAAATTCCATGGTCCCATTTACAAAGTACATAGTTAGAAAAACATGTCTGTGCTTCAGTCATTAAAAAAAAATCCTTAGTGAGAGAAGAAAGACAAATACAACTTTAATTGGATGAATATATGCAAGCTCCAAGGCACATGCTGAGTATTTATTTCAGTTTAAACCTTAAACAAAATTCCTGCCGAAGCTTGAGTTTGAGTAGGTATTTAAAAAGAGGAGAGTAATATACAGGCATGTCTTCCTCTCTGTCAGACTATTGTTCATCTTAGTCCAGAGCTGTCTCCTCTGGCTTGCTAGGGTTCCCAGTACATATTTTTCATGTAAAGTCTAGACCAGTTGTCTCCAACCTTTCCAGTTCTGTGGCATCAGTGAGGGAGGAGAGGGGGTGGTTTTGCATGTGTGTGCGTACTGCTTGCACAAATGTAGCTTCATGCATTTGTGCTCTCCCACCCCTTGCACATTCCGGTTCCCAACGGGCTGTGGATCGGTACCGAGCCACGAACCGAGGTTTGGGGACCCCTGGTCTAGACTAGTGAACTTGTGTTTCTAGGATAAAACACTAAGCACTAAGGCAAAAGGAAAATGAGTTGAACCAGTGAGACATATCATTTTCCTAGTAGCAGATGGAACGAGAGGAACACAGATTAAGCTGCCTCCTGGGGTTCATTAGTTCTGGAGAGAATGAGCTTCAAACATGCTACATGCAAACCATGTGCTCTACTACAGTGTTAGCTCATCCTTATAACTTCCTAACAGCTCTTCACATTCTAGTAGCATGCCACCTAGTGCTGATCAGCCCAAAGTCTGGAAGTCAGTTAAATCCTGCAATTCAATGAATTTCTCCCACCCTTTTTAATATGAATCCTCATATTATGAATTCTCAACAATGTGGCTTGGAAGAGCTTATTGTTATCTTAACCCTCCTCTCTTTAATTATTTGTCCTCCCAGGTGGATCTTTACAGAAACCTTTGCAACCAGGAGCCCTTATTCCTTTAACCAACTCTCTTCAGCGACATCCTCCAACTCCAGCACGATCTCAGCAAATTCCAATATATCAATCTATTTCCTCTTTGCCCCGAGGAGTTGGCATGGGTGATACAGGAATCAAACTGAGCGCCTGTCATAATTCTTCCTTAGTGCTATTGCCCCGAAGCGGAAGCAGCAGAGCTCCTTCTGTGTGTAGCTCAGTCATTTTGGATACCAGTGAAGTCCCAAAGAATGAACTAGCTGTGAAACCACCTGCATCTGCTCCACCTTCCATTCTAGTGAAACCAGACACTTTGAAAAACACCACTGAGAAGGTAATAATAGGGTCTATCCTTGCAATAATAGAGTTATAGTTGTCAAATGTTAATACAAACTATTGGCAATTCTTTTTGTGAGAATTTAGTGATATGTGTTAAATTTTTGGGACCAAGAGCCACATTTGGCCTATTAGCAATAGCACTTAGCAATAGCACTTAGACTTATATACTGCTTCATAGTGCTTTACAGCACTCTCTAAGCGGTTTACAGAGTCAGCATATTGCTGGGTCCTCATTTTATCAACCTCGGAAGGACAGAAGGCTGAGTCAACCTTGAGCTGGTCAGGATCAAACTCCTTGCAGTGGGCAGAAGTAGCCTGCAAGACTGCATTCTAAGCACTGCACCACCAGGGCTCTTCATTGGAAAAAGTCTAAATTTAAATTAAACATAGTTGACATGTTTCCCTCATATCTAATGATTTCTCCTCTTCTAATCACATTAAGAATTGATCATCATTCATGATTTCTCAGGAAGCAGTTCTCAATCAGGTAGACACTCTACCTTATTTTTTCAGTAACATCACCAAGTGTACAATATACAGTCTGTTTTCCTAACACACATGAAATTGTCCTTATTCCTGAAGATTATACTTTGGAGTTAAATATGTTCAAGACTGAAGTTAACTGGAGTTAATAAATATTTATTTATTACTAACCAAGTAATAAACTCTAATGCTGATAATATACATAGTATTATTTAAAATTCAGTTAATTTCACAAATACTATTTCAGTGTTCTTCAGAAGAACATTGTAGGGTACACTGATTTTACTTCCATATTAAATCAAAAGAATGATCTTACATAAATCTATTTAAGAGTTAGTAATCTGTACCTCCTAATCCACAGCACAGTTTCTATTCCATGCAAAGAAGGGTTTCTCTCAGCTACTGATCTCTCTTATTATAATTCAGCTATAAATGGCTCAGTAATTGTGTAGAAGACTCACATAATGTACCTCTCAGAAATGTTTGCTTCTTTACAAAAACATTCCAAGACAAAGCTAGTTCTGTAGATACAACCATTAACTTGCCTTTCAAATTTCTGTCCAATATGCTAAAGTATTACAGATAATATTTTATGAGAGAGGTAAGGTAACTTGTCTTTTCACATTTTTCTAGGGAAATTGTAGAACAGAATTTACTTTGCTTGTTTGGGAATATGTTTATACAGTGGCATAGCAATGTTTCTGGAAGCCTTCTGAGAATAAATTAACCCCAGATTTCTTCATTCTATTTTCAGCAAGTGAAAACAGTGCGATTTCAGAACTACAGCCCACCACCGTCCAAGAGACATAATTCTGTATCTTCACTGAACCTCTCCAATGGCAAGCCTGAACAAGGAATGATTACAGAAGCAATACAACCAGAATCAAACATCAAGAGCCCTGAAATATCAGCTTTGTATTCCCATCGCATTATCTCTAGTTCAATTCATCAGAAGAGAATGTCACATCACAAGACCTCGCCACTGGACCTTTCTAGCCAAACTGGTCACCCAACCTTTCCTACAAAAAAGAATTATAATAGCATCTCTGAGAATTGAGAAATTTAACCTTATTTAATTGGCTTTGTTTTGGACATGCATTATTACTCATTGTTTGTAAGGATCAGCAACCAGATGGGAGATAGGTTCTAGGTCCGATCTGCTACCTTTTAAAATGTTTAAATTTTACTAACGGGCTCAGCCTCTTTAGAAGTCTGGAATCTCACCGATGATTACAAGATTTCACCAACAATATGGGAAGTTCTTGTTTTGTGTGGCTCAGAAGTAAACCTCATGCTGCATGAGCCTGCAATGTTCTTTAGATGCAAAAACTATCTCAATTGTAGTGTCAATTCTATTATCACTGTTAGTTCTAAAAATAATAATAATAAAGGACTAGGAGCATGGAGCCGATTCAAAACCCATATTGCTCTAAATTCAAATCCTCTACAATTCATTTGTAAACAAGAGCAAAGAGAGTTTTGTTTCGCTTTGCTTTGTTTTGTTTCGTATTCTAACCAGTTTTAAGCATGGTTTAGCCACCATCCTTTCCTTACTACTTTTGAAACTGAGCTATCACATCTTTCTTATACCTTAATGTTTCCATTTGCACTTTCCATTTATGTTAGAATTCAGAATGCTTATTTTTTTAGAAATTAAAAATCATTCTCAGCTTCAAAAACATTATCTCCAAGGGAGGTAATGGAATAAACTCACTGAGCAATTCTCACTTAATAGAAGGACCTATGAGTCTTTCCTTTTCCCTGCACGCAGGCTCTCACCTACACAATGATTGATGGAGACCAACCTCTCAGTTTCTCCCTGACTACCTAGCCTCAGCAATAAAAAGAATCACAATTCTATCACATAAACTAGCTGTGACTGATGTTTAGAGTAGCGCTATATATACGCAGTTTGATTTTGTTCCCTTTATTAGTTCAAAGGTTGTGCATTCTAGCCTGAAGTAAATGAGCAAGTTTTGTCATTGCTCCTGCGGTGTCATTTCAATAAAGTCTTGGATGGTTGCATAGAACCAATGAAACTAATGCAACACTGGATGTCTGTAACTGGCGTACAGCATAAGGAAAGTTTTCAAGAACAAGTGCGTGTTCATCTTGATGTCTTGCCAAGGGCAAAATAATGTATTCTTCTAGAACCTACACTGCCTCTAAATGTATGGAAAGTAAGAAAATGTTCCGGTACTCCACAAATAAGAGCAAAATGGTAAATCAAAAGATTAATATTTGATTCCAGACCAATTCATGTCTGGAAAAAACCCACTTTAGTTTGCATTCTAAAGGAGGGGGTGGGGGAAAACCCAAAACTGCATCCCAGGTTACTAGATAGAAAAAAAGAGGACATATTACCAGCATGTTTTGGGGGGCGGGGAGTTATTTTGCTGCCTGAAGACCTCTAATGTGGCTTGAGACAAGCTCTTCTCCCTGTTGAATGGCAGGTTTGATGCTTTATTTTACCCTTTTTCCCTTGACACACATGCTGATATACAGAAGAGCTACTCCCCAGATGTAAGATAGGTTAACCTATAAAAGTGGTTGGAAGAAGAGATCATTTGTTGTATTTTAAAAGTAGGGGATAAGCTATTAAAATAATTTATATTTGTGATGAAGGGGGAAATCATTTCTTTACATAGTTCTTTTCTTTTTCTTTTCTATTGTCTTAATTTTTTTTTTCTTCCTTTCCTGTTTTTTCTTTTCTTTTTTAGTTTGCATTAGTTTTTACCTTTTTATTTTAATAAATTTTGATAGAATCACAATTAAAAAATAAGCAATCAACATAATGCATGGGAGGCAGCTTCCTATGATCCAGAACGTCCTCCCAATGCAGATAGAGAATGCTCAGCAGAGAGAAGCATTTTGTATTGTGGGCACCAGAGAGAGGCCAAAAGTTGCAATTCATTTCCTCCCTTTTAATGTCCGAATCCATATCAGGTTATGCCTGGTGTTTATTCTGTAAGGGAAAAGAAATCACTACTGGTATGAAAAGTATCGCTTCTAATCTGATTCAACGACTAATAAACATTCTGAAAGAGGAATATGTTAACCTCTTTTAAAACACCCTGATCGCAAAGACATTCCTGAACAGGCGAGGATAATCATTCCTCCCACAATAGCATCTAATCGCCTAACTCAACTCTTTTCTAAAACTGAATCCTTCTGAGAAGGCATCATTAGTTGGGGTGGGAGGTGTCTATTTATGCCTTCCTCATGTGAATGCAAATACACATTCATGAGACACACTTGTGCCAAAAATAACCATTGCTTGAGAATGTGCAGATAGAGTTGCTGGCGAATGCTGTACGCGCTGAAAACGGTGGTGGGAAGATGCCAGCTGTAAAAGCGAAAAATGAAAAAAAGGGGGGGGGGCTCGCATATCAGAGCCTAGGGGAGGCACTAGGGAACAGAAAAAAGGGGGGGAACAATTTTCATCCATTTACATTAATGTGCCTGTTTTGAAAAACCGGAGGTGGCTGATTTGATGATAAAGGGGTTTGCAGAGCCAGAGGGACAGTTTGGCTGCATCCAATGAGACTCCTGGCCCAAAGATCTGACAGCCTTGATGCAAAACCATGACCGGCTTATGATTACTTGCCTTTAAGCAGCAGGAGCCTTGGCATAGAGAAAGCTTTAGCTCATTATTTGCTGCTGTAATTATTTTCCAAAGGAATTGTTTGAAAACAAAGGAAAACCTTTCCAATCCAACAGAAGCAGCTGTCTGGAGCTAGTGCTATGGCTCATATAAAAGCTAAACCCACTGCCTACCTCAACTGTGCATTGGCTCAACTGCCAAACACATGAAGCTAGAGGGTACAGGAGCTATCTGCCATGGTTTGATTGCCATTGTTTGCCATTTGTGTGATACTTGTCATCAGCACAATGCCTTATTCATGTTGCTTTACCTTCGTAATTGATGATCTAGGCCTTACTGAATAGAACCTGGAATCGAAGGTGAGCTTTTTAAAAAGTGGAGATGGACATAGTCCTACCTGCTTTAAAGGTAGGTGATGTGGCTTTAAAGGGGCAGCAACTGGCAGCTTTATGGCAGCAATACAGGATGAATGGAAAGTACTTTCATATCTAAGCAGTATGGGATGAAGGGGAAATAGCCATATAGATTGATACACACAAGCTGAAGCCAACACTTGATTTCAAATCAAGGAAGACTGAGAACATCCAGCATAGATAACAGGAGGCAAAAACCCTCAGAATTGAATGGTGTGCACTTCAACGCAGCCTGTTGCAACTGGTGAGCATCAAAGGGGGTGAGGGGGCAAAAAAGAGAGTCCCACAACTGAAATATTCTAGGCCACTTCCCAATAATGGTTTGGGATTCAGATTTACCAGGCAACAGAATGATGGCAACCTGCTTTAGAATGGCAGTTTAGAAAAAGAGCAGACGGTATTTTGTTAAACCAGGAAAGAGTTGCTTGAATAGAACAGCAATGCTTTCAAGTATTGACCTTTGAAATAGGGAGGCCCCAGGTTTAGGTTGTGAGGAAATGTGAGAATGGCCTTTGGAGACAGAAGGAAGAGCTACAGCTTAGGCAACAGTCTGATAAGAGGCAGCTTAGTCAGCAGCTGTGGGGGCGGAAAGGGTGGAAAGTATTTCAGAAGGAAATTCTCCCCGCCTCTCTTTTTAGCTTCCAGAAAACTAGAGAGGGTCCCTTCTGAAATGCTTCCATGCTTTTCTCCCATCTGAGGACCTTCTTCCTGCCTCCCTAGGTCATTCCTATATGCCATCACATAAGTATTGCTCTAGGCCAGGGGTGTCAAACTTGCGGTGTCACAGCGGCGTCACATGACATATCGTGACTTTTTTCCCCTTCGCAAAACCAGACGTGGGCGTGGCCAGCGTGTGACACATCCGGCCCACGGGCCGCGAATTTGACAGCCCTGCTCTAGGCAGAATAGCTTCAACCAGTAGTGGTTTTGATTCAGGCAGCATTTAACTGAACCCTGAAAACTACACAGAGAATGGATTACTGTCATTTTAGCAGCTGTTTGGTCAATGTAAGGGACCATTTGTCATACAAGTTAAGTGACTGACCATGTTACAGGTATTCTAGCCCTCACTGAGTTCTCCTTTCCAACAGTGGGAGTAGGAATCATGCATAGTAGTTCACACTCAACAAGTGCCCTGCAAGTATTTGAAGTTACGAACAACACTGAAAAAATAACCTTAACAATCATTTTTCACAGGACTGCATCCCCGTTATCAAGAGATTAAGATTTAGCAATAGCAATAGCACTTTACCGCACTCTCTGGGTAGTCTACAATGTCAGTATATTGCCCCCAACAATCTGGATCCTCATTTTATCAACCTTGGAAGGATGGAAGGCTGAGTCAATCTTGAACCCATCAGGATCGAATGGCAGGTTGTGGGCAGAGTTTGCCCACAATACTTCATTACGAGAACTGCACCCCCAGAGCTCAGTATTTGGCTGCTATGCAGCTGGGAGGTATTTATTTATTTATCAAATTTATATGCCGCTCGTTTATAACAGATGCAGCATCCTGCAGTCACAAGACCACCATCTGCCTTATGCTTCACGGCTACTTTCCAACTATCAGAGTCAATGGAGAAGCTGGCAGTAAAATTGCAAGTTGCAGTCACAAATGTCTCAATTAACAATCATGGGTTATTTGCTTCATGACCACAGTGGAAATGAGATTGTAAACCAGTTATGTCTCGTTTGGCAGACTTGCGGGTCAGAACTTGTGGTCATTAAACAAAGACTACATGTATTGCCTTGACAGCAGGACTTGTATCCCTTAGATCGCTGAGAATGTATTTTTGTAATCCTCCAGTTCCACCCCCAAAATTTAGTATGTGACAAGGTTTTCACCCAAAAATGAATTTTCTTTTCTGCAGAAATATTCCACTCCTAAAATGAAAGAAAACAGAATATCCCAGACCCATCCATTTACATCATATGGTCTTAAGGGACTTGGCTTCCAAATTTCCCCAAAAGGCATCCTTAATACTTAAACAAGAGAAAGGCGGTTCAGCTTCTGCTCCAAATAGAAAGAGGGAAACTAATGAGACAGGCGGCATTTTAAGGCCTTCAAAAAATCCATCCAAGCATACTAAAGTAACAATTTGTCAAAATTAGCCTCTAGTTGTAGTACAAGTATCACCAGAACCACACTTACAGTAAGGTGAAGGGTTAAAATAAAACAATAAAGAGAAGAACCATGCTAAATTTGACCATAGTTTATCCAGGCTTGCTAAGAGATTTCAAAGAATCCCCTGAGGACTTAGTTTTCAGAATGTTAAGAAACTACTGTAAGCTCCCTCAAATGGCAGGTACTTTGGGAACTTTAAAGCAAAGATCAAAACATAAACACCAAGCATGGCTAGCCAAAAATCACTACGAATCCCATGCTAGCCACCTTGGCTGTTAGATAAATATGTAAAATGCTAAGTAATATAATTCAAGATCTTTAATTTTTAGGCCAATATTTTCTAGCATATCAAGGAACAAATGTGGAGAAATAATCAGCTGAATTTAAATAATTTAAAATATCCAGTTTGAATAAACAAATTAAATGTGTTTTAACTCTTGCCTGCTGTTCACCTAATCACCTAAGTTTTTGGATGGGAACAATGTGGGCCACAAGAAACTTGGTCACATTTTCTTTTCCTGCCACTGCATTGATGCAACATCTATCTTTAACATGAAAACAAACCGTAGGGTCTTTTCCCACTAGTGAGTTGAAGCGCTCTCCACCTCTTGAGCTGGCAGAAAATGAGGCAAGCATGAAATTGGGTGTCCTCCTTTCTGTTTCCTATCCTGCCTCTATTGCCTCTGATTCAAGAGTTAGTAGTCTCCTGACTAGCCTCCAAATAATGGGTGTCAAACCCTAACACATCTGTGACTGCCCTTGGACAGCGACAGAATTATAATCCTAGTTTAGCTAAAAACAACTTTAACCTGTCTAATTCATGATCTAATGACAAAATGAAGCCAACATTGTGGGAACACAGAACCAAAATAGTTGTTGTCAGGACATATTTGTCAAGGATATGCAGCTCAGAGTGTATCTGTAGAGTTGGGAAATGAATAAATCTCAGACAGATTGCAGAGGGTTGCCATGAGAAGCTAGAAAATTAACTGGGTGCTAATAATTAACTGGGTGCAGGGTGATGAAACTAAAAGGAGTCAGAAGAAGAAATGGGATCCCCAGATGTTAAGATAAATAGGAATACAGTTGAAGAGATAAGGAGCTTGTAGGCAGATAGTGTAGAATCTGTGAGAAAATCAGAATTGGGGACCGCCAAAAAAGAGGAGGAGATTGTCTTCAAAGAGTTGAGAATAAAAAAACTTCAGGTTTAGGAAAAAATATAAAAGCTATGAAGCGAAGTGAACAGCGAACTGGTTGTTACACCGGTTGAATCCCACCACTGGATGGTAGGCACGCTGGTGCGCTTATGCACGCCCCTTACAGACCTCTTAGGAATGGGGTGAGGTCAACAGTAGACAGTCTAAGGTTAAAGTTATGGGGGTTTGGGGAAGTAACCACAGAGTCGGGTAACTACATGTTGGTTGCAAAGAAGAGAACCATCTGGCGTGTATTGCCTGGGAATGGATTGTGGTTGACCAAGCTAAAGAAGTCTCGGGACCGAGAAATTCATTACCATTGAGTTCAACAGTTATCCTTTAATTATTATTTTTGTACCAATATGATACCGCCTGAATAGCTAGGTGACTATTGGTTCTGAATACAACTAGTGAAGCTATTCTCGTCTTTTACTAGATTAGAAGTTTATATTTTACTTATTAGATCCATGGATGCAGGGAATGGGAGAAGCTCCTTAAAGACTTTGCTAGTGGAAGGATTTGCAGCAGGCTTGGCTGAAATACATTCAGTTAGAGTTGAAAGCGATTCTATGGGAAATTTCTGAGAGAATCAGCTCTCAACCTCATCACTAAACACGCTCAGTGAACAGCACTACAATGTTTGGCCTCATTTCTAATGAATACAGGTAAAGGATACCACTAATCAGTCAGCCGACTGATTTAAACATTTCTGATATATATGGATAATATCCACAGGAAACAAATAATAATGTTGTGGCCATGAAACCAGCACCTAAGAACATGTCAATTTTGTAGCTGTCAACCTGCTTCTGACAGGTGTGCTACGTGGTTCCTCCCATGGACTTGGCTATTGTCCTGCTCGTCATGGGATCTCTATGCTACACTGCGTTGGAATGTTGGCATTCAGTTTTGTATGCATAAACTTTCTGCACCTATAAATCCATCCACCACAAGGGGCAATAGACGTTGTTAGAGAAGTAGATGACTCTGCACTTTTATCACTTTTCCTTGTCTGAAAAGTTTACTTTGTCTGTCTCTACATAGCATGCTTCAGACCAGTTAGACTGGTACTTTCAGAGTTGTCAGCACTTTCTTCCCTGACTCTGATATGTGCAGTTCAGATTCTCAGTTGATTCAGTCTCCTTCCATAATGGATAGCACAATCCAGTGTATCTCCAGCTCTCAGCTGGAAGATAGATCCAACTAATCCAGCCTTTCCTATTGCTGAATATTTCATTTCCATTCATGTAAGCACCAGATTTGAGAATACTTTCTTCCTCCCCCCGGTACCTGCTAACCAACATATTGGTGGAACAGTCAAACAGTTATGGAACAGGTAGAGTTAAGTGGAGCAGAAGAACTGAATATACATTGGATGGTCACTGGTTTTTTAACAAAAATATGTTCTTAAATATGTATCTTAACATATTTAAATGCCAATTTCTATAGTCAGAATAACCAACAGGATGCTGAGGCTAGGTTAAGAGCCGAGGTGGGCGGTGCAGTGGTTAGAATGCAGTATTGCAGGCTAATTCTGCCAACTGCCAGCAGTTCGATTCTCACCGGTTCAAGGTTGACTCAGCCTTCCATCCTTCCAAGGTTGGTAAAATGAGGAACCAGATTGTTGGGGGCAATATGCTGACTCTGTAAATTGCTTAGAGAGGGCTGTAAAGCACTGTGAAGCGGTATATACTGTAAGTCTAAGTGCTATTGCTATTAATGCCATTCATTTTCTTCAGTTTCATAAAACACTTTTAGAATATGTTCCTTGCTGTGTGATAACAAAAGAAGCACCTGGATAAGGCTGAAAGGAAAATGGGGGTTGGAATACACAGATGCACACAAATTTAAGAGCAGGAAGACAAGATGGAAAAACCAGGATGAAGTTAGTGTTGTTGTTTTTTGTTGAACAACACATAACTCTTTTGAATTAGGGCAGAAGATGTCTAAAGCAGGTTGGCTGTGGAGGAGGTTTCAATGCTTTGATGCCATGGTAATAGGTTTCTTAGGAAGACCAAAATAGAGCAAGATGGATGAGAGGAGTACAAAATGGGGGTGGACATGTTTTGCAGTGATGGATCCTTTTTTTAAAGCTTGCAAAATACACCCACTTTCTTACTTAATAACCACTTTGTCTTCAGGATGGTGCAGGGAGAAGGGAAAAAAAGGAAAGGTAATAAGGCATGGACTTGGTGAGAAAGAGTGGTAAGATGATGACTTTCCATTTTGATCTCAATGTTTTCCATTCTATTATTTTAACTAAACTTCATATTCATTTAATAGGAACATGGAATGATCTAATTTAGTCCAGGGCCCCCAACATGCATGGAACACTCTTCAATGTTTATGTCCTTCCTTAAATTTTTCTTCCACAAGGTATCTTAAGGGTGACTGGTCCTGCAATTCAACACATTTTAGATATTTTCCACACATCGATGTATCGTCTCTCTGCAATGAAATTTAAATTGTTTTTCTCCAATGTTCTGGATATAAGGGTATCTATATCACTGCAGTTTGCACGATTTGGAATCTGTCCCTCATTAATAAAAAGAGCTAATCTTTATGCCCTGTTTTACCAATTTCACTGCTTTTCACGCCAAACTATATTGCAATAGGTCAGTCATCCTCAGCTAGCTTCTCAACAATTCTCATCATCCTCAGGCAATACACTCAACAAGGCTAGTATTATGTACGGTATAATTTAATGCCTCCAGAAAGCTTCAAACTGTGGAAATGTCATATAGAGTGAAATGAAAGAGAAAAATAATAAGAACTTGTCTTATACAGATGCAATTTTTGTCAGATAAAGGGTATAAAAGTTTTTGAGGGACACAGATATCTTCATCAGTCAGAAAACAGGAGCACCTAATTGGGAGAAACACTGATGACAAGAGGCTATACTTCCTGAGATTCTTTGGTCAGATCTTTTCTATCATAGTGTCATCATAAAATGTTGACAACATTAACAATAAAAACACAGGGCAAAGAAAGCTTCACACCTGCAATTATTTAATAAATCTCTGCCTTGTTTCAATCAACTTCAACAAAATTATAAGGCTGACCCATTAACATTTATTTTACCTTCGTTTTTCACTTCATGAAAAGGATAACAGGATAACAGATTAACAGAGTTGGAAGGGACCTTGTAGGTCATCTAATCCAACCCCCCCCCACCCAAGCAGGAGACCCTACACCCGTGATGGCGAACCTATGGCACACGTGCCAGAGGTGGCACGCACAGCCCTCTCTGCTGGCACGCACGCTGTCGCCCCAGGTCAGATCTCTGTGGCGTTTCTTTCGTGAGCTTCTGTTTCCCTGCAAATGACGAAACAGAAGCTCATGAAAGAAAAAGATCTTACCTTTTGCCACGCTGCCAGTGTTGGGATGCCCTGCTTCCATCCATTATTCCTTGTCTGGCCTTCAGGTGCTTTGGAAAACAGGTCAACTCCCCTCCTCTCTGTGATGGTCCTTCAAATATTGGAACACTGCTATCATGTCTCCCTTGGTCCTTCTCTTCACTAGACTAGCCATGCCCAGTTCCTGCAACCGTTCTTCATATGTTTTAGTCTCCAGTCCCCTAATCATCTTTGTTGCTCTTCTCGGCACTTTTTCTAAAGTCTCAACATCTTTTTTATAGTGTGGTGACCAAAACTGGATGCAGTATTCTAGGTGTGGTCTTACTAAGGCTTTATAGAGTGGTATTAGTACCTCACTTGATCTTGATTGTATCCCTCTGTTAATGCAGCTTAGGATTGCATTGGCTTTTTTGGCTGCAACCGCACACTGCTAGCTCATATTTAACTGGTTGTCTACTAAGACTCCAAGATCCAGAAGATCAACAGGAGTGTGATCATGCTGTGTGTGTCAGTCATATGCATGAAACGAAATAGACAAGTACCTGCCACATAACACCCCAGATTTAACAATTGTTGATAAGAAATACAAAAAAAAAGTCTGGGTAGTGGTCATGGCAGCAGAAAAGAAGAGAAAGAACTGAGGGGGGTGGATCACAAAATACAAAGACTTGCTGATAGAAATAACATGACCAATAATAATAGGTGGGTGCAATCCTAAAACAACCAAAGCACCACCTGAACATCATTGGTATTGACAAATTCACCATCAGTCAATTGCAAAAGGTAGCTTTACTCGGAACAGCTTACATCCTGCGACGACACCACTAACACCATCCAATATCAATATCTACCTATCCCAGGTCCTGGGGAAGGACTCGATTTGTGGATAAAAATGCCAAATCCAGTCTGAACGTCTGGCTAACTGTCTGACAAACCATAATAATGCAGTAGAATTGTTCAATGAAGCCAATTTGGCACAGTGGTTAAAGATACCAGTCTATAAACGAGGAGATCAAGAGTTCCAGTCCCATCTTCGACACAAAGCCAGTTGGGTGACCTGGGGCCAGTCCCCTCTCTCTCAGCCCTAGAAAGCAAGCAATAGCAAACCACTTCTTAACTCTTACCAAGAAAATTACAGGGACTTGGTTAGTTTAGTTTAGTTTAGTTTAGTTTAGTGTAGTTTAGTTTAGTTTAGTTTAGTTTAGTTTAGTTTAGTTTAGTTTAGTTTGTCAAGCACGTATGAGAAAGCAAGTATAAGTATAAACATTATACTTAACATATAAGTATAAACAGGTACAGGTATATACATAAGAAATGAGTACAAATAAATGGGAACAGTAGGACAGGGACGGTAGGCACGTTGGTGCGCTTATGCACGCCCCCTTACAGACCTCTTAGGAATGGGGTGAGGTCCATGGTAGACAGTTTAAGGTTAAAGTTTTGGGGGTTTGAGGATGTAACAACAGAGCCAGGTAGTGCATTCCAGGCATTGACCACTCTGTTGCTGAAGTCATATTTTCTGCAATCGAGTTTGGAGCGGTTTACTTTGAGTTTGTATCTATTGTTTGCCCGTGTATTATTGCGGTTGAAGCTGAAGTAGTCATTGACAGGTAGGACATTGTAGCAAACAATTTTGTGTACTAAGCTTAGGTCAGACCGTAGGCGGTGTAGTTCTAGGTCAGTGATGGCGAACCTTTTTTGGTTCGCGTGCCAAAAGGGGGTGTGTGCGCGTGCTAGACACGTGTGCGTGCCCACACCCATAATTCCATGCGCTCCCCCCACCCTCGC
>QLTV01004086.1:7495789-7521008 GCA_003457575.1 Thermophis baileyi | reverse complement strand
ACAGAATACCTTATTCCACAAGACTTGAAATTTTGGGCTTAGACAACTTAGAACTACGTCGCCTTAGAACCGATCTAAATGTAGTTCATAAAATTATCTGCCACAATGTCCTACCTGTCAATGACTACTTCAGCTTCAACCACAACAATACACGAGCACACAATAGATACAAACTGCATGTAAACCGCTCCAAACTTGACTGCAGAAAATATGACTTCAGCAACAGAGTGATCAATGCCTGGGATTCACTACCTGACTCTGTGGTTTCTTCCCCAAACCCAAAAAACTTTAACCTTAGACTGTCTACTGTCGACCTCACCCCATTCCTAAGAGGTCTGTAAGGGGCGTGCATAAGCGCACCAGCGTGCCTACTGTCCCTGTCCTACTGTCCTATTGTCCTCATCTATCTATATTCACCTTGATTATGTTTATGTTTATACCTATACCTGCTATCTTGTACATGTTTGACAAACAAATAAATAAATAAAATAAATAATTAGTCAGTTCCTCTTTGCATAGTTTTCCCTCCTTGCATAGGCCTTTAATTACGGGGTTTGTCTTTGCCACCAAACAACTGCTGCTCATCTTGTCTCCTTCTTATGATCACTGCATATTGTCCAGGCCTTTGCCATTTTGTGAGCTTTTTTCCCATTTCTATCTCAGAATTATAAATTGAAAGGGGCCACAGAGTCACCCGACTCAATGCAAGATCCACTGCATCACCTCTGTCAGATTACAGGTAGTCCTCGACTTACAACAGTTTATTTAGTGACCGTTCAAAGTTACACTGGCACTGGAAAGAAGTGACTTATGATCATTTTTCACACTTACGACCATTGCAGTATCCCTGTAGTCATGTGATCAAAATTCAGATGCTTGGCAACCGGTTCATATTTATGACTGTTGCAGTACCCCAAGGTCATGTGATCACCATTTTGTGACCTTCTGACAAGCAAAGTCAATGGGGAAGCCAGATTCATTTAGCAAACATGTTATCAAGTTAACAACTGGAGTGATTCACTTAACAACTGTGACAAGAAAGGTTGTAAAATGGGGCAAAACTCACTTAACAAATGTCTCACTTAGCAACATAAATTTTGGGCTCAGTTGTGGTCGTAAGTCGAGCACTATCTGTACTTTCCAGCCACTTCTTTCACTTCTTCTACCTCTGAAGGAAATAAGAATTCCTGATTTTCCCCCACTCCACTTTAAAAACAATCTTTGTACTTCCTAATCCTCTCACAGCAGCTGTATTCCTCTCTTGCGACCAAATGCAACCATCCTTTCTATCTATGTAAGGCTCCCTGTGTTGAACTGCATCCCAATTGGACAAAATAGCCAAACGCACAAAATCTTTCTTCTCCCCCAGCCGTTCTGCGGCTGAACTGAATTCCAGAATCTCCCTGAAGACATCTTATAAGTGTGTGAATTCAGCTAGCCTTCCCAACCTGAATAACTTCCAGTGTTATAAACTTTGATTATAAGAATTCTGGGAATTGAAGTCCACAAGTCATAAAAGGGCCATAGTTCCCCACCTCTGCACTAGACCATCAACTAAGTATGAATCTTTAAGTAAATAAAATGGCAAGATCTTGGCTAGTTACCAAAATCTTCGGAGGTCATAACAATCCCCTGAGACCTTGCAAGATTTGGATAAGAGTCTTAGAATTTATATGATTTCAAGTGAGAATGAAACTCTTGAAAGATTTGGCAATATCCTAAGATTTTTACCCATTTTAAAATAAGACTACAATACCTGGGTTGCAAAGCACCACTAACCACTAGTTGGAGGGAGAAAGACACGTCTCTGCTGAACTGTTTTTCTGGTGAGACCAGTCTATCAGGGCCACCTGGTCTACCCAAATATGGGAAGGTCACGGAACATACTGCTTCCACTTTCGCCTTTCAGCCCCAATCCAGGGGCCTTCGCAGGCAGTGGCTTCTGTGACAAACTATTTTGTGTTAAATGTATTTCTTTGTCGGTAAATTTAAATTTAACACTCTGCTGAACTAGTGCTTAGCTGGATTTGCTTTTTTAAGATTTCTTTTTAACCTGCCTTTATTACCTCAGAAGTAACTCAAGATGGCAAACATATCTAATATTCTCTCCTCCTCCTATTTTCCCCACAACAACAACCCTGTGATGTGGGTTGGACTGAGAGAGTGCGACTGGCCCAGCCTAAAGCAGGATTAAAACCCATGGTCTCCTGGCTTCTAAGCCAGCACTTTCATTACTACATCAGCCTGTTGTTGTTTTTTTTTCAGCTCATATATATTAAACTGATTTTAATTTAAAATAATTAGTTTAATTTAATAACTTAATTAATGTAAATTAAATTAAATTAATAATTTCATTTCATTTAATTTAATAACGAAATACTTATTTAGTCTATCCCAAGGACAAACTACAATTGGGAACCATTCCTATATTCTCTGAATTGCTAAGGAGCTAGACAAAAGATGCAGGATCAATCATCCTCTTGTAATTATTTAGGAAATACTTCCTATTCCTTTCCTATTACCACTATTTATTGCACATAGTTGTATAATTTGAAAATGGGCCACCTTTGCTATAGTTTTTTTTTTCCTCCTGAAAATATGTACATCTATACTACTCAGAGCATGATGCAATGCTATAAGTGCAAGCACTTATACCCTGTTTCCCCCAAAATAAGACATCCCCTGATAATAAGCCCAATCAGGCTTTTGAGTGCATGGTAATAAGGCCAAGCGCTTATTTCAGGGTTCAAAAAAATATAAGACAGGGTCTTATTTTCGGGGAAACACGGTATTAAGCTTTAACCAATTTATGCAACTTTCATTTCATATAGTTTGTGTTACACCACAACATTTCCCATGCACCCTGAACAAAACCAGTGCTGGCACTCCATCTTTTCTTCTAACCTAAGTTGTGGTAGCCATGAAGAACGTCTGCATCGTGTCATGCTTCCTTGGCAGGAGAACTTCTAACGTTTTCATTTTACAGGAAAGGCAAGATGAGCATTAGGGCAATGGAAATCTTTGTCACATTGACTATTTGCTTCAAATTATTCTTAAAAGGCTGTGCCACTTTGAATCAAATTGGATTTCCAAAGGAAGTCAATGCTGATCTTACATTCAAACTGACAATTTGAATTGGACCAATTCAGACGCTCAGGAATGGTTACTTATTTGCATTAGATTGATCCAATTCAACAATTGCAATCCGATCCAGTTTGCACAAAACTAAAAAGCATTTATTTGATCTGCATCCATATTCAAAAACACCCTAGAACATGTGTCCACTTCTCCTCACTATACATTCCTGCAAGTGGATGATGGATATTACCGTATTCTTGTGTAGTGCCATTTGGCAAACGTGGATTGTAATTATCTTAAAAACCAAATACCTTTAGCTTTTACTGAAATGTTAAAATGACTCTAACTCCAATTGGCATGCATTAAAGTATATATTGGCACAGAAATGATAGTTTATTATTGACTTTGGTCCTCAGTTTTTCTGCTTACATAGAAAAAGTGTATTTCCTCTTCGGGGACAATACAATTTTACAGCTGTGGCTAAGATAAACAGTTGCTTTTATTCAATTCTTTAAAAAAAAGATGGGGATTTGTTTGGCTCAAACATGCCATTTGAAAACACATTGTCTTTTATCTCAGGCTAAAAGAGCAACTGTTTTAGCGGTTTAATGTATTAACTGTGCATTAAGGAGCCAAGCCCTCTCAGGGAAAGAGATCTTTGACCCCAGCGGTCAAGAAATGTGGGATTTGGGGAAAGAGAACAGAGTGGCAAGATTGTGTCTTATGAAGCTCTGAGGTTTTGTTTTGTTTTTAATGTTCTGCCTGCTCTGAACTTTTCACCCTTGTAAAGATTTTTAACTTAATCATTACTACCCATTAAGTTATTCAAGTGGATTTCTTCCAGACCAAGATATCCCCCACTGGAACTGAACCGGAGGAGTGGAAGAAGATCTGATGCTTATGGCCAAGGACATTATGGGTAGGGGGATGCTGCACAACATAGACTTACATGTATGCTGTGTCTCTCTCTGATGCCGGCTCTTAGGGCTAAGGTTGAACCCAGTAGCAATGGGAAGCAAAAGCACTCACCATACTTGCTCGCAAGTCTACATTCCAGACAGGGGCTGCACAACAAGCCACACATACCTATCGCAAAGTACAAACAGAAAGATCAGAATGAGATGAGAGAGGCACAATGGCTTCGGTCAGCTGAAGGATCATATCGCTGGGCTTGGCTCAAAAAATTAGGCAGCGTTAGGAGCCTAGCGATGGGGAGGGGTGAAACATGTACCTTAAGCATCCCTACGCCTCCCAAGTCTGAGGGATTCCGGGATCTGTAAAAGGAGTGCTAGCACAAACCGCTAGCACTCCTTTTACAGATCCCAGAGTCCCTCGTAATTGGCCTTTTTGCATTCCCGCTGTATGTATATACGGGTAGTCCTCGACTTACAACCATTCATTTTGTGACCGTACTGAAAAAAAGTGACTTAGAACCATTTTCCCCCATTCAATCATGGCAGTGTCCCCGTGGGCAGTGTCCCACGTGATCAGAATTCAGATGCTTGGCAACTGGTTCACGTTTATGATGGTTGCGGTGTCCTGGGATCAGGTGATTCCCCCTTTTGCGGCTTTCTGACAAGCAAAGTCACATTCACTCAACAGCTGAGTCACTAATTTAACACTATTAAGTTAAATTAACATAATTAAGTTATAATTAGCACAAATTAACATAATTAAGTTAACTAACAACTGCTGTGATTGACTTAACAACTGTGGCATGAAAGGTCATAAAATGGGGCAAAACTGACTTAACAATGGTCTCACTTAACAACAGAAGTTCTGGGCTCAATTGTGGTCATAAGTCGAGGACTACCTGTATATTGAATAGTTATGGAAGCATCAGTTTCGGACCCTGTAAAACCATCATGTCCAGCTTTTAACTATAAAGTAAGATCTTCTCTAATGGGAAAAAGGTTCTAGTTTTCTACATACCTCCCCCAAATCAGCAAGACATTAAAGATCTTTTAAGAAAAATATCTGCATAAAAACCTGTTGTTTACATATATAGCTAGTCCTCAACTTCTGACCAGTCACTTAGTGACTATTCAAAGTTATGACGGACCTCCCCAAGGGTATTTACGACCCAGTTCCAAAGTTCCAAAGATCGTTTCCCCCCCCTTGTGGTCATATGACCATATTTTGGGTGCTTATCAACCAGCCAACATTTATTGCAGCGTCTCATGATCCCATGACCATATTTTATGACACTTTTGCTGAAAACTGGCATACACTTCCAGTTTTCAGCAAAACCGCAAACCAAACAATTGGTCTGCTTAACAACTGCGGTGTTTAGTTAAGGACCACCACCCAAAAAGGGTCATAAAATCAGGTTAGTCACCTGATACCAGTAGGTTCTGTTACGGTTGTAAGTCGAGGACTACCTGTACAAAAAGATGAAGCATCTAAAATTGATGACACTACTGCAGTCAACAGAAACAAGGAAACATGGAGAATTGTGATGGAAACAGTTCTGTGAAGAATCTCTGTAAGATTTTTATCATTTCTCAGCCAACAGGAAAAACTTAAATATTTCCTGTGGGCTTTTCAGGTGCAACTGTGGTTTTGGTAATAAAATGTCCTAGTAACTTAATGTATATAGGTAGGTCCTCGACTTAAAACAGCTCATTTAGTGACCAATCAAAGTTACAATGGCATTCAAAAAAGGGACTTATTTTTTCATACTTATGACCATTGTAGCGTCCCTGAGGTCATATGATCAAAATTCAGACATTTGGCAATTGGTTCATATTTATGACGGTTGCAGTGTCCTGGGGTCATGGAATCATCTTCCCAGTGGGGAAGTCAGATTCACTTAACAACTGTGTCACTAACTTAACAATTGTAGGGATTCACTTAACAACTGGGGCAAGACAGGTCATAAAATGAAGCAAAATTCACTTAACAAATGTCTTACTTAACAACATAAATTTTGGGCTCAATTGTGGTTGTAAGTCGAAGACTACATGTATAGGCATGAAGCCCAGAAACTAAGAAACAGACCTAGAGAAAGCTAGAATATAAGAAGACAACATGAAATCTGATAATTAGATATTATCTATAGTATGAATATGGACTCGGTGACAGTAGCAATGGGTCCACTATTGGAAAACCTGAAGGACCATTTTAGCTACCAAACGTTATGGATAAATCAATCAATAAATCAATCAGAATAGAACTAGAAGGGACCTTGGAGGTCTTCTAGTCCAACCCTCTGCTCAAGCAGGAGACCCTATACCATTTCAGACAAGTGGCTGTCCAGTCTCTTCTTAAACACCTCCAGTGATGAAACCCCTACAACTTCTGAAGGCAACCCGTTCCGTTGGTTAATTGTAATGGTAATGCTAAATGGGTTTACACAGTTCTTTCCTTTCTTCCTTCCTTCCTTCCTTCCTTCCTTCCTTCCTTCCTTCCTTCCTTCCTTCCTTCCTCCCTCCCTCCCTCCCTCTCCTTCCTTCCTTCCTTCCTTCCATCCATCCATCCGGGGGCCGGGGGTGGGCAAAGGGCTTCAATCAGCAACCTGTTATGAAAACTTTCTTTTCCCCATGCAAGTTTGGATGGCAGCTTTGAAAATTAATTCAACACATGCAATTCTCTTACAAATTGTCTTGTCACTGCAGATATCAAATAAACCAGTGGACCAGTTGCCTCCAGTGTCTAAGATTGTCATGTTTGAAGTAGCAAGGGTACCAGTGGCGCATGGCTGGATTGTTACAGGTTCAGCTGAATTTTTGCTCCTGATGAAATAAATAAATAAACAAACAAACAAACAAAGAAAGAAACAAAAAATAAAAAAATAAAATGGTGTTAAGAGAATCTGAGATTTATGAAAGAAAGAGAGAGAGAGAGAGAGAGAGAGAGAGAGAGAGAGAGAAAGAAAGAAAGAAAGAAAGAAAGAAAGAAAGAAAGAAAGAAAGAAAGAAAGAAAGAAGAAAACTACACAGTGTTAAAAGAAACTGAGATTTATAAACAAAGTAGTTCATAGAGCAAGCAATCTCTGATCTGCAAATGGAAGGAGAAAAAGTATTCATTGTTTTAATATCAATCTGTTTTGTCATAATACCAGCCCTCCCTTTCTTCAAATTCATTTCCTCTTGTTGATGCTAATCTCCCACATTGGCAACAGGGGAAAAAAATTAAAAATATACAGTGCACATTCATTTCCAATAAAGAAAAAAAAAACCCAGCTGTTTAAAAATACTTCCAGCATTAATTTGCAGCATCTATATAGATTTCTATATGCACCTGCCCAATATTAATTTTCCTGCCCTATATGAAAAGATTTCTTCAGAGTAGCACTTTTCATCGCCACAATGAATGCTCTTTTAAACTATACTAAAAAGTATTCATACTTTTGAAAGAAGGAAAAAGATTCCAGAGTTCTTATATGGGTTTTTCTTTTTCAAGACTTTTGATAGCAGGTGTCTTCCAAGGCATGTATATTAGCCAGACGTGAAGAAGCATAAGAGAGGAGCAAAACCACAGAGACAGGGCACCAAATAGTCCCCCCCACACACACACCAAAGATGATCAGCCCAGCCCTTGCATCAGAAGGAAATTTAAGAGTGTAAAATGTTGTATGCCATTCCTGGATCAGGATTCCCTGTGCTCAGTTGTTCAGTCTCTGGTCATCTCACGGATAGATTATTGTAATGCACTCTACATGGGGCTACCCTTGAAGAGCATTTGGAAACCGACAGCTAGTGCATAGCATGACAGTGCGAGCAGTTTTTGGTGCCCCAAGAGTGGCCCCTGTAACACCACTGCTCCGTGAGCTGCATTGGTTACCAGTCTGCTTCCGGGTGCAATTCAAGGTGTTGGTGATCACCTGTAAAGCCCTTCATGGCGGGGATCCAGGTTACTTGTGGGACCATCTCACCCCACTGGGATTGGCCCGTACCACTCATGCCGGCAGAGGAGGCATGCGGCAGGTCCCATCACCCCAATTATTCTGACTGGCGGGATCCAGAAGGAAGGTCTTCTCTGCTGTTGCTCCTACCCTCTAGAACATCTTGCCCCCCCCAATGTGAGGTTGGCCCCAACCCTCCTATCTTTTCGTAAGGACCTAAAGACGTGACTTTGCCAGTCGGCTTGGGCTCCAGTGGGGGAACAGCACAATGGAGGTAGTCGATTGGGTAATAACAGATCTCACCTCTCCCCATTCCGCTCCGCCCCGCCCTCCCCATGTGCCCTTAGGTTTTAATGTTTGATTTTAATTATTTATGTTTTAATTGTATATATATAGATACATTTTTATGACTGTAAGCTGCCCAAAGTTACCCTGTGGTAAGATGGGCAGCCAATAAATTTTATAAGTAAATAAATATTATCAGTTATTATTTTGGACTTCATTTGTCCTGATAATTTATTTGAAAGATGGTTTGAAGTACCCAAACTGAAATAACCTACTCTAGTAAAATTAAGAGATTGCCTATGAGAGGGTTTGAAGGAACAGGATGACAGGTACCCCAATGTTTTGTTTTTTTGTTCTTTTTGGAAGTGCTGATCCCAGAAAGCTAGGGAAAGATTAATAAGTGAGAAAACTTTACTCATTTTTGTTCTTCCCACTCAAGCAAGGACAAAGGGATAAGATACCTGTGGGGGGGGGGAACCATAAATATTCTCCCAGGTTGTAAGTGGGTGGAAACATTTAGAATATGGATCTTTGGAGGTTCTAGCAGGGGAGCACAGCTATCATAAAAATTTTTGAAATGTAAAGGGTTCCTAAGAGGAAAAAAGTTTAAGAAACATTGTTTTACACTATTTAGTAAACTAATTTGGATCCAATTTTATTTACCCTCAAGATAAACACTAATTTCAGCAGCTAATCTACTCTACTCTATTCATGTTTAAGATTGATCCCAATCCAAAGGAGCTTCAGGAAAACTGGAGTAATTTCTTGGTTTCCAGCATATAATGGAAAAGTCCCAAAGAGTAAGTCAACAGTACTAGAAAGTACAAGTATAATGTATAAATGTATACATCATGTATATATCCATAGAGGAAAGTGTAGCTATGGAACTCCAAAAAAATATTGTTAACTTAATTTCCAAAGATGAAAATAAGTATTTCATAATATTTATTCAGAATACATGAAATACTTCCATAAGTATTTCAGAAATCATGTAGATACTATTGTTTTTGGAGTTTCATAACTAGTTCCTGTTATTGTTTAAATGTATATGCCACCCAACTCCCTCTGGTTGGTTCCTTTTTTTTTTCCTTCCAGGTCATCACTTTTCATAACTGCAAAAAAAATTACCTAGGCACACATTCCTTGAATTAAGACACAATGAAGTCTAACCTAAATAATCCATGATTGCCCAGCTGTCAGATTGTCAGGGTTTGGTGGTAGGTTTTTTTTTTTAAATAAAATACTTTTTTTCAGAAATTTAATTACTTTTGTTAAGTGGGCACATAGAATCTTTAAGTATGTTCACAAATATTGGTTTGAATGTCTTCTTCTTTCTCTCTGGGATGCAATCATTAACAGATTAACAGAGTTGGAAGGGACCTTGTAGGTCATCTAGTCCAACCCCCTGCCCAAGCAGGAGACCCTACACCATTTCTGACAGATGGCAGTCCAGTCTCTTCTTGAAAGCTTCCAGTGATGAAGCTCCCACAACTTCTGAAGGCAAGCTGTTCCATTGGTTGATTGCTCTCACTGTCATAAAATTTCTCCTCATTTCCAGGTTGAATCTCTCCTTGTTCAGTTTCCATCCATCCATTCCATCCGTCCTGGTGTGAAACTCTAAGGAAAGCCCTGTACATTGACTTTGGAAATTTTGAACATTAAACTCTATGCAAAGCACATCTGAGCCTGATAATTATTTGGAGGATGTGGATATGAGATTAAATGGCCAGAGTGTCAAACTAGAACCCCAGCTCAAATGTTGCAGTCTCGCGTCTTAGCTTCTGTCACAGCATTGTTTTGAGGATGCATTGCAATACATCTGCATCACGTAAAATTTATCTGAATGTTGTTCTCAAACAAATACAATATCATTACAATTTGGGACAGAGTGCAACTTTGTTGCTGTTGTTAAGAACTTTGGGAGTTTTGTGATGCTAGCTTTCATTTCCATGTATGCCCATTCCCAGCAGTAAACCATCATGTTATTGAGAAACAGCGTCACCATGGATCGGTATCTGCAATCCGCAGTGGACTGCTGGGAAGTAGATTTGATCCACAGGAAATCCACAATTACTGGAAATATGCTGAGAAAACCATCACACACAAAAATGTGAGGTTTCTGATTCTGTGACTGACATTCGGTCTAACTTTAACTTAACTTTAACTTTATTCGTATTTCTATGCCGCCCAACTCCCAAGGGACTCTGGGCGGCTAACCCCTTCCTGGGTCCCATATGAGTCCACTATTACACTCCAGTCAATAAATGACTCTGACTTTGTGTTCCCTCCCTTTCAGAAGTGAGGAAAAAAGGAGGTGACAGATTTTCAGCCAAGGAAGATCCATCTAAATCCACCATCTGATTGAATAATCTGATTGAATAATATACAGATGGCCCCAGAACTTAGTTCCAACACAGTGTAGTTATCTTGTAGATTATGATGTTTGTAATGCTTTAACTTTCTAAGATACTTTTATAAGTTGTTTTAAGAATCATTCTGGAGACTAAAATTATAGTATACAAACAGACATATAATCTCCCCTGCATTTTGCAACATCCCAGGCATAAACAAAATAAATAGATATAACTGCTTTTTTCCCCCTTACCCCAACATAGATAGGCAGTTGTTCCAGTCTCCAGATACTGTCAGAGAAAGGATCAATAGAGATTGTGTTGTGTCAGACAATGACTTTTTCTCACTTGTAGTAAAACAGCAGCTTATAAACTTGTCCATTGGGAAGAAGCAGCTAGGCAGAAGATTAAAGAATGGAATAAAGATTGCTAAAGTTTGCTGTTAAAGAATGCTGACATCACAACATTCTCCATTGTAGTGTCACAAGAAAGTGGAAAACCAACTTTTTTCAAGACAGTTGATGGACACAGCAAACACCCAAGGGCCAGTCATTCTACTGCATGTGTTTTCTTCAATATGAATGTAACAAAACTAACTTCAAACGTTTTAAAACAAGAGAGGGCAACCTATGGCCCTTGACCCATCCTCCCCTTTGTCTACAGCATGAGTGGGCCTTCTAAAATTCACTGCTTGAAATTGGATGGTGTGGCTTTATTAGCCATGAAGTAGTAATTTCCAAACCACTCAAATAAAAACACATTTCAATCAAAAATATGTGATTCATAGTTCCTATTGAATGTTAATCGCCTTGAGTCTCTCAAATTTAGAAATCAGATAAGGCTGGCATCATTATCATGCATTTTATCCACTTCATCTCTCCTTCTGCAGCCCTTGTACTTCCAGAAAAAAACAACCATTTCTTTGTGGCATTGTCTGGCTAAAGTTGCTCATTCTGGTTTAGAAAAAAGCAACAATACTTCTCTGCACTTATTGCATCAACAGATAGCCACCTGGCAGCCTTGTTTAAAGTGACATGAGCCCTCTTGGGGAAGGAGGACTCAGAGATTTACTTACAAGCCGGGCAGAGGAATTAGCAGAGCATCTGTCAGACAAAATTGCTTGAATTCATTCCAAATTGAACATCAGCTTTGATAAAGATCCAGTGAGATGATGGAGGCACAGACTTGCTCTGTTATCTGGTAATGGTTTGTTCCTGTTGGGCCTGAGAAAATGGACATGGTTCTAATGACTGTGAGTTCAGCCACCTGCTCCTTAGATTCACGCCCCGGCCGCCAGTTAAGGCTCCTCAGGGAGTGTTGTGTGGTTGGGTCCTAGTTGTGGTTAATTCTTTGAGAGAGGGGTTTATTCCACCCCCTCTTAAGGAGGCATTGGTTCACCCCCTCTTCAAGAAGCAGCGCTGGATTCCATTTTACTGGACAACTTTCATCTGGTGTCTCAGCTCCATTTTTTAGTGAAGGTTGTGGAGAAAGTAGTTGCACAGCAGCTTCAGCAGGCCCTGGATGAAGCAGATTATTTTAATTTTAATTATTCAGTATTATTATGTTTAATCTCTTTTTTTGTGTGTGTGAGATGGGCAACAAATACATTTAATAAATGAATAAATTTAGTGCTGTAATTTAACCCTAACAAAAATGAACCTGGAATTAGACTCTAAAATACAAGACTTATACACTTCATATGGTAGCTCAGTAATAGAATTATTTTTCCCAGCTAGCAAATATAGCTTTATATTTATTGAAATTCTGTAAGCAAATTAGATCTGTTTTATTCCATCATGCCTTCAGTCAAGCTGTTTGATCACAGCTGCCTCCTTAAGTTTTAGGTTTGACTGAAGCTTTTATCATTTTGGGGGGGGGGTTCTCTTTGTTTTGATGTTTTAGGCTACGAGAGTCCTTCGGGAAAGGGGTGGTTAATAAACACTGATAAATAAAGAAATAGTCAGCCAACCACTGGCAGAAGTCATAGGCAAGGTAGATGGTAAAGTGAGTAAAGAGAGCCTTTAAAACTCCGAGAGATCTGTTTATTTGCACACTTTCTTTATCCAACTCTCTTTTTCTTCTTGCTGTGTCAATGTCTCCAGTTTTTTTTTTCTTTTGTCCACTGACGTGAATCAGCTGTCAACTTGCAAAGCTTTCAAGTTGCCATAAGCAGGAGGGGGGGGAGAGAACTGACGGAGTTGCTGATTGCACTAACTGAAACTACATTCCACAATTGCTTCTTTTACTGATTGTGTCCTAGGTTACCGGAGTCAGCAGGAGGGGTGTGGGTTTCACAGCCCGCCAACGTGGTTCATTGGAGAATGTGATTTATGACATGTCCAGTGAGGAGGGTGGAAACAGGGTCATGAGGGCACGTAACCTACGTGAGCTCAGTTCTGACTGCATCGGAGTATTGCCGAAATGTCGCTCCTAATAAATGGCTATATTTCTTTTGAAGTTTGGCTCGTGGCTCATGAATTAATTAGAGCATCTTTCGGAAACTTCACATCAGCATATCTTTGTCTCTATCTACATATATCTATATGCAGGTATACATTTAATCATTTCAGTGCTAATTTGTACTTCAAGTGGGCTCCTGTTCTTATATATGGTTATTTTGTCCTAGTTTTCTAATTGTAGAAGGAGATAGAAGGTAGTTAACTATAGCAATAGCAATAGCACTTAGACTTATATACCGCTTTACAGTGCTTTACAGCCCTCTCTAAGCGGTTCACAGAGTCAGCATATTGCCCCCAACAATCTGGGTCCTCATTTTACCCACCTCGGAAGGATGGAAGGCTGAGTCAACCTTGAGCCGGTGAGATTTGAACCGCCGAACTGCAGCTAGCAGTCAGCTGAAGTAGCCTGCAGTACTGCACTCTAACCACTGCGCCACCTCGGCTCTTTTAATATAGAACATCTATACTATAGAACATCTGGGTGTAGGATATGGAGTTTATTTAGCAATCACAATTCCCTCTGGCAAAATGTGAAAGGAATAAACTGTCCTGAGCATGTTATTCATATTTTGTGCATCTTTTTTAAAAAAAATCAGTGCCTTAAAAATTTAATCCGATCATTTTGAACACTCAGAGGGTTAAATTAGGCATTAAAAGTGGCTCAGGGAACATCTCCAATTCTTCCACCGGTAAGGTACAAAATCTGATTTTAAGCTTAAATCTGTCCTAACAAAACTGCAGGAAATTTTACAAAGACCTTTCAAACCCACATCTGGGGGATTATTACCTACAAAAATTAAGAGTATGTGGAGCAAGGGTTGCCCATGAAAATTATATTTCTCGCTCTTCCACATGGCTTATCTCAGCACACACATTTAAAGGCAGATCTGTGGGACTTGATGCCTTGATGCGTCTGGATCTGATGTTACATTTTACAGTATGTTCCAGCTATTTCACAAATCTGAACTTCAGCTCTTCAGCCCTATTTAGAAAATCACTAAATCCATGAAGGAACACTAGATTTTTGTGCTTGCTAACAAAGAAAAAAAATCTGGAAAGCAAAGAAATTAACAATGTGTGTTAAGCAGAAATGGCAGGCTGATTGCTCTCTACAGATGCCTCAAAGCTAAATACTTCAGGAATAACCTTAAAGATCATTATTCAACTTTGAATTTGATCTAGAGGTTCCGTTAATGCAAGATCAGATCAAACCTCATAAAGCTCTTGCTTCTGCTAGTGAGAAATACAAGAGTTTAATGTATTCAAAATAATGTTTGATAGTATTCAAAATAATCGATTGTAGAAAGTAAATTGCTGTGATGTAATTGTATCTACAAATGCACAGTGAGCTTGTCCTGAATGTCTTCTCACCTATTGTGCTTCATTTTTCACTGTTCTTAAAAGGAAGAGGAGGAACCCTCAACATTTTATATACCACAGATTTCGCTCTTACTTCAACATCTGTATGACATATCTGGGTGAATGCTGGAGGATCTTCATATAAATAAACGTTTCAGATGAATGGAGGATCCAGCTGAATTTAAATGTTCCACAACAGGGAAGGGACACAGTGACTGAATGCTAAAACCTGATGGAAATACGATATATTAAGATGGGAATTCTCTTCTATATATGTACCTTTCATAAAGTAATCAGAGATTCCCTCAAGTGAAGCTTGATGACTCCTGATGACTTAATGGATACATCCAGATCATTTGCTTGAAGGGGATTGCTGTTGCTTTCTTCCTGGACTCTTGTGGGACATCCTGGTGGTCTCCCATCCAAATGTTAACCAGGTTTGAAAGGATAAATGTCTGAAATAAGCCAAAATTTGAAGATCTTTCTAAGGGAGTAATATCAAAGGATATATTTATTTACTCTGCTGTGATTTTCTCTGGGCTAACTTCCAGGGTATGTAAATAGGTATGCAGGGTGGGACTCAGAGGTGGGTTCCTCCCGGTTTGGACTGGTTCATCTGAACCGGTAGCGACCCACTGGTGATGTCACAGAGCCGGTTCGGTCAGTCCTCGGGGGGGGGGTGCGGTCGGTGCTGGCCCGGGGCCGCCCCCCTCTTTTTTTTTTTTTTTTTTTTTTGAATTTTTATTTTTTGGAAAAAAAAATTTGGGAATTTTTTTCCGGGTTTCTTTTCTTCTGCGCATGCGCAGAAGCCGAGTTTCCGGCACTGCACATGCATCACCATCTTGTTTTTGGCTTTTTTTGTACTGTGCATGCATGTGCGCGCAAAGCATGCACGCGCTCACGAGGCGCGGCCACGCGGCGCGGGAGGAAGCAAACCGGCAGCAAGGTAAGTTAGAACCCACCCCTGGTGGGACTTGTAGCATTTCCTGCCAGTGTTTTAATGTTCTTTTTATTTGCTGTATTTGTTTTAATCAAGTTGTCTTACTTATTAATGTAAGTCCTTGTTTCTGTGTTAATTTACTATATCCAAATATTTTAAAATGTTGTTGTAAAGATATTGTTCATTGAATCTAAGAGACGGTTTTTAAAAAATCAAATGATAATAAAATAATATTACATAATAATACTACACAAATATATTCTTTTAAAGACAAATTATTAATAATATTTAAAAAGGAGTATGCAGCTGGATTTGGTTCCAATCACTATAAGATACCTACCATTGCTCAAACATTTATTATCTGGTGGCAAAATTGGATACATTTTGGATATTTTTTTTCTATTTATACATATATACAGACAGGAAACATAAAACATGCAATTCCTTAAAGAAATTAGTTGCAGCTTCTGACAAAAGCAAAGCAACAAAATAGAACTAAGTCTCAACTAACAGAAGCCCTATTCATTTCAACAGGATTTGTTGTAGGACTCTGCATGGTCTTAAAGACCATATTGTTAATCTTTTGAGTTTTGCAGGCATTATTGTTTATTTTGAGCTTCCTCTTCTGGGAGATTTCAATATTCACAGAGATTATTCAGCCAGGAATAGTTTAGGATTTTATGTTCCCATTACAGGAAAACAATAGTTTGATTTTTAAAGAATAGCATTTACCAACAAAAATGTTTATTTTTATTTATTTATTTATTTGTCAAGTGTGTATATGATTACAGACAAAGTATAAACATGATTGTGAATATATAAGAAGTACAAGCATGGTTACGAGTACATGATATTTTACGAATACATGGGGACGTTAGGACAGGGACGGTAGGCACGCTGGTGCACTTATGCACGCCCCTTACAGACCTCTTAGGAATGGGGTGAGGTCAACGGTAGACAGTCTAAGGTTAAAGTTTTGGAGGTTTGGGGAAGAAACTACAGAGTCAGGTAATGTATTCAAGGCATTGACCACTCTGTTGCTGCAGTCGAATTTTTTGCAATAAAGTTTGAAGCAGTTTCGGTTTACGTTAAGTTTGTATCTATTGTGTGCTCGTGTATTGTTGTAGTTGAAGTTGAAGTAGTCATTGACAGGTAGGACATTGTAGCAGATAATTTTATGTGCTACACTTAGGTCAGATCGAAGGCGGTGTAGTTCTAAATTTTCTAGGCCCAAAATTTCAAGTCTGGTGGCATAAGGGTCTGTTGCGAACAGAGGAGTGTAGTACTCTTCTCGTGAAATATCTCTGGACATTCTCAATTGTATTAATGTCCGATATGTAGTGTGGGTTCCAGACAGATGAGCTGTATTCGAGAATTGGTCTAGCAAATGTTTTATATGCTCTGGTTAAAAGTACAATATTACCAGAGAAGAACTACACAAGATTAGGTTAACCACTCTTAATGCCTTCTTAGCAATGCTGTTGCAGTGGGCTCTGGCACTGAAAGACCTGAAAGATCTGAAAGACCCACAAGATGTTTCTATTTTGCTATAAAAAATCAGTCTATCAGAATCTATAGCAAGAACCCTGAGAAGCTTTCAAAATTATTGTTATAGATCAAAATAGATTCTACATAAAAATTAATAGCTTCATGATCAGCCTGGAAAAGCCAAAGACATACAGAGATTCCTATAGGAAATGGAGAAATTAATGGGGGGGGGGAGAACAAGGGATTTTAAAACACATGCACAAACACAACAAAAGAGAAATTAAACCTAAATCAGTTGCCAGGTTAGACTTTTCCTATTCTTACAGGAGTAGCAATTTTTGAAACAGAAACTTATCTCTGCTTCAGATCACCTAGATTTCTCCTCAAATTTCTGGAGATTCCAACCATTTATCAGAGACTACTTAGGAGAGCTATTTCAGATTCACTCCAGCCGCTTCTACTTTTGTTTTTAAAAGGGCCAATTCTTTTTCTTCTTCCAGCAAAAGAAAGAACCTTTTGCCTATGTGACATAAAGCCTCTAACTCATGAGGATGTGGATTGGACATGTCTACGTTGCAGTCTGCACTCTCCGTCAGAATCATGTTTAAAGTGATTGGGTTTACTAATGTATACTTAAACCATTAATCTATGTTTGTTGGTATTGCTTTAAATGTATTGTAAGCTTGTTAACTGTTATATAAGGAGAACAGGCTAGCTTGAGTCAGACTGACTGCCTGATTAACTAAAGAGAGTTCGTTTCTTCTCATGTTCCTGATACTGCTACAGAACTACAGAAAAAACTACAGACGCTCAAGGATTCTTCTATTATATTTCTGTAGAAGATTTATCTGCTAAAGATTAATAGCTAAGTGCTAAATTCTTATCTTCGTGTTAATATTTTTTGTTTTGGACATTGTTAGTTTAAGCAAGTAAATTATTTTTGAAGACTTTGAAGATCTCTGTTTTATTGACTCTATGATATCAAACTGCAACCCCACATTCTGATGCGTATACTCATTTCCTTAACACTCTCCATGAACACTTTAGACACTGAGGGTTTCACATTGTTCTCTGTGCTGTTCAGCAGTTACAACAGGAACACGGTAGCTCTATTGCATTAAATTTAAGGAAGCTGCTCAGAATCTTATATTTTTAGGAATAAATACTTGAAGGGAGTAATTGGTACCCCTAAACAGTGCCCGGATGAGGAAGAACAAGTTAAAATTAATTCCAGACAACATGGAGGTGCTGTCTGAAAACAGGAAACTCAACTCAAGTAAATGGTTCCTCTTAGTTGGTGTACATTCAGGCTGTCCCCTGAAGCAGCAGATTCATGAACTGGAAATGTTCCTTGATCCTCAGTTGTCACTGGATTTGCATATGACAGCTGTGTCTATTATGCCGTTTGTGATTCTTCCTGGGAGAGTGAGATTTGTGATGGTAATCAATGCCTTGGTTATCATATATCCTCTCTTCAGTATTGCAGTGGGACTACATCAGGGGTGAAATCCAGCAGGTTCTGACAGGTTCTGGAGAACCGGTAGCAGAAATTTTGAGTAGTTCGGAGAACCAGTAGCGGAAATTTTGAGTAGTTCGGAGAACCGGCAAATACCACCTCTGGCTGGCCCCAGAGTGGGGTGGGAATGGAGATTTTGCAATATCCTTCCCCCTGGAGTGGGGTGGGAATGGAGATTTTGCAGTATCCTTCCCCTGCCATGCCCACCAAGCCACACCCACCAAGGCACACCACGCCCACCAAGCCACGCCCACAGAACCAGTAGTAAAAATATTTGGATTTCACCACTGGACTACATAGAACTACTCTTGAAAAACATCAGAAGTTGCAAAACACAGCAGCTAGTCTTTTCACTGGCGCAAAGTACAATGATCTCTCTATAGAGGACACAATTTAAAGAGTTGGTAGCATCAGCACTTAGCTGGCTTCCACTGATCTAAATAAAAATAAAAATAAAAATAAAGCAAAGTTAGCCTAGTTATTAGCTGGCAATGGATTTTTTTTTAAGTCTAAAGTCTTAAATGGTCAGAGCCTGATTATTTGAGGGACTGTCTCTCCCATTGTGAACAAGATCTGCAGGTGAGACTGTTTTCTCCCACTGCCAAATTCTTGGTATTCTATTTTTTTAATCTCTCCTTTATTCTTTTATAAGTAACTCAAGGCAGTGAACATACTGAATACTCTGTCCTCCTCCTATTTCCCTACAACAACAACAACCCTGTGAGGTGGGTTGAGCTGAGGGAGCGTGAATGGCCCAAAGCCAGCTTTCATGCCTAATGCAGGAGAAAGTCTCTTCCCAGCAGGTGCTCAGATAAACCATTTGCAGAAGGACTTCATTTCTCTAATCACATAACATCTGTTTTTATGGGTGTTGGTTAATAGGCATAAGAAAGGATGTGCTTAGAGTTATCTGCCCCTTTCTTTGACCTTTGGGGCTGCTTTCGAATGTTTATTGATGGAGTTTATCGCCTTGTGTCTGTTAATGCTGCTTTGTCTGAGAGACATATTTCCCAATGACAAAAGCTCATGGAGAACACATTCCCCTTTAGACTTTCCCATTCAGCCTAGAAAGGCTGAGGACAAAGCTGGAATGCCAGGGATAGAAAGTGCGGAAGTAACCAATACAACCCTTATACCCCTCCACTAATGCACTTTAATGAAGACAAAAGGGAGGTTTTATATCCCTAATCAATCTCTTTCTTATCTGTAGACTGTATCAGTTTCAACAACTAAGAGGCTGCATAATAGTGCCACCTCCTGGAAATAAATAATAGATGTTGTAGAACATGCCCTACTTCCTAAGTACTTAAAAGCAACATTCCTCCCTCCCTTCCTCTCACACTCACTCACACACACACACACACACACTAGCTGAATTGCCCACAGAATGCAAAGCAAATGCATTTTGACTGTTTTGTTTTATATTGGAAAGCAGAAGGAAAACAGTCCTTGGAACTACCTAGAAAAGGTATTAATATTATTTGCTGCTCTAACATGAGTATAAAACCTTCCTTTTATTTCTGGGTGTTAATATAAATCCCAAAGTGTTAAATGACCAAGACAAGATAGCTACATCAGCTGCTGGATAAAATCCTGTTTGCCCTGCTTGTCATCTTTGCTGCCTTAAGATTTTTTTTAACCTTTTTTTTTAAATGGCAAGCAAAGTTTGATGCTAAAGACAGTGCTCCTTAAAAAGTTTTCTATCTGCCTCTGTCTGTAAATGCTGAATTTAGATCATGTTCACAGCATGAACTAGAATCATTGCAAATAACACTGTGCTTGTTACAGAATTGTCCATCAGGAAATGATGCTCCACACCAGCCTTGCCCAACCTGATGCCTTCCAGAGAGCCATGCTGGTTAGGTGCTACAAAAGTCTCTTCCCAGTAGGTGCTCAGATAAACCATTTGCAGAAGGACTTCATTTCTCTAATCACATAACATCTGTTTTTCCTCCTAATAGGCTGGCTCATGATATGCTTAAACCAAACACTGGTTTCATTAAAAAAAATAAAAAATAAAGATACCAGTGTTGACTTCAGGTTCTGGAACACAACAATCAGCAGAATCATTGTTAAAAATTATGGGAACTAAAGTTCAAATACTTGGGACACGATCAGTTGACGAAGCTGCCTTAAAGATCTTGGGACCTTGATTCTTTAATGACTCGATGCACCAATCTGTCTTCGCACCTTCTGTCTCCAGGGAAGGGCCTGTTGCATATTTAACCACCGTCTGAAGTGCAATCGATAGACATGAGCACAGGACTTGCAACGGTCTTCAGGGCCTCATCTGTATCTCTGTCGGTAGTGTATGAATTCTGCTATCTTATTCAGGCAATTTTGCATGCTGGGTTATTTACCTCACTAGTTCAGCTTGCTATGTTTCAGTGCTAACATGGTGCTATTTTTTGCTCTATTTTTATCACTTTAAAAAAAAAAAGAAAAAAAATTCTTTAGCTGGGTTAGTTGACCCACTGAAGAGTCAAAAAGAGGTTAAGCACACATGGGCAACTCGACTGCAGAAAATACGACTTCAGCAACAGAGTGATCAATGCCTGGAATTCACTACCTGACTCTGTGGTTTCTTCCCCAAACCCCAAAAACTTTAACCTTAGACTGTCTACTGTCGACCTCACCCCATTCCTAAGAGGTCTGTAAGGGGCGTGCATAAGCGCACCAGCGTGCCTACCATCCCTGTCCTACTGTCCTATTGTCCTCATCTATCTGTATTCACTTTGATTATGTTTATGTTTATACCTATACCTGCTATCTTGTACGTTTGACAAATAAATAAATAAAAATAATAAATAAATAAATAAATATGAATAATTCAGACCCAGTGAGAGGCAGCCGTTGGTGGTGTTCTAGAGGCACCATAGGGGTAGTGTCTCTGATAAATAAAGTGTGTGTTGGCCATTCCTGCTAGCAACCAAGCAGGGTGCCTGAGAGACTGGAATGCGGGTTGTTCTATGACCTTTTAATCGCTACATGGCAGCTCTTGACATGATCTGGCCCCAAGGAGCTGGAAGCAAGAGTATCACGAGTAACACACGTTGACAAGGAACACTAATGCCAGCGGAAGGAGAGTGACACATTTTTCACTAAACCAAACTTCAAAGAATGAAAAAAAGTAGACGGAAGCAGGAGCAGCGAGACAGCTGGACACTTTCTAATTAGCAATGGCATTTGAACTGAGATGTTACAGGCCAGATTTTATGTAGTTCCTTTTAGAACCTGCTGGATTTGGGGCCTGGTTGGAAAAGAGTGAATACTTGCAGCAAAGCATGTGTTAAAGCTATTTCAGAGGGAAAGCCCTTCCTGCACCTCCCAATCGTTACAGAAAGAGCTTTGAGCAGCAGCAGCAAAACTATCTCGTTCTTCCAGAGACCTTTGGAGAAAGGAGAAAGGAGAAAGCAGGAGGATCTCTTAGCAATAGCACTTAGACTTATATACCGCTTAATAGTGCTTTACAGTCCTCTCTAAGTGGTTTACAGAGTTAGCATATTGCCCCCAACAATCTGGGTCCTCATTTTACCGACCTCGGAAGGATGGAAGGCTGAGTCAACCTTGAGCCGGTGAGATTTGAACTGCCGAACTGCAGCTAGCAGTCAGCTGAAGTAGCCTGCAGTACTGCACTCTAACCACTGTGCCACCTCGGCTCTTCCTTTTCCCAGAGATCCCTAAGCAAACTTGCTTCCCCAATGCCATGAGAAGCAGGAACACGGCAATTGGATAACTGCAGCCAGCCCACCGAATCGATCAACTTTTTTGCTATTAACAGGAATGGGCTGCAAGTTGCCCATCCTATGTTCCTCCTCTCTGTTTGAGTCTTTACGCATCCAACAGAGCAATCCAGCAGGTTTCAAGAAATCCAAAGGTAGAAACAAAATATCCAATGATGAACAACCCAAACTAACCCACAGATGACATTGTTGCTCATTGGCCCCAGACAGCAAGACTCTGCAGAAGCAAGACTGGGGGGGTGGGGGGGAGAGAAAGGGATAGAATGTAAGGCTTTCTTCTAAAAAGTAATGAAACCTTATTTTATTTCAGTTTTCATTTTGGAGGCCTATAGAGGAAGTGAGAGAAAATTGGGAGTGTAGGTCTCTTTATGTGTATAATAAGAATTAAATCTAAATAAATAGAAGAGTGATGGGGAGAGATGGAAGAAACTCAGAACATAGCACAGTAATGTTAGGCACTGTACACAGATAATCAGTGGACACTTGACGGGTGGGATTCAAAAATTTTAGCAACCGGTTCTCTGCCTGGTTGCTGGGTGGGTGTGGCCATGGTGGGCGTGGCCTACTTTGCCTCCTGCACCACGGCAGGGGGGGGCGTTTTCGTCCTCCCTAGGCTCCAGAGGCTTTCCTCGAGCCTCCGGGAGGGCAAAAACGGGCTCCCCCGGGCTCCGGAGGCCCTCCAGAGGCCGGAAATGGGCCCGTTTCCAGACTTCCGGAATTTCCAGGAAGCGTTTTTCACCCTCCCAGAGCCTCCACGCAGGCCCTGCACTTACCTGGCATCCAAAACGGGCCGTGTGGAGACTCCTGGGAGGGGCGGGGTGGGTGGGACCAGCCAGTCCTTGCAACTACTGGTTCGGTGAACCAGATGTAAAATTAGCATCCGGTTTGCCCGAACTGGTCCGAACTGGCTGAATCCCACCCCTGGTAGTACACACAGCCAAGTATTTTCTTCTTAGGGAGAAGAGGATATGCAGCAGTTTTTACTGCCATTCCCTTGGTTAGTTTTCACATTTGCACTGTGTGTCTTCTGGACCAACAGGAAGAATCCAAGCTAAGACTCTCTCATTTCTGCCATCTCACAAAGCCACCAGACATAGTTAGCCTTCAGTCTTAGCTGCTACTGCTTATTATTATTTTTTTAATCTGTATGGCTACCCATCCTAGAGTAAAACTCTGGGTGGCTCTCAACAAATTTACCCTTTGCCCTCCATGCAAATTTTGGGTCTTCTGCAGGAAAACAAGGCAAGAGACAATGCAATTGCAAAGCTAGAGCAGTTCGTTTCTTTATTGGCACATAATTAGTAAGGGAGATGCTAGGCGGCTGCTTGGCTGCCATAAAGGCTGGTTGAAGGGCAGAAAAGCAGGGAAAAAAGCAAAGCAGAAAATGCCCATCTACTCTCAACTTTCAGGTTCAAAGATGCCACCTACCTACATTTTTAGGACAGAAGACAAGTAGTAAGGAAACAGGTTTGACTTCCTAAACGCCCATTAGATATTATATGAAGGATTCCTTGTAATGCTTCACCACTCCTTACTGTTCTCAATTCCCAAGTACTTAACACTTAGAATATTTTGTTCTGTCCTTTACTTTTTTTGTAGGAAATACTTTCTTCTTCTTCTAATAGTAATTTTATTACAGATTATAATTACAATAGCACAAATGAATATAAACTGAAAAAAATAGAGAAGGTGCAGAAAATAGAAAGAAAAATGTGTGGTTTCCTGCCCTCAACTATTCCAGTAACTTACCACTTTCTCTTAAAATACAACAAATGATCTCTTCTTCCCATATCCTCTTATCTATAAACAAATCCATAAAGCTTTCAGTCCTGAAGTCAGCAAAAGTCTATTGTTATCAGACATAAGAACATAAATACATGTTTTAACCTTTGTCAAATAAATCAACTTTACATTCCTCCTTTTGCTTCTAACAATTTTAATCTTTTGTCCCTCCAAATAATGTTCTAGAACATGATTTCATTTTTTTTTGTGCCTTCTCATTAAATTCTTCAATGCTTTAACAAGCCTCTATTGTAAATCCAGGATAGAAAAATTATCTAGGTTCCTGTCTTGGTTTGTTGTTTGCATGTCTCTTTTAATTACTAAGGCATCTGCCAGTTACTTTTATATTTCCAATGTAACATCTTTTTCTATATCGATCTCGATCTGATTAGGTAGAACCTTTTCCTCTTCCGTAACAGCATTTAGAAGTCTACCGAGGCAGACGCTATTAAAATTAACTTCTGGATCCATTGTTCAAAAATATCCTTCGGTAGTTAAATATTTTCCTTCATTTTGTAATTGTAAGTCAAATTTAACTGTTCTTTCCCTTTACTGTAGTTGTAATCTTTCATTCTCTCTAGTTCAGTCCTATCCAATTTTTTAAATCTTTTTTTTTTAATTCAAAATAAAAGCATTTTCCTATGGGAAGAATTCTTTATAATTAATTCCAAGATCTTGTTTCAAATTTATCTAGATCCTTAGTCCTAATGTCGCTTTCTAAAAGCAACGTTTTAAACACCCCTTTGCTGTTTATTTCAAAAAGAATTTTTTTTAGTTCTTAAATTAGTTAAAAGTATTTTCACTAAGCATTGAATGAAACTGACTTTGTGCTGTCAAACCTGTTAATCCAAAAGTTCCTAATAGCTGAAAAGCAGTGAACAATTTCTGAAAGTGATTATAGAAGGAAATATGCGGTCGTTTTAAAGGTGCCAACTATGGTTTGAGCAAGATATTCCCTCATCTCCCAGAACTCTAAAACCACCCTAGATCATTATCTTGCAATCTCCTCATGAGGAAGAGCTGTCTGGAGCATTTGTGGGCAAGCTCAAGTTTTCTTATTTGGAGAGGGATTATCAAAAAGTTGTTCTACTTGCTTTTTGGACTGTCTTCAGTCTGCCATTTCTGAAAGCTCATCGGAAACATTTTCTACTTTTGTCCCCTTTCATTTAAAAAGCGGAAGGAAGGAAGGAATGAAGGAAGGAAGGAAGGAAGGAAGCTAGCAATAGCACTTAGACTTATATACCGCTTCACAGTGCTTTACAGCCCCTCTCTAAGCAGTTCACAGAGTCAGCATATTGCCCCCAACAATCTGGGTCCTCATTTTACCCACCTCAGAAGGATGGAAGGCTGAGTCAACCTTGAGCCTGTGAGG
>QLTV01004086.1:7422852-7495639 GCA_003457575.1 Thermophis baileyi | reverse complement strand
GAAGGGAAGGGAAGGGAAGGGAAGGGAAGGGAAGGGAAGGGAAGGGAAGGGAAGGGAAGGGAAGGGAAGGGAAGGGAAGGAATTCAGGGGGGAAAATTAATAAATATTTAAAAAGACAGAAAAAAAATATTAACTACCCCAACACAAAGTGCTTTTACAAATTATAGGTATAAATTTAAATTTAAATTGAACTCTTACTCTATGATCTATTTTTTTCCCTATCATCTACTCTTTTTTCTGGACATCAAACCTATATATACTGATTTTATTTTTTGTTTCTCACAAAAAGTCCAAATGGCTTTTCCAATTGGCATTGAACTGAGTGTCTTTTCTCTAATCAAAGCTGTCAGTAGCCAACTCTGCAAACTCATCTTCACCGTTCGCTCTTCCATTGTGAATGTCAAATCTTTCCACTGTTGTGCATTTTCTATTTTGAAGTAAACTTCACACAGTTAATTAGACTTAAGATGACAGACCAACTCATAATGCTATTCCTTGTCAACAATTTTACAGAAAAAGGATAAATAGCAATAAACAAGAGGTTAGAGGAGATAAGAAAAAAGGAGTCTTAATTTACCCCAACACAATTTGCTATACCTCTAGATACTTCTATCCTTGCAAACTATTTTGCTTACATCATGTCCACAAACACTTTCATACTTTTCTTTTTTTAAAACTTTTCTTCTTTAAACTTCTCATCTTTTTCTTCAGGTTCTCATCATCCAATGACAACTTTGCTCTCCCTTGTGTATTTGTTTTGTGATTCAGTCTTCATTCTGACTATATGACCAAATTATCCCATATACACATACCCATTCATGACTTACCCAATTTTCACTTCCATATAACAAACAGATCAGAAACAAATTCATGTATCACCATATTTTGCTTCTTTCAATATTAATTTCTAATAACCTACCATAAATCTTTGTTACAAATTTATACAACTTAAGATGTCTCCATCCATCTTTAATAAAAAATTCTATCAAGATTTACACATTCACTTGCTCAAGTTTGTGTGTGACTTGCAGTCATTCACTCAATTTTGCAGTGGCTTTTTAAAATCTTTAAATACATCAGAAATAGAAAACCAACCAAACACACTGGACTGTTTAATGATTGTGGGGTCCTTGGTGTTCTCTGAGCTTGGTTGAGCTCTAGAGGTCAAGTTCAACCCTGAGCTACAAATATTCTCTTCTATTGTTCAGTGACTTTAAATTATTATTAGAGCAGGATGAGAAACTCAGTTTATCCATGGTGTAAAAACTACAGACAAAATAGCATTCAAACCATGTTTGGCACTGAAGCAAATAATGACGACAAGAGGGGAACAATGAAGCTTAACTGAAAGCAAATTAAGTCATTAGGTCCAGGTGACCCTCAGCCAAATGTTTTTAAAGAATAAACTGCTCATCTTCTAATAAAAATACACTGCACATTCCAAAGATCAGCCTCCATACTAGAGGAGTGACACATAGCCAATGCGCTTAGAATTATTGAGAGCAGGGCAAAATGATACTTTTAATGAGACATCAAGGACAGGCTTAGATCTTACCTCATTAATACTGTAATGAGTATTTGAAAGATTGTTTTTGTATGAACCTGTCCAGACATTAAAGGTCACAAAATCCCTCTTTGAGACCATGTTTACAAATGCTTGTTAGATCCATTAGAGAAAGATGTTTTCTGAATCACCCCTAAGCTACAGAATACAGTCCCAAGAGTTTTATAGCCCTTGCTCATTCTGTTTTCAGGACAACCGTCAAGAACATTCCTTTTCACTTGGCCTTTTGAGTAAGCCTCATAACTTAATTGATTTTGTTTAACTTATTTGTATTTTATTGTAGATCAGTCTATTTTTTTTACTCATTTTAAGTACCCTGCAAGTAGAAAGGGAGGATATAAAACTGATGATGATGATGATGATGATGATGATGATGATGATGATGATGATGATGATGATGATAATAAATGCATCCCTTTATTTCTCAACTTGTAAATATGCCTTCCCTAGCCCCTCCAGGCTTAAATCAAATTTTAAAAGTTTCTTGTAATATACTCATGTAATGGGGCAGGGACATGACCATTGTCTTCTTTATCATTTCTCTTCACCATGAGAACTTTCTTCTTTCTAAAGCCTACAACTGGCTAAATGCAGGATTCTGATAGCAGTAACTCAGACTGAAGGCAGTCAACAAGAGAACTAGATGAAATACATCATTTGACTGGCACGGGATTTCATGATTCTGAAGACTTCTCAGACAAAAACCAGTATTTTCTCCCAATATCCCTGGCCATTTCACCATCCTGTGCCATGATGGCATAGTGATTAGAATGTAGTATTGCAGACTAATTCATCTCATTGCCAAGAGTTCAATCCTGATGGATGGGACTCAAGGTTGACTCATCTTTCCATCCTTCTGAGGTTGGTAAAATGGGGACCCAGATTGTTGGGGGCAATATGCTGCCTCTGTAAACCGCTTAGAGGGCATTGTAAAGCACTTTTAAGCGATATATAAATCTAAGTGCTATTGCTATATTTATTAATATCAGTGAAAGCAGGGGTGAAATCCAGCAAGTTCTCACAGGTTCTGGAGAACCGGTAGCGGAAATTTTGAGTAGTTCGGAGAACTGGCAAATACCACCTCTGGCTGGCCCCAGAGTGGGGTGGGAATGGAGATTTTGCAATATCCTTCCCCCAGGAGTGGGGAGGGAATGGGGATTTTGCAGTATCCTTCCCCTGCCATGCCCACCAAGCCACGCCCACAGAATCAGTAGTAAAAAAAAATTGGATTGCACCACTGAATGGAAGGTAGCCCAAAACATAAGAGAGATTGTCAAATTGGAGAAGGCTGGTATAAAGGGAAACAAAGGGCCTACTTCACTTGAAGTGAAGTCTGACTCTATAGAGCTCCAATTTTCGTCCCCTCACGGTATGCTGACTGCATGAAACACTTGATCCATGCACTGTCAAAATGGCAAAATCAAATGGAAGCAAAGCTCCGGGGAAGTTTTTAGAATCCTGTTACTTTTTCTGCTCTCAAGGGTGTCGCACACCAAATTTCTGGGATCGCCTTCTCTCAAAAGGATGGACAACTCTAAATAAAGGCCAGGGTGACTTCACTTCTGACATATCAATATTTCCACTATATATAAATAGTCCAGTATTGCTATTATAAGTGCCAATATTGCACATGTCAAATTACATAAACATTATTTTTTAAAAACTCTGTACCTTGGCTTGAAGTAGGAAGGACATTCTCAAGAAAAGCCTCAGGCAAGGAAAATATATTTATTGTATCCACATTTTAAAAATTGCAGGAGATTGATCTCCATGCAAATGTACGTTTTTTCCCCCTTGAAGTTAAGTTTGCCTGAATTTAGCAAGAGTCTGAAAAGCATCCATGTTGATTAAAGGTTCAACACTGATTAACCCAACACTTGCAAAATCTAATTAACTAAATAGACCAATGTATCTCCAATATCGGTTGTCTGTCCATTCTCAGTGAGTCGGACCCGCTTTTGAGCGAGGTCTATATGAAAGACAGCTTCATCTAAAATAGGAGACTTCTCAGCATCTTCCTTTCCAAGCACAGGAACACGTCGGGGTCCCCGGAGAGGATCATCAAATCGCATTAATTTTACTTTGGAAAGATCTGAAAAAGAATTTAAAGACATAATTGTAAGAGAGGTAACATTATCTTTTCTTTTATGTACACCGAGAGCATGTGCACCAAGACAAATTCCTTGTGTGTCCAATCATACTTGGCCAATAAAATTCTATTCTATGCTATGCTATGCTATTCCATTCCATTCCATGCCATTCTAGCCTATTCCTATTCTATGCTATGCTATGCTATGCTATGCTATGCTATGCTATGCTATGCTATGCTATGCTATGCTATGCTATTCTATTAGTATACAAATCACAAGAAGGTTGATGCAAAAGACGTAACAAAAATGGATGACTTTAACAATATAAGCTGCTGTTTTTTGTCTACTCAGCTTCCTGAAAGAGTGCCTTGACAGAGGCTTACATTGTGCTCTTCAGGCCCACTGCTTTAAAGGATGGGGAAACCCTTCAGAACGAAGGCTTAATTAAAAGACAAGGGAGGAGTGGAGTACACATGACATTTGATTAAAGATGTGACTCATTGAGCAGAATCACCTAGAGAAGTATCCCCATTTTTCCATCCAGACAGAGATGTATGAAGGCTTTGAGTTCCCTGAATGTTCTATTAGACTTGCAAATCATGTTTACATAAGGAGGCAGAGTTTTACCCACAATTCCACCCCTCTTAAGATACACTGCAGCTCCGTCAAGCTAAACTTCCAGGAGCACTTACTAAATAGCACTGACTCCATGAGGGATTTGGGGAATTCCCAAAAGATGTTTAATTGTTTTAATGATGTTTAGTAGGATGTAGATTTTAATGATATTTGAGTAAGTTGTTGAATGAATTAACTGAGTACGGTCTGTATGTTAACACAACAGAACATTTTTACAGAACAAAGTTTTCTTTGTTGCTATTTTTTATGCAATGTATTAGAAATATGAACCGCTTTCTTAAATTGTGTTCCTTGTTTATCAGCTGTCGTTTTAAATGGGCTCTTCACAAAAAAGTCTCTCATCTGCTCACTCAGGTTGCTGATAAAGACTAGCCCTTGAGAAGTGTCACCTCCTCATCATTGCCAAGACATTCTCCTAATATCTTTCTCTGTTTTTATTAATGACTTAGATGAAAAAATAGAGGGACCGCTTAATATATTTCCAGGTAACACTAAATTGGATGGTATTGTTAAAAGACAAAAATAGATTTCGAAATGCTCTTTAAATATTAGAGGAATTAGCTGAAAATTACAGAATGAAATGCAAGGTTCTTCACTTAAAAATCAAATACACATTAGCTCGGTAACAGTACTTGTGAAAAAGATCTTGCCTGCAAAACTGAATACAAATCAGCAATATGATGTTGCTGGGACAAAAAAATCAATATTAGGCTGAATCAGTGTAGTTTCCAAATTATAGGGGAAATAGTTCCACTTCTTTTACATGGGTCTGATTCAATCATAGTACTGTATTTAAGTTCTGGGCACCACACATTAAAAAGGATTCAGAGTAATTTGAATAGATTCAGAGAAAAGCAATGAGGATGATCAAAGGACAAGAAACCAAGTCCCATGAAGAGAGATTGAAGGAGTTTACAATATTTAACCTTGGGTGTGGAGAGAGATGATAGCGGTTTTCAAAAAGCTGAATGGATGTCACACAAAAGAAAGTCAGGACTTGTTCTATATTGTTTGCAGAAAAACTTCCTAACAATAAATGCAGTTTGATAATGGAAGCAATTACTCAGATAGGTGATGGATTGCCCTTCACTGGATATATACAAGTAGAATGTAGACAAACACAGAGGATACATTAATTTAAATTCCTGACCTACATAGGAGATTGGATTCAAAGGCCTGAATAACCCCTTTTAATTTTATGATTCTCACTGGAATCACTTAACTCCTAGTGGGAAAGAAGTTGAAAACTGTACATAAGCACCAGTAGTGGGTTCTACTTACCTTTGCTACCGGTTCGGGAACGGGAGTGCGCGGGTGCGCTTTGCACACGCGCAACGCTTCTGCGCATGCGCAGAGTGTTTTTTGATGACGTCCGGGCAGGTGGGCGGAGCCGGTAGCAACCCACCACTGATAAGCACCTCTAATCTACACGCTGGGAAAATCTAATCTAAAGAACTACACATTCCCTCTCTACTCCTTAGTCTTTGTCCCATTTGAATCTGTCTCTTGTTCTTGATGGTCACATATATATTTCCTTTTCCCTGGCAATGCCTATATGGACTCTCACCAGGCTAATTTTCTATTTCAGCATATACATTTCACAAGGTATTTTCATGCAGAGGCTGAACATTAGATAAATCTAATTAATTAGACAATTAATTAATTAGACAATTTATTAGTAGTAGTTCATATTTTATTAATTAGATAAATTAGATAAATCTTTATCTCCATTAGATAAAGGGTTGTGAACTGAATATTGGCTTAAATGTCTCTTTCCAACATTGTGATGTTAATTAAGTTCCTCCAAAAAAAAAAACCCACATGAAACACGTCGAAATCCTGTTACAACAACTGACTTTAAAAGACACCTTGTATGATATTGTGTTTTCTGCTATATTACAACCAGGAAAAAATCTATATGCATATACTTGAAGCTGCACTGAATAAACATGCGCAGGGTTGACAACAATAACAACAACAACAAATAAGCAAACCCCTCCCTTCTCTTCACTGTTATGATTTTAGATCATAATCCATCCCAAATGGCTGTACTTTAAGGGATTCTTAATGGCAAGTATCTAGTTTGGTGAAATACTGCTAAATAGTCCAATATTTTCCTTGTGAAAAAAGTAGCAAGATGTCACCTTAAAATTATCCCATTTAAAAATAGTAATGTGCTAGAGGCGAAGAACTTCAGACTGTTTTAGGAAAATCTAACAGCAACTATCACAAAACGTAAGGAGTTACCTTCTCTGGAAGCAAAGACTCTCATTGACAAAAGTATCTCCCTGTCATGTCTAAGGCTCTTCCCTCCCCATTTTTTTAGTATTTCACTTCTAGTAAATATGTTACAGAGGGAAAGCTGAGACGAAAATCAAGTAATGGTTTTACCGGCGATATCATTTTATATGCTATTGTGAAGGGGAAAGGGAGGAGCAATTATAGGCTGTTTGATACTATTCTTTCCATAAAACTAGAAAGTGTTCCAATAAAAGCAGCTAAGTTATCTGTTTTGTCATGAGGCACAATAGCCTTTTTTTCTTTTTGAAGAAAGAAACCTTTTCAAAAGCCACAAGCCACTTTTCAAGGAATTGCTAAACAGAACTTTCCTAATGAGCCGGCTATTTTAGTCTTCCTAAGTTCACAGCTCCCTTTCATCAGACAATCTTTTTAAGTGCCTGCCTAACCGAGACATCTTCTGAAACAACCATTCAGAAGAATTACTGAGTCTCAATGGCTTTTCATTCACTTCAAAACAGTCTGGTTGTGGATCTCTCATAATTGCCTGCCCAAGTTTGAAATGTGTTGTACTGTTTTCGGCTGGCAAGACAAGTTATGTATTTTTCCCCCTCTCAACTGTTTTTCAAGAAAACAGATTCACATCGAAATATGAAAATTGTCCCTTTCCCTAAGATCAAAACACACAAGCAGCTGAAGTGATGAGAAAATAAATTATCTTTCTGATATGGAAAGTTTGGGCCTAGATATAATTCCCTATTTTGGATATAACTGCTGGGATCAACAAGACACAGAGCAAACAGGACAATATCTCCTTGTTAAAAAGGAGCTCTGTCAACTGTCTTCAGCACAGCAACTGTGGTTCGGGCTCAAAGTCTTGGTGAGTAACTAAAAGATTACAATTCTTACGAAGAAAGGCCTTTACTAATTAATGGTAAGAATTCAAACATTCAATTTATGAAGGAGAGTGTGGAATTAACTTAAAAATATAAAGTTTAACAATCTGCGTTCTTAGAAAAGAATCTTTGCAGGAGTAGAGTGTAAAAAAGAAGAGGCATACATAGACAGTCTCATGAACTTTCCTTTCCCCCTCCTGGGACTAGAAATTTGGAAGAGGAAGCATTAATCACTCAATGATCAACATCAATCATATAGCTGATCTATGATACGATATGATCAATCATATATTGATCTATGATAGATCATAGCTATCATATAGCTATCAGCTTCAGCAAAACATGATTATGCTCCCCACAAACATTTATCTGATTGTTTATTTGCTAGATTTCTATTTTTCCTTTTTGTTCAGCTGCCCAAGGAGTCAAACACTTCCCTCTCCCTTCCCTATCTTTCACCAAAACAGTAAGGCTGTGAGGTAAGATGAGCTGATTGACTCGCCCCAAATCACTCTGTGAGCTTCTGTAGCTAAGGGTAGACTAGAACCCGGATCTCCACATGCTGGGCTGGCATCATAACCACTACACTATATTGCCTCACCACTCACCACATAAATTTATTGTGAGTCAGAACCATCCATCTGCCACTGCACTTCTTTTGCCACAGAGGTTTCCTAAACCAAAGCACCTTTATAAAAACCCCTTCTTAGTCTTTTTACCGGGATTAGCAGCATTTAATAATCATGCTGATGTTAACATGCATTTTAGTTTCAATCTATATTTAGACACATGTATCCAAATTTAAGCTTTAGAATAAGAAAAATAATGTAATGGTAATGAAGCAATTTCTATATTCAGAAGTTCAAGACAATTCTTGTTACAACACTGATTTGGAAGAATTTTCTATTTGAAAAATACAACATTGTTTTAGTATAATCTAAAATTACAACTGTGATTTCATCTTCACTAATAAAAATATATTAAATTTAACATATTTGGCTTCTACTAACTTAATTTCCTCTTGGCAAGCTAGAAAGAACTACTTTTTCACCACAACACTGAGTATCATTTCTGGCTATTAAGAAAGTCCATTTGCTTCAGTTACTTAACACTGCAAGACATTATGGCCTACTGCTTTGAGATAAATAGAGAGAATACTTGCCACCTCTAGCATTATACCTCCAGAAAGGTAAGACTCAAAGGTTCATTCATTACAAACGTATGAAATGAGCAGGAACTGGTGACTCAAGACACATACAACACTAAATTAATGCATCACTCACACTGAAATTATAAATCTGGTGAAAGCCAGTAATTATCACCGGTAATACCAATTGCACATCTGAAGTTTTGAAACCAGCTCCTCCAAGTTTCAGAACCTCAACACAAACTCCTTCAAGTCCAGATCATAATGGATTGAGCTTCAGTTCTGGTCTTAGACAAGAGATCTAGATACGGTGCTGTAGGCTTGTGGAGACCAGAGTAGTATTCTATTTCTTCTAAAACATTCTAAAATCTGTCTGAAATAAAAACTTGAACCTGAGTCCACATCTTACCTTTAATTCCTCTGTTCATCTTCATTAACCGTCTTATTATTGCATCTCGGCCATCTCCTTGCCTGACTTCAATCTTTGTAGAAAAGTGTCCATTTGCTGGTTGAGGGTTTATTAGACAGACAGACACACCAGGCTGTAAAGAAATTTTTAAAAATCTCTATTTTGCATGGATTTTTCAAAGTCAAGTGGGGACACAGAATACACAGGCTTATACCTAGCATCTCATCTTATCAATAAGGCTGGCTTCCAATTGTGCTACACATACATTACCACACAAGAATAATAATTTCTTCTATGTTGTTGTAAATTATCTGCACTCATTTCTGACACAGTTGTCAGATTTTCCATGTTCTGCATTATACTCAGGTATACTATTGTGGTGGTGATACTCTTACAGAACTGATGGATAAACAGTGGGAAAAGAAGTCATGGAACTTTTGATAAGGCAACAAGATTATTATACGGACAAAGTTGGAAAGATCTGGCAATACCTACAACAGAGAAATGGTTGGTAAAGATGATAGAACTTGCTGAGATGGCCAAAATGACCTGTTTGATTAGTAAAAAGCCAATATCTACATTTAACTGTTGACTGGAAACCCCTTATGGACTTCTTGCATAAAACAGGGGGGAAATGAACTTATGATGTATGGTTTTGACAATTAGATATATTATAGAAAGGAGAGAGTCATAACTTTAGAATAGGCGTGTCCAACCCGCGGCCCACAGCTAGTAATGCAGCCCCATAAGATCCTAAACTTTTTATGTTATTATGTCATTTTACATTATAAAACTGTATTATATATTTTGTATGCGGCTGAAAACAATTCCTCTTCACTCAATGTGACCCAAGCCAAAGTGTTGGACGCCCATGCTTTAGAGAAAGAGATAAATTTACAATTGCATGTATAATTGCTGTAAAGGAAATCAAAGGCACTCCTTTATATCTTTTTTCTCTCTTTTCTATTTTTCTTCTGCCATTTTTTTCTTTTTGTACTTTAGCTTTTTCCTTTATACATTGTTCTTTTTTCCCTCTTCTTACTCTATTTTAGTTTGTATTAATTTTTGCTTTAATTTTAATTGAAATTAAAACTTTTAATAAAATTATACCTAAAAAGACAATGGAATGGGTGAATAGTGCAAAGGAAGAGACTTGATAGGTAACCCAGAGGAACAGGATAGTTAGAAGTGATGGTCTGGGTCCCAAGAGGGGAAGATGTTTAGAGGGGTAAGACTGGGGTAGAAGAAAAAGGGTAGTTGCCCTTCCCTTCCTTCAGCATATGACCTTCATACCAGAAGCCAAAGCAGCAAAGAGCAGCACCAGAATAAGGGACAAAGAGGGGAAGGCACCCTAATGTGGATGCTAACACCAGAATCAGTGAGTCATGTCCATGACAAGACACACAGCTGTGATAAATTATGAGAAGAGGAGAGCAAGATGACAGTCAAATCAATGGAGACTGGTGGAGGGGATCTTAATAGGGATAATGTAAGAGATAGATGGATAAAAAAATAAGTACTGCTAACAGAGAAAATAGGGTAATACAGATAACAGAATGAATTGGTAGGCAAAGGAAGTAGGTTAAAGCTGGTACACAAAAGAGATGATCAACCATTGAATTAAGTTGCTGCCAAACAAAAAGAGAAAAAATAGAATCTAAAATCAACTATAAAAATACAAAAGAAAAGAAAAAGAAAACTGCAGTGATTAAGACTTGTTGGGAATCGGTTGGAGTCAACTAGGGCATTTGGGCAAAGAATGAAACCAGAATATCAGGGAGAGAACTCAAAGTTAAAATAATAGAGCAGAATGAAAACACAATAGGAAAATCACAAGACTGTGAGAACAGTACACTGATGACGAAGAAATAAGCTCTAGGAGATACAATAAATAAGTTATTGTATATAATAGTAAATAAACATAACTTGTGCAGTAAATAAAAAAGCTTCACTATTCATTTCTCTAACAAGATTTTATTTCCCATATTGCAAACTGTGATCCATCATCATTTTGTTTTCAAAGAGAGCTGTCAAATTTCCTGCCAGGGCTTCTATCATTCCCAAGCTTTTGACATGCATCAGATTGCAGTTCCGGGTTCCTAAACTGCTCTCTACTCAACAGTTCAATTTGCCCATTTGATTGAAGCACAGAGTCTTCTTATTAAGAGAAACTGCCACCGAATCCAATTCAAAAATAAGGCACATGTAAGAAATTCAGCAGCCTTGACCAAAGCTGTCACAAAAAGATAATTAATACAGCCAAACGCTCAGCCTTTCTACCTGCACAATAAGTAATACACCGTGTCCTGAAACAGGAGCTCGAGTTTGTGCTGTTCAGTAATATTCCAGCATTTTCATTCAATATACTTTACAAATTATGAGGTGAAGTATTTAATTATATATGCTAATTGATCTAAAACCTAGCCAGCAATTCCATATTCCGGAAGAAAGCAAAACTAAATATTGTGATAGAAGCCGGATGTTGCAACCAGTTACTGTTGAGCAGGGATATAATATATAAACAGAGAAAGCATCTGAATCTCCTCATTATGCTTAGAGTTGTCACTTGTATTCTTTTTATTCTAAGAATGTTATTATCCAGACAACATTCACAATTAAAATTAAACATTAATTAAAGTAATAATATTATAGCAAGCGAGGAAAAAGCCCCAATGCACTATTACCATTAATAATTGAGCAAGTAAGAATACACGGATAAGCTGTCTCATCTTCCAGTCTTTATACGCTATAGAGGTGTTCCCTGTGGTCACTTCGCACATCATTTGTCAAGTCCTACACAAAGCAATCTCAGTAGAGAATGACACAATTGTAGCTTGGAGAAGAGAAACGTTTAATTCAAGGCATGACTCTTTCAAGGGAGGCTCAGTTCTCAAAGACTTCTAGTAAATTCTATGGATGTTAAGTAGGAAGCAGCAACTTTCTATAATAACCAAAAACAGATACTTAAGTAAACCTCAGGAGCAGCCTTAGCCTTACCTACCATCATGTTCCTAAATATGTTCTGTTCAACTGATGACTTCCAGATTGTGATCCTACAACACCCGCTAGGATTTTATTTTATTTTTATTTATCACATTTGTATATACCCTTTTATCTTACAGAGTCATGGGAGATAAAAGGATATAAAAGAGTCACAGAATCAAAATATATTAAAAAAAACATTAAAGACAATCAATTTACATAAAAGGAATTTTTAAAAAATTAAAATCAAGCCGCAACACTTAGAAAGAATGCAGACTAGCAGGCTCTACTCTATCATAGGATTTCCAAACTAGTTGACAGAAGCATTTTTAAGAGCTTCCTGGAAGGCCAATTAGGTTTGAGGCCAGCTTTACCTCAGGAGGAATGATATTCCACAGAGTGGGGGGCATAGCAGAAAAGGCTTTCCTCCTAGGTGCCACCTGATGAAACTCCCTAGCTGACAGGACCCACAACATGATCCTGCACCTTGAATTGGACCCGTAAGCAAACTGGCAAGCAGTGCAACTTATGCAGTGGAGGTATAACGTCTGCAGTTTTTGGAGCGCACCTAACTGCCCATGCCACTGCATTTAGCACCAGCTGAAGTGCCTAGATAGTGTTCAAGGGCAGCCCCGTATAGACACCACTACAATAGTGCAATCAGGAGGTGACTAGGACCATGAGTGTCTGACAATAGACCTCCCAGTCCAAGAATGGGCACAACAGGAGCAGAACACAAAGCTGTGCAAAAAGCATTCCTGGCCACAACTGCCATGTGCTCTTTGAACAGGAGCCATGAATCCAGAAGAACCCACAGAATGTGCACTGAGTCTGTCTGGAGCAATGCAACCCCATCCAGTAGCAAAGATGATGAATCCCCGGATACAGAAAACCCTAAACCCAAAGCCACTCAGGCTTGCCAGGGGTTTAGCTGGGTAGGAAATAGGAATGATGGAAGCAGAAGTTTGATGAAGACTAATGTAAGTGTAAAGCTCTCACAGAAAACAACAAACCATTGGGGATAACATTCCTGCAGGGACAAAAGAAGAAACCAAAAAAACCAAACTTACTTCTACTCTGAATATGCAGAACGGCTTTCCAGGGCAGCAATCTTCTTTAATTTTCTCATCTCCTTCAGATGCAAATTTTAATTCTATATGTTCCAGCTTTAGAAGAAAATGAGGAAATCGTTTTCAAAAATTAGTTCAAATAGATTAATAAGAAAGTTCAATTGTATCAAACAGAGTTTCATTGTTAAAAAAAATCATTTTTGTGATTAACTAATGAGTTGTTATTTTTAAAAATTCCACAGCTTTGATTCTTTTTCTCTATAGATTTAAATGTATCTCAAGTCCAGAGGTGTGAGCCAGGAAATGTTTCACTTTGGGCAAGTTTGGCAGTTTCAAAGTTATAGGATGTTTTATTGCTTTAGTGACTATTGCACACGACAGATTCCAACATTCCATTATTTTTCCCACACATCAAAGCCTTTACTTTCTTCAAAGTAACTGTCCAAATCTCATTAAAAAGACTAGTTTTTTTTCTCTCACAACAAATAATATAGCCAACAGACTTTAGTTATTGAGATAAATATACTAAGTGCAATCACAGTCCTTTGCATCGGAATTTTTCTAAATTCAAAATTGGGCAGCTAAAAAATTCAAATAAATAAATCCCCACTTAAATCGGTTAGAAGCGACAATTCCTATTTATAGCAAGAATCATTACATTTAGAGAAGGAATAAACACTGCCCAAAAACGGCTGAGAATTTTCCAATAATTTTCTCAACTTGGGGGAAAACAGCAATCTTAATAGGGTAAGACATACATCTATTCAGGTGATAATAGGAAAGGAACATGTTACTGTTATACTCTGGTTTCACTTACAGATCATCATTAATATTGATTTCAGGGCTCTAATTCTGGATGAATTCTTCCACTAAATATTTCTCATTTGCCAGCATTATATAGGATTTGATTGGATTAGGCAGCTATTCAGATCAGAACTGGAAAAGGTGCTTCCTAGAGGAGACAACAGCACACTCGGCGAACATGCAGATGGCTCTTTAAAGAAGCCACATCTTTTCCTGAATTTGATATCAGGTAGCTATGCAATGAAAAACATATCCTTGCATTAAGCAGTCATTGGCAAGATACAACAAGATGATTGCAACTGCTGTTCCACCTTAATTCAAAGGTGTATTTTCCTGTGATGGGTAGCTACTGTACAAGTCTGGGAAAAGATGTGGCTTCTTTAAAGAGGCACCCATAGATTCATCAAGGATGGCCACCTGCTTGAAGCCAATTTTTCACTTCCATGCTGAATAGTTGCATATCCCCACAGTTGGATTGTTATTGTGACTCAAAATGAAAAATAAATATGTAGAGTTTTCTTTTACAGACCCATGTGTACAGTATACACACACACACACACCTTGTAGATAGACTTTGTATCACTAGTTAAGCATTGAAGATAAACAGGCAAAGGATATTGAGCTGTGTTTCTCCACCTTTGCAGCTTTTAAGATGTGTGGACTTCAACTCACAGAATTCCACAGCCAGCATGCTGGTTGGGAAATCCTGGGAGTTGTCCACACATCTTAGTTACCAAGATTGAAAGACAATGATGTAGAGTTTTTCCAGCAACACTGAATCTTACCAAGAGCTGAATATCATTAAGGCTTTCCTAGCAAATGCTCACCTCTAAGGAATTCGTCAAATAGACTATATTCTCCCGCAGGACAGCCTGTTCATCGAACTCCAGCTCCAGATCAAGCACATGGGATCCCTTCTTCTCCAAATTTTCCTACCAGCAGTAAAAAGCAGAAGTTTTAAACTGCATCAATGCTGAGCAAACCTTTGATAGAACTTTTCTAGTAGGTTTCCCAGCTGGTCTATGAGTCCCAACAGAGCCATTACAGTTTACAGAAGATTGCCAATTCCAGCCACGATTTGGAAAGCTCTTAAAAGTAACTTGTTTTTGTCTCAAATCTACTTTTTAATATTTAAAAAAGCACATTTAGAAAAATGTTTTGAAACAGAAAACTATTTCTATTATTATTGTTATTCTTTAATTAACTAAATGTATATGCCACCTGATTCCCAGCAACTCTGGCAAGCACAGAAAACGAGACATCTCTGAGGGGCAGATTTTGAAAGTAAATAGAACTTGCAGATCAGAAGCCATATGAGGAGATTCATATACTTTAATAGATCCTTTGCCTCCCTCCAACATCTTGCTGAATTTTAATTGTGACTGCTTTGCAAAAAAAAAATGTATAAATTTTTTTGCCAACTCATAATGCGCATGCAGTAACTATCTAATAAGCCTTTTGGTGACTGTAAGAGAATTGGCAAACAATACAACATTCCAAAGGTATGAGTCTACATACCTACTCAATTCAGACTAAAATGAATACCAATCAATCAATCAAAATACAATTGGAAGGGACCTTGGAGGTCTTCTAGGAGACCCTATACCAGGAGTGTCAAACTCACGTCTTCACGGCGGCATCACGTGACGTATTGGGACTTTTCCCCCCCTTCACTAAACCGGGCAGGGGCGTGGCCAGCACATGATACATCCGGCCTGCAAGCCGGGAGTTTGACAGCCCTGCCCTATACCATTTCAAATAGGTGGCTGTCCAGTCTTTTCTTAAAAACCTCCAGTGATGAAGCACCTACAACTTCTGAAGGCCAGCTGTTCCACTGGCTAATTGTCCTCACTGTTAGGAAGTTTCTCCTTAATTCCAGGTTGCTTCTCTCCGTGATTAGTTTCAATCCATTGCTTCTTGTCCTGCCTTCTGGTGCTTTGGAAAATAGAAGACTCCCTCTTCTTTGTGGTAGCCCCTCAAATACTGGAATACTGCTATGCCACCCCTAGTCCTTCTTTTCTCTAGAATGGCCATACCCGATTCCTGCAACTGTTCTTCATACCTCCTTTAGAAGTGTCCAATAAAGATACAGGTTAGAAAATAATGAAGCTGAATACTGCATAATCAATGGTGCAGTATGGCTACTATCAAGGTGTTTGGCAAGGGGAAAGCAGATAGTTATAGTAGTAAAGCAACAGCAACTCAGATTCCTAATCCAAAATAACTAATACTGATTTTTTGGGGGGGGGGTCACTGTTATCTTATCCTTCTCCTCCTATCCTGAAAGCTTTGTGTTTCAGCAGGAAAAGACCATTTGATTAGTGCTGAACTGAGGAAAACAAAGACTGGATGTCTAGTATTTATGTGCTCTGATGGGATTTACATGCTCCCCCAAGAGAAACAAACCAACCTCTACACAAATAGGGGAAATGTTCCTTCTTACATTCCAAAAAAAATAAAAACCTATCCTTTTTTTTTTTGAAGTGTGCAGCACATAATACTCATTAAAATTAATATCTGCTGTGAAATATATTGTCATAGCCTAACTTTACTCCCTGTGTTCATCATCAAGTGACACACAACTTTATTGCAGAATATCTTCAACATATGCACTAAAAATCTATTAAGATTTCTAACGTACTTCAGGTAATTCATACCAAAGGAAGAAAATGTAAATGTGGCCTAAATAAAACATTTTTATTGTTTTTCCCCATTATTAAAACATGACAGCAATCTTTCTCTTTGAGAAGACAGACTACTATGCAGTGTTGCAACCAGAAGCTGCAGAGTAGAATGGAAATCCATGCTGCAGCCACAGACAGAAGGCATTTTCCAATAACAACACAGTGGCTTTCCCAATCCAAGAAACGCACTAAGTAAAATGCAACCACTAATATAATTTAGTGTTTTAGTTCAAATGTTTAAGGTTTGCTGAAATGATACTGCTTTTCCTACTTGGGTTGAATTCTTATTTGAATTCACGTACATTCCCAGTTGGAAGTAAATTAAACATTTAGCTAATCATGATTATGTAAAGAGGGAGAAGGTGTTATTGCCACAAACAAGGTTTTATGTTCTTAAATTTTTAATTGAATGATTGAGATCTATCTGTAATGTTTCAAAGCACAATCTTCTCAAGGAATCTATCAGGGCAAGATATTTATCAGGGGAGAGCCACCTGTACTATCACTTACATCCCTGCACCTGTTCTTCTACCCCACCCCTGAAACATGCAGTCAAAATTCAGCAAGCGGTTCTTCATCATTTAAGCAAGCTATTAGCTGAAAATTGCAGCGGTGGGCAATTTCACACGCAAAGTTCTACCAAGTAACCCCATGGAAAAATTCAGCCCTGTCCACTTTAAATCATCAACCTGCTTACCCTTTACATGTTTGCTATACCCCCAAAAGTTGTATTCCACAACACATACTAGTGTGTCCTTATTACATGTAAACAATGTTCAATAAAATTAACTTAAATAAAATGCCATTTCAAAGTACAGTACATGTTTAGCAATAAACAACAATAATACCTTCATAACTCTTGAAGGAAGGATAAGATACAGTTTGACTTCAGAGGTAAGCCTATATAAAATATATTACAGTCTAGCCTGGATGTAACTAAACCATAACCAATAGCCAGGTAATATTTCTCTAGTTAGGATTGAAGTGGGAGATGATAGATAGATAGATAGATAGATAGATAGATAGATAGATAGATAGATAGATAGATAGATAGATAGATAGATAGATAGATAGATAGATAGATAGATAGATAGATAGATAGATAGATAGATAGATAGATAGATAGATAGATAGATAGATAGATAGATATAGACAGACAGACAGACAGACATAGATATATAATCTATTTATATCAGGACATCTCTATTGTGGCCCGCCAACGGCCTGTGCAGCTGGTGGCTGATTCCGACAGCGAGGAGGCTGGTGTGGTGATTCGCCAGCGGCCTGTACAGCTGGTACCCAAGTCGGACAGCGAGGAGGCTGGAGAGGACTCGGTGCCAGAGGCAGGGATTCAGCCAGGGCCTTCAGAACCTCCAGAAGCTCCCATAAGTGAAGAGGAAGAAGAGGAGGAGCCTCTTCTCAATGCACGGGCGCGCAGAGCTCCAAAAGGCAGGAATGGCTCCTTAGGAGGAGGACTCCTCAGGAGTAAGGCTTGGGACTAATTGGCCACTCCCTTAGCCTATTTAAGGGATGACTATGACTGAGCCAATTTGCAGGAAACAACTTGGTTCATATTCCTTCGTGTCTTGATTCCAGAAAAGTCTGATCGGCTCTTATTCTCTCTCTCTCTCGTCATTTTTCCTGCAAATTGCTTCTGGGCGTTTTGCCCAACCACAGTAAGATTACTGTTATCTGACAGACTGTTTCCTCAGAATTGAGTTATTATTCCTTGGACTCTTGCTGGCTGTTAATGAAGTTGAATTAACAGCCGGTGTTCAGAAAAGACTGATTTAAACTGTATTTGTGTTTGAACGACTACTAAGAAAGCTTATTAGTAGTCCTTAATTAGTAAACTAAGGTTTGCACAGACTTTGTGTGTGCTGCGTTCTTTGTGGTCCGTAGCTGGGGCAGAACAATCTCATACAAAAAGCATAGTAATCTGAAACAGAAATAGTTCTGATGGGACATAACTTGTATGATCCTGCTCATTTTTTCTCCCTCTGAATTTTCAAAAAAAAAAAATGTGTTTCCAAACACTATTCTATTCTGCATCATACTTACATTTTCTTCCACATCTCTGCATAATTTCCAGGAGTCTCATAAAACGCAAGAAGCAAGCCTATAAGCAGAATTGTAGCGATAAATAGTAAAAGGCTGACCTTAATCATTGCTACAAAAGGCATAACCCTTTTCATGTATTTTTTCAGTTCCGGCAAGGAGCTGAGTTCACTGGCAATTATTTTGTTGTCTGGAAGCTGTCCTCCATTGGTCTACAACGAAAAACATACAAGATCCAATTATTCTCCTGTTGACAGTTCTATAGGAAAAGAAAGCACACATACCCCTCAATTGGATTTATTTATTTATTTGACCTTCACCAGTCTTAGTACTGTACCCAGTTCTGAAGCTCAGTGAAATGGTGCAGATAATCTACTTCACAGATGTCAAACTCGCAGCGTCACGTCGCCGTCACGTGACATATCACAATGTTTTCCCCCTTCGCGGAGCTAGGGCAGGCGTGGCCTGCGCATGACGCATCCGGCCCACAGGCCACCAGTTTGACACCCCTGATCTACTTCCTCCAGGACTTTCTGAAGCTATCACCCTGCTATCTTCTCCATAATCTTCCCCCAAAAGAGAAGGTTGGGAGAAGAGTCAAAATGATGAACTAATTTGTTTCTACAATTATCTGCTAACATTTTTATTTGCTTAAACATCATTGTAGATCCCTTTTTTCCCCCTGAAGAACTGCTTCACCCCAATTTTAAATGCTGCTGTTTAAAAGTTATTCTTTAATGAGTTCAGAGGACCACTGGGAACCCCTCCATCCTGCTAAGCCATGTTTCTATATGTGGCCATGCTCTAAATATCACACCTTGCTCAAAATCATTTAGGACAGCTATTCCCTCGGGCTGTCACAATTTGTGGTCCACCGAGCAGAACACAGCTGAGTAATCACACCCAGCCTGCTGAGCTGTCCACAAAGATATCAAGAGGGCTCCTGATTCTTGTTGGCTACCTGAACTACAAAAACAAAGGAAAGGGGAACAATTGGCTGTCAAAAGATATGATAGCCTACGATGCAGTGTTGACAGCCTGAATTGGGCTTGCAGGATCTTAAGCTGCGAAAGAAAGAAATTTCTGTTCCAGGCATCACTTTTGAATACTACATCTATAACTCACTTTTCTCTGCCAGATAGAGATGCAGGGGGGGAAAAAAGTAGGTTATTTCAAGCTAACAAAGCAAGCTGTCTGGAAAGATCCAATCCTATTTAGCCCCTATGAATTCTCCAAGACTGTGCTGCCAAAATGTGGGGGGACGGAAGCAAATTTCCTTTTTTCCCCCCCTCTAAAGCAAGTGTACCTCCACTAGCCTAAGGATACTTCTATTATATTGCCACTTCACAAATCCTAAATATTGTTCCTGCAACAGTTTGCAACTGCCCTCACTGCAGTAACCTAGAACTCCAGGTAAGGCAACCCACATGCTCTCTAACCAATTTAGGCGGAAATGCAAAAGCTCTCCCACCAGCTAGCTAATGGCCTCTCCTTTGTTCCATTTAGTCTTGTGGCAAAAATAAAATATGTGGCTAATAAGTTAATAAAATGGGGCATAAGGATAGTTAATGGTCTTGCTTTTTTCTGCAGGTATTTATGTATTGCATTTCTTTCCTTCCACATTCAAATAACTTTCAGTTCTTAATTATCATTTAATAATTAATAACTATTAATTACTACTTTAATTATTCATTTCTTTCAGTTTATGTAAACACCCAAGAAGGCTTGCAATAAAGCAAAACCCAAAGCATGACGGGACAAGCAATGTAATGAAAGGTTAAATTCATACCACTAAAATCAATTAAAAGTTAAAAGCCTGGCAAATAAGAAATTTTTTTTTCTATTTTCCTAAAGATTTATTTAGACTGATTCTGGATGTGTATTATCATGCTTGTTTTTAACCCATGTTTTATTTATGGTCCCCATTTACATAAACAGAAGGTTAGAAATATTTGAAGCCACGAGAGAAATTTAGGCAGGATAATCACCTGATAATGTTTTCGTAGAATCGACAGTGTGATGTGCTGCCACGGAGGGTAGTTCTTGGCCACATAAATGGTACAGTGGGATGGCTTCTGCGGTACTTCTTTGTTGCCCTTCTAGAAAACAGCAAGGGAAGACTTGCTTAGCAAAACGCGTGAAACTTTCGAACAATAACTGCAGGAAAAAGGACACGGATACTTACTTTTCCTTTTCCTGGTGCCATGTAGTTTTTTAGACGCAGACGGAGATCATGGGCTACTTCTGTCAGATACTGGGAAGACTGGACCAGGACTTCATCTACTACCCCAGGCACAGGCCAGGAAGCCTTCATGATGGATTCAGCCTTTATAGTTAACACACATGGATTGGGGGTGAAGAATCTGATGCAATATTCCCATCATTCTGCAACATACAATCCCTCCCTCGTTCGCCAGTGAATAAAAAGCAGTACCTTGCCCAACAAGCTCCAAATATATTCACACACATGAGGGCAGATTGGAGCTAGCAGAAGAGTCTGTGATTCAATAAACTGGAACACCAATTCTCGGTGCATTCCTTCTACAGCAAGTTCCCGGTACTTGTCTTTCGCTGCCTGAGGGAGAGCCAGCAAAAGCACCGTTAAAACCATTCCAACTGTCATGGAAAAACATGGCATAAAAGACCATTTCCTTGCTTGTAAACCACTTATGCTCCCAAAATAGATTATTAAAAGGGACTGATTTAATTTTGTAGACCCAAGCACTAGCTGGAATTAGAACCAAATAAAAGCCTGCCAGTTGGATATTACATAGCTTTATATTATGAAGGTTTTTGAAAGAGAAGTGCATCGCCATCGACATAAAAGTCAAGGATAACTGCAGTGGTATACTACGTACTGTCATTTTGAATCACCCAATATCAAAAACTACTATAAAGAAGTGTGGAAAATAGAAGCAATAAATATGATCTATTATTATGCCTGGAGAGTTCAGAGAGCTGAACCATATCCTTGTAATGTGGTTGTGCAAAGGAGTCAGGCCACGTTATTACCAACTATTGTATATATATTGGGGAACTGCTGACACCTCATGGACAATTATGAAAAACATTCTCCTTCTTATGAGCAATTGAAAGCAGAATACAGTTTTTTATCCATTTGTCTTTTGATATTTTTTATAAATAATCATTTTCTTTAATTATTTGGCCTCTATTTTTTTTTTTCTCTTTCAATTTGAATTGCCAATCTGATAATTAACTCCTGAGGAAATAGCCCAAATCATCAACTGCAGCAATTCTAATTTATTTAGATTTAATTAAATCTAATTTATTTATACTGTCCCATTTAGCGCAATGCTAAATCTCTGCTCCTTAACATAGAGGATAGATCAATCTCAAAAATGCTATAACTCAGCAGTCAGTTATGTTTAAAGTCCAAAGTCAATCTTTGCATTTCCCATTCAGATTCTGCAATCTTTTTCAGATAATGAGTTTAATAATCTTCTAAAATACATACACTTCTATTTTACAGCACTTTGGGATGCTATCAGAGCATGAAAATGAGGTCGGATGGCTACACAAAGCCCATGGAGAACAAGATGAGAGAGAAACTGGGAAGGTAAAGATTGCCCCGCTAGAGCTCTTTGTAGGATGTGGCCCGCTTAAGTTCTGCTAAGCTGAAGCTGGTCCCCATAAATTCCACTATTTGATTGCTGGATACGAAGGGAATACTGTCCTGAGGTTGCTGTTGGCAAGTTGATTCCTAAAAGGGCTCCTTCTTTGGGATGGCCAATTGTTTTATCTTCACATACAAGTATAGGGAAATAGGGAAGGAGTTGCTGCTGCAGTCTTCTAGTTTTATTAATTGTGACAATGTTATAGAATAGCACTGGGGGAGAGAGGGAGAAGGAACACGGCCTTAGAATAAATACCAATGTAACAACTGACAGGAAGAAACATGGTAACGGACTGCAATCTGGCCATATAGGAAAATACAGTCTGGTTAGCTGTTGATTGGCCTTTTTTTTTTTTCCCCAGATTTCAGTCTACACAATAAAGCCAAGGTGATAGAGAAGATGAGCTTTCCAACATAAACTTTCATGTTAGTTACTGGTAAAACAAGTTCTCTGGTTCTTCACTCTGCCACTACCTCCTGCTCCATATAGTAGTGTCTAGATAGCTCTCACTGCCCACATTTATCTTTTAGGGGTTACCTCACCTGGCATCCATCCTCTAATTTACCATACCAAAGAAACAGAGCCCCCACAACCTGTGTTGCTTTTCTGGCCAACTGAAAGCAGAGAGCAGATGAAAAGTATTCTATAGCACCACCCCCTGGTCCTGTAGTACTGAGGCAACTTTCTCCCCCCCCCCCCCGCACCTTTGTGAGATGACCCATCACACAATATTTTAAAACATTAAAAAAATTTTTTTTTAAAAAAAAAGAAAAGACAGAATGTGAACATCTGTAATGTCTGTAATTTGTAGCTTTTAGTAATCAAAGGGAAAAAATTCAAATGCATAAACATTATTATTGGAGGTGTTCTTTCTTTTAAATGCTATTTTATATTCGTTTGTTTTAGCATACTATTAATACATGGTTTACATTTGTTGCAATTTACTTTGACAACATTTGTGCTAGAAAACAGAATCAAATGTTTAATAATCTATATTCTGAAGAACAGGTACCCTACCTGAAATTCAAAGAATCCAGTTTTAAGAGCTTCCTTAAACATCATTTTCTCACAGTTTTGTTCGGTCTTTATTATGCCTGCATTCATTTCACTATGGGAGAAGAAAGCTAAAATTAGAATAGAATTGGAATTAAATCCAAGATTTCGTGACAGAATCCTGTAACACTGCCATAAATGAAGTCAGATCATGCAATACTACCATAGGATCATGCAAGATTGCCATAAAACATTTTTTTTATTTATTTTTTTAGAAAATGTAGTTTCCCTTAAGCAAACAAGTTGACCCTTCCTCAAGGATACCTGGCAAAGACCCTGTCATTGAAGGTTCTGGCAGGCCCGCTTCTTAAACTGTCCCAGTTAGCAAGCATTTCTTTCACCCACTCCACCCATGTATAGAGGCGGAGAATGCCAGCATCTGCCATGGATTCCACAAAGTTTGCATCTTCAACAGTATCACCTGCGTCAGCCAGCGCCAGCCGCATGCCTGAAAGGGAGAGAGGTTTCACTTTCTAAAGCAACAGCAAAAGACATGCAGTCCAACAGCTGGGAGACACCACTCTTGCTGTGAAGGAAGGCTGCGCAAAGCATTCAAAAAAGGCATTTTTTCAAATCAAGTTATGTAAGTAAAGCATCCCTACTTAATGCCACCAAAATCGCTTCATTCACTGAAGGTTTAGTGCTGTTCCCTGGCTTTCTCTGTGTTTGCATGAACACACAAGAAACCATTTCCTTAGGATTACCAATGAAACAAAGTGGTTTGTACATCCTAAAGCACAAACATGGACAACTGGGAAAAGTAGCCACCTCAGATCTTCTAGAGCAGGGCTGTCAAACTCTCACCCCGTGGGCCGGATGCGTCACGCGCTGGCCACACCCTGTTTAGCAAAGGGGGAAAAAGTCCTGATACATCACGTGACGCCGCCATGACGATGTTGAGTTTGACACCCCTGTTCATCTAGAGGATGTGGCTCTCTCACTTTGCAATACAGCGTAAGTATTTTCATTGGGAAGGAACACCAGAGCTTAAAGCAATTATAAAAATGTGATTTTTAATTTGTTAAATTTCCAATAGGTTATGCATTTAGGTTTTTCATATGCTGATCAAGAAGATTTTCTCTTTTAAAAACAGGGAAGGCTGCTTGATTAGATAAACTGCTATAAAATGGGTAATATAAACTCTATTATAAGATAGACAATATATTATTGATATATTATTCAGCCAAGCAGAGTTTTCAAAATTCAAACATAATGCAATGTGTCTTCTTACCATCAGCTGAAAATTTATCTATAGCTTGACTCAAAGTAAGAAAATTGCCTGTAGATTTAGACATCTGTTAACAAAATCAGAAGGAGAGAAAGATATAAATAATCATATTTAAAAGATGGTCTGTCTATGAGAATCAGACCCCAAATTTAAATCTAATGGGGGCAAAGAAAGAGAAGTATGTTTTTAACTGTTAACTATTAAAAAGAGCACTGCTAAATCTGCTATCAACCCAGACAAAATACATATAGACAAACTTGCAAGTATCACCTAGCTGCTCTCAACAAATCTTGAAAAACCGTGACTGATACTTGGGTGAGGGAAACTATCCGGAAATCTCAGTGCTATAAATCAAATCAAGAAGGCTGTAGACTAAACTGTGAAAAAGACACCAAAATATTGTAGAAGACAATGACAACCTATTTTGGCTGTGATGTCTACAAACAAACATGGGTGGGTCCATGTAGTCACTAGGAGTCAAACTCAACATTAGAAAGTTTTCTCCATCCCAGCTGTTTGTACTATGTGTATTAATATCAGTTCTACAGTTCAAATTCAATACTGTCAATAGAAACCTCAATCTTCTTTGTGCAAGATTCTGAAAACAACTTTTTTATGAAATTGTATTTGTCAAAAGTTGTTTTCTTTTAAGAGCATAGTTAGAGAAACCAAGGTTTCAATAAGCTTCAAGAACAGAAAAGGGCCACAAATATATATTTGACACACACTACAAAATGTCTGGGACGTGGTGGCTCAGTGGCTAAGACGCTGAGCTTGTCGATCAGAAGGTCGGCAGTTCAGCGGTTCGAATCTCTAGCGCTGCGTAACGGGGTGAGCTCCCGTTACTTGTCCCAGCTTCTGCCAACCTAGCAGTTCGAAAGCACGTAAAAAATGCAAGTAGAAAAATAGAGACCACTTTGGTGGGAAGTTAACAGCGCTCTTGCGCCTTCGGCGTTGAGTCATGCTGGCCACATGACCATGGAGACGTCTTCGGACAGTGCTGGCTCTTCGGCTTAGAAACGGAGATGAGCACCGCCCCCTAGAACCAGAAATGACTAGCACACATGTGCAGGGGAACCTTTACCTTTACCTTACAAAATGTCTGTTTGGATTAATAAAAAAGCAAATGTGTATCTATTGTTTATATGCTAGAAAACCAATGTGGATAGGAAAGTCTAACAATTAAACGTTCCATAAACTTTCTGCTTGTGTTTCCATATTTGGAAAAAGAATTTTAAGTCATGTAAGTTCAGCTTTCCTGAGCAATATCACAAATTAATATATTACTTGTTGCTCCTTAAACTGAGAAAGGATTTAATTCATAGCCATAGTAATCAGAAATGTTTAGTATAGATTCAAAAAGACATCATACCTTCTCTGAATTAAGGAGAAGATGCCCATTTGCTCTGACAGATACAGGCCATTTTTCTCTGCATTGGAAGATAAGAGTTCAATTTTTCCACATGATTTGTCATATTCAAAACAATATTCTAATTTTTAGATAAGAGCACTGTTTTAAAAACACTGACTGTGCACTATTCTTTATTTTAGGATTGTTTTTTCCTTATTGGCTATGCCAATAATGTAATAATTCTTTGTATTCCTCTGTGTATTATTTTCCATCAAATACAGGTAATCCTCGATTTACGACTTACCTTGAAACAGAGACACCAAAAACACTTCACTAAAAGGATAATGTAGAGGAATTTGTTGTCTACAGGTAGACCTTGATTTACGACCCCAACTGAGCCCAACATTTCTGTTGCTAAGCAAGACAGTTGTTAAAAGTGAGTTTTGCCCCATTTTCCAACCTTTCACAGTTGTTCAATGAATCACTGCAGTTGTTAAGTTAGTAACATGATTGTTAAGTGAATCTGGCTTTCCCATTGACTTTGCTTGTCAGAAGGTCACAAAAGGGGATCACATGACCTCGGGACACTGCAACTGTCATAAATGAGTCAGTTGCCAAGCATCTTATTTTTTTATCACATGACCATGGGGATGCTACAATGATCATAAGGGTGAAAAATGGTCATAAGTCACTTTTTTCAGTGCCATTGTAACTTTGAACGGTGACTAAATGAACTGTTATAAGTTGAGAACTACCTGTAGTTGGAGGCAAATTTACTCCAGGCTCCAAATAGTCTAACAATTTTTCTGAAAGTTTGTGAACTATTTAGAATTAGCAATAATTCTGCAGTACTGTGACCTACAATATGATCATTAAGAAATTCTGATTAAGTACATAAAACATCAAGTGCATCAAGTCTTTATCCTAAATCAAAGTTCACTACTGCATGTTCAAAAAGTATGTGAAGCTTTAGATATAGCAAAGATGGTGGCATCTTTTGTACAATGGTAACAATTACCGTATTTTTCAGAGTATAAGACGCACCTTTTTACTCCCAAAAAGAGGGTGAAAACTTGGGTGCGTCTTATACACCGAATGTAGCCCCACCCAGCCACCCTCACCCTTTGGCCTCTGCCTCCCAGCAATTTACCTCCTTGCAGCAAACAGCGCAGAGCCTGATTAGCAGAAGCAACGATTATCGGCCTCCCGACCAGGCCCACGTGCTAAAATGAAAGTGAACTAAAACTGCAAGGAGGCAAATTGCTGGGAGGGAGAGGCAGAAGCAGAATTTCTTGTGCAAATCAGACTGCTGAAACTGGATGCAAGGAGGTGAGTCAATCCACATCAATTTTAACAGCATCTGTACAAGTAATAATCTGAAATGTAACAGTGTCCTGTTTTATTATTAAAATAAGGCAGCTGAGTTAAACCCTGATGTTTGGAGGTTTGGAGTAGATCTATTTAAATAATTGGGAGGAGTTAGTGTGACTACATTTAAGAAAACTTTCTGGCATTAATATACTGCCATAATGTACATTTCTCCAATTCTTTGCTATTTCTATGGGTCAGGCACACATGCACAGAAATACACAGCAAACAGTGTATTTCATCTGTACAGTTTGCTGTTTGCTGGGAGGCAAATTGCTGGGAGGCAGAGGCAGATTTTTTCCCCCTTGTTTTCCTCCCCCAAAACTAAGGTGCGTCTTATACTCCGGTGCGTCTTATACTCCGAAAAATACGGTACTTCAATCCATTTTTCTGCTTCATAGATTTAGTTGTACAATTAAGATCGTTGCCATGGTACATGACCCAAACCTATTTAAACTTTACAGATGACTATCTAAACACTCTCCAATAGAATTAACTTAGGGCCATCCAGCCCCTAAGGATGCATAGCAGCCAAAAATCATGATACTCCCACCAAAATGCTTCATACTGGGATAAGGTTCCTTTGTTGGAATAGTCTTTTATTTTCTCCAAACATAGCTTTTTTTATCAAGCCCCAAAAATCCCACTTTCATTATCTATCCACAGAACATTGTTCCAACAGCCTGCTGGATCAAACTTGTGTTGTGAAAAGGAAACTCTAATGCTAGCAACCAATATGCGCATTTTTAAAGGGGGAGGGCCCCTGGTTGTCTCAATACAATTCGCCACTTTAAGATTGCTGGGCTTCACATACTTTTCCAGTGGGAATGGTGAACACTGGCTCTGTAAGTTCAATAAAAATATAACACAGTAAGTGTCCTGTTTGAAGAGGTGTTTGTTTTAACCAGAATCTCTTTATCAACTAATATGACTTTCATGAATCTTAAATTACCTTGTAGGTCACAGTATTGAAGAATTATGGATAGTTCTAATAGTTCCCAAAGATTCTTTCACTCCCTTAATTGCCAGAATAGCTATTCAGAGCCTGGAGCAAATTAGCCTCTGACAAGTTGAAGCAATAAAATATGCCTCAGAGGAATGCACGGAATTATTACGTAACTGGCAGAGACAACAGGGAAGAAAAATACCTATAGTAAAAAAAAACTTTTCATCCCTTCCAATGCACTGTGCAGCAAGCATGGGATCCTGATTTCACCCCATTTGCTTCAGTAGTGCAAAGTAAGCCAGATGTCCTTCAGACAGAGAAGAACTAACGATTATCCTTGCGGGAGTCCTTTTCCCACTTACTGGTATTGTAGCACTTTCATCTGCAAAATAATGTAGCTTGACGGAGAAGGAAAAAAAGGTAACTAACAAGCATTCTAGGCATCATAAGATAAACAGTCTTTCAAAGCTCATTAGCTGGGTCGCACATGAGTGGGTCGCACATCAGCCAAGGAATTCCTTATGGAGATTGGGACAATCTCAGTGAATCTGCAAGATTTACTCGTACTTGAGCCAAAAACTACGATAGGAACTTTCCAATGTATTTTTAAAGTTCAATACAGTGGAAAGTAAATTAAGGGTACAAGGTACCATTCTTGGACATCGCACCTGTACAAATTCAAATTGGGCAAGCAGTAAAAGACATGAGCCTACCAGAGCCTACCTCTAAGGTCAGTTAACTCACATTGGGAGACTAGATAGTCAACAAGAAGTGATTCAGCAATGTATCAATTACACACGTAACAAACTGGTTCCATACTTTAATTCCATACTCAAGTCTTGTAAAAGAGCAATTCATTTTAATATAGTTTGTGCCTGCTCAGACTTCTTTCCCTTTTCAAATTTTGCACAGATTGTGATTACTTGAATTAATATAGCTGGAGATGCACCTTTTCGCAGACTAACCTCTGATCTGGCCACATGGCTACATGGTTGTAAAGGTAGTAAGACAAGTGATTGGGAACAAGATCCTTGCCAGAAACACGTATATCCACTGGATACCAGTACTCAAACTCTTGCTTCAGTTTATCCAAAGCCTCCTTAGGGATTTTTGTTGCAGGGAATGGAGCCGTCTTAAAGAAGATGTAGTCCCATACCTCCTCTGTCATTTGGCTTGCTCTGTGTATAATAGGCAAGTTATAAAAAGAAAGGAAGGCTGCAGGTTTCTCTGCTAACTAAGCACCTATTTGGTATGATTACTACATACACCATCACTAAATATGGTTTCATTCTTTAAACTCAGCTGCTTTTAATTTTAAAAAATGACCTAATTTTAAGATCTGAAAAAGAGTTCAAACATTTTAAATAAGAAAAAAAAAATCGGTTGGTATCTTACTAAATACTCCTAATGAATCCAATGTTGTTTTATTGTTTTATTAGCATTTTTAAAGTATCAAAACAAACCTAAGGGTTACTCAAGATTAGACATTACCAGAACTGTAATTCTAACAGATTATTCTTCAATATATCAAAATTAGATATAGCTGATGAAAACAGTGCTAATTTTCAGTTTGTTTGTTTAATGATTGACAACAATCTATTCGTAAATTACCCATTCATCCCTGAAAATCCTGATCTGAAACTAGTGTGTTATTCCACTAGTCCTAAAGTTAGAATCTACCATCAGAGTTAAGGTCACACTTATGCACTTTCTCTTGTGCATTAACCACATGTGTCATTAGTGGCTCAAAATAACCTACTTTGTATTTTTTTTTATTTTCCTTTGGAAATGCAATCAATACATTTGAATTAAGACATCAAATGCAACAAACAGTTCCCATAATGACCTGGTTGATAGTTTTTAAAAAGTCATGACTCTAGAGATTACAGAACATTATTCCTGTCATGCTAATTTCTCTGTAGAATTTCAGTCTACACTTTAAACATGAATGAGATTAACCAACTCTACCAAGAGCTCAGAAGACATGACAGGAAAATTAATTCTAACCTGACACTTGATGTTAATTTTCTTCCAGTTTTATAAAGCTAAGGAGATTCTGGGACATTGTTAAATATCCCATTTCTGAAGATCCTCTCTGGTTTCATTTATTTCAATACTAAACTTCAAGGTAACATATCACGAAGAGGCAGATAGTACAAATGTACTATATGGAAGGATCCACATGTATTCATTACAAACAGAACTTGTAAGTAGAACAAGTGAAATTTATCAATCTATCAACTTAGCCCACCTTGGTGATCCTGGCACTGATGGTTGAGGTGATGAGAATTTGAAGGCATCTGTTTAGACAGACTGAATACAGAATATCTTTCAAAAAGAAAGATCTCACCCTTTACTTCTCAATTACAGATAACCTGTTTTAACTAAAGAAAAGATAAAAGTCTCCCCTATTCTGGGTTGTTTTTTCAAGCTGTCAGGCTAATCTACAGTCCTTGGCTTATTGATAGTCTCCTCTCCAAATACTAAGCAAATTCCACCCTACTTAGATTTTTTGAGATAAGCCAAGTTTATTTGTACCAAGGATAATAATTGTATTGAAGGTTCAAAGTTGGGTGACTATTAACGCAAACAGTAATTTGAAGATATTACATAAATAGTCAGGATCATCAGTTCTAATATTTATGGCAGTTAATCAAAAAAAAATAGCCATTTAGAGCAACATTTGTGATTGAGGGATGGAATGGAACAAGATCCACATCTTTATGTTACTATATATCCGTGGGCCATGACAGAGATACACTCAAGACACAGGAGAGGCATATCCCTTTGCTTTTTTGAGTTTTGTAGGGTGAAATTAAGTAAAACGGTCTCAGAAATTTAGTATATGTATATTTTGCTTCCTATTTCTGGGAAAATAACCCCAAAACCCAAATTTCACTGTTGAATGCAACATGACTTACAGTATATTTACTTTTTATTTCTTACAAGACAAGGCAACATTTGCAAGAGACGGCACTTACCACACCTTATCACCCCCTCCCTTCTCACCTAATGCCCAGTGGAGATTCTCCTTGTCCACTCAAATTATCAGGCTGTAGGAAATGAGCAACCGTATAGTAGGCCATGTAGATAGTAGAATCGGAGAGAGATTCTATTAACCACTGCTCATCCCAAGGCATACGAGTTCCTGGAAGATGACAAAATATTGTGTTAATTGTTCATCATTGACAATTAATATTCTATCCTCTTGCATTTATGGAAGAGATGAGGAGAGGGGATTGTCAAAACTATACCTAGTGGATCTCTTACCATGTGACACTTTGCATTATATTAATGCAAAGGCAAACATACTACTTTCATGAGAAATCTGACTTAAACATGCTTAGGCACTACAGGAATTTGTACTGATGACCAAACTCAGTTCTCAATCAATATACTGTAGAAGACAGAAGTCCATGAAAAGTATTCTGTGTTGAAAATTGAGCTGCTCATACACCATATGAGTCTTTTTCATAGGTTTTCCAGTTATATAACAATTGGTCGATCATATGTGGAAAATGAATAAAACAAAATAATAAAAGTGTCGATTAATAAAACACTGTTGCTGGCTGATCGATAAGAGAAGCTTTCCTACCTAGGCCGTAAGTCCTTGAGCAGGCATGCTCCTGGAGCCAATTCAGGGTGGCTTCAAAATTTCTTCTGGTCTCATCACAAAATCTGGGGAAACCAAAGCATTGATTACCTATATGTCATACCTGTATGTTAACCCTCCTCCCTGACACAATCCCCACACCTACGTCTCAAGGGTTTTCAGACATCCGTGGGTCTGCTGCTTCCAGGTTTTTTCACCATAGTCCAAGTACCTTGGAAAAAAAGAGCCAGATATCGTAGAGCAGCGGTTCTCAACCTGTGGGTCGTGACCCCTTTGGGGGTCGAACGACCGTTTCACAGGGGTCGCCGCGCGCGCTAGCCCGCCATCTTGGTGCCACCGTCAGCAGGGGTGAAATGCTCCCGGTTCGGCCGTGCCTGCGGGTCACCGGACAGCCGGTAGCGACGGAAGCGGGAGACTTCGCCCACCCGCCTGGACACCGCCATTTGGGTTCTTTTACCCTCTGCGCACACGCAGAACGCTTTGCGCATGCGCAGAGGGTAAAAGAACCCAAATGGCGGCGTCCTTCGCTATCAGCTGTCTGGCGACCCGCAGGCAAGCCCAAACCGGGAGCATTTCACCCCTGGTGCCACGCCCGAGCACGCCATCTTGGTGCCCCCCCCCCTTGGTCACCTCATCGCTTCTTGCCTGGCAACGCGCATGCACGGGGAGGGGGCGGGCGGTGGGGCGGGGGTCACGGGGGGGGGTTGCAGCATTAGGAAGGTTGAGAACCACTGTCGTAGAGAGTAAGAAAGATGATCGTGACAGAGATAGGCCGGATGCTTTACTATAAGCAATGAATGGCAAAGCATGGTTTTAAGTCCAAAACAAGCAGAAGGAACTTGAAAGAGTTGCAAAAAAGCAGAAAGGTGGTAATCGATGCGACTGTGACTTTTACTTTATTTTCAACTTACCACTGGTCACAGAGAGCCACCACACACTCATCTGCAGATCTAGATATAACTTGTTTCTCGGGTTCCATATAAATCATTGCTTCACCCTGAAATGAGGAAACAGGGAAGGAATGGGGGTTACAATGCTGAGACAACCAAGTGGAAAATATGACGTCAGATGATGATTATTTTAGCATTTTAATGCTTAATATCAGCAATTCGGATGGGGAGGGATGTGATTCTAAGAATCTCTAAGAAGGGACTGCAAGACAGCGTGATAATCCCTTCTTTCGTGGAATTCAGTATACTGTATGGACAATAGATATTAGAAAATGCATTGTGACTTGTGTTTAATTTCCCTATGTAAAACTTCAGCCGTGCAAGTTCTTTCTGAATTCTATTTTGGTATCAGTTCTCTTAGACTGTGCATCTTACTGCACCTAGGAGAGCACAAAACAATCACAAAAGATTTTCCTGTCCAAGGCAGTGGGGGAAAAAATCTGTCCTTAAATGACAGATCTGATTTCTCACGATGCCTCTTCCCCATAGCTGCAAAGGTGCCCAATGGAAGCTTCTCGAATGCCTAAATTGCAAAACCTCAAACCACAGAAAGTGCTATGGGAACAGACTGCTTGCATGCTTTAATTCAGTTCTCCCCTATACGCAGGCCAAGAGGCACACTCTGCCCTATATTTCGTTGAGAATGGATGAACATACCACACACGGAAGTTACAAATCTCTACTGCACTGTCCTCTTGTGACTCAAATGCGAAAATACACTTTTGTGCAAAAGAAAACCCTCCAATACAAATACCTCAGCTGCACACGTTTTTAAGGAAATAGCAGTGGGAAGCAGTATTTAAGAAAAGAGTCTTTCTTAAAACTCTTGAGAGTTTTATCAAGCCTGGCAGTTTCAGAGATACAACTTATCTCTCCTTCTCTGGTGCATGTTAAAATATTTTTCAAATCGAAAAGCTGCTTTAAGCAAGCAGAGGAAAGATTTATACGCAGAAAACAAAACAGCAAACTCTGCTGTATTAAAATATTTTTAAAAACCCAATTATTTCTATTTCATCGAATAGGCTAAATGTAATTTATTTTTCCATTAAAAGAAATACGTTTGCTTTCAGGCTATTGGTGGAGTTCTTGGTGTTCTCTGAACTTGGTAGTTTTCTTGCAGTCATTTCACTACCCATCTAGGTCAGGGATCCCCAACCCCCTGGGCCGCAGACCAGTATCGGTACACAGCCTGTTGGGAACTGGGCCACTCAAGTGGCGGGCGAGCATGTGAAGCTCCATTTGCGCATGGGCAGGATTAGGTTGTGAGCGCAAAACCATCCCCTCCAACCCCAACACCACTGCTGGTCCACGGAGCCAGAAAGGTTGGAGACTGCTGAAACACCTCAAGTAGACCTTGATTCCTGCTAACTACGCAGACATGTCAGCGCAGCTCCCCCCCCCCCACCGGGCTATTTCTCATGCAATTCTATTTCAATAAATCCAGCATTGTTTTGTAAAAACAAACCAGCAAAACTGTGTTAAAACCTCAGAATATCAAATGGATTATGTATTAAAAAAAAACCACCAAAATAATAAAAACACCTCAAGTAGACCTTGATTCCTGCTAACTACGCAGACATGTCAGCGCAGCTTTCATAGCAACAGAAAATCATAGGCCACTGCCTCTTTCTGGACTACTGTAGCCTCCAGCCTTGAGATTTCCTTGAGGTTTACGTACTAATCAGATCAAACCTGCTTGGCTGGTGAGCCCAGGTGCTGCTATCTGCCAAGGCAATCAACATATGCACGCACAAACCGTTACATACATTGTCTACCATCTTCTTCTGAATAAGCTTCTTGACATCCTGAACTCTCTGGCCTTTGAATCCATCCACGAGCATTACCTGAAAAGAGTAGTCATTGCAGAGATTAGAATCAGCACTGGCTCACTTAGAATCTAGGTAAGCTAAAGTGGTCACTCACCCTCTTCATTCTAAGAGATGTCCTACTGGGAATGGCGAGTTAAAACTGAATGGGAAGGAGTGCTCTGAGGCAACCATTTCCTTGGGCAAAGCAGAGCAGAAGGGGAGGGGAAAGCCCATTTTTGCTTCTTGCAAACCAGAGAGAGGCATATATGGATGGTGCATGGGCTACAGGCAAGCACATTGGCTAGATTTTGTCTACAGGCAAACAAGTAGATAAGTACGGGCCAACAGCAGGAACAGCTTCTCATATTTGGAGCTGCATCCCCCTCTTCTGCTAGTGCATAACTGCTGGAATGTGTGCTCAGAGAAAATAGGGACTTTGGACAGATTTCATATTCTTCAGAAAACTCCACACCTCCCAAAGGGGTGGGGGGAACCTCCTAACTTGTGAAAGGGAGATATGCAAGGCAGGCAAGCAGAAAGGAAAATGTTTTTCCCGTTCAGTTTAACTTACTCCTTCATAAAATCCTTTCAGGTATACTCTCTCTTTGGCTTCTGCAAGTTTCTCTCTGTCATTCTGACTCTGGATCTTCAGCTCATCACAGACCAGTGGAGCAGAAAGGTGGCCATACCCAGGGATGTCAATGATAGGTATCTGGGAATATAATGACAGCACTGTGAATCCGTAGTTTTCAATCATGCAAGCAATCAAGAATCTTATAGGAAATTCAAGCCTGACTCCTTTAGCCTTCAAAAACGGAACTGCGTTTTATGGTTGATCAACTAAACAAATCTTGTTTTCAGTCTAGTGGGCTAGAAGCATAAAACATAAAGGAAAAGGGATGAAGCCTATCCTGTTAATTGTACTCATGTGTAAGAATCTTTAACTTATAGAATGTGGATATTTGTTCCACCAAATCTGGGTCTTTTGATTGTTTCTGAAACAAGATCAAAATATGAACAGAACTTACCAGTGTTATCAATATTCTATGTAGCAGCCATTAACCCAGTTTCAAAAATAGTATTTTGTGACCACTTTACACAGCTCTTGGTAGCTTAAATATCTCATGCTCTACTAACTTGCATGCTATAATGGATCCAAGGCAATGACGGCAACAGCAGCCTCTGCCTGTCCCCTTCTAATGGATAGTTTCAATTTGCGCAACTTGAGGATATGAAGAGTTTCTTTGCAAGAGTGAGAAGAGTCTAGGGTCCTATCTGTTCTCAGTCTGCCATCAAACAAAGATGTTTTTATTGGAGCAGACATTTGACCTTTGAGTTGGTTTGCCTGCCGAATTAGATGTTAACTGAGTAGCTACTGTTACTTTTCTTTTACTGATATCTCAATGTGTGCCTGATTACCTCCTTAGCTATGTTCTTAACTGATATATTACTTATAATTTCAGTTGCATTTTTATACCTATTTTATACCTAGTTATCCTGAGCTTTTTGGCAAACAAAAAGAGAGAGAAAGGTGCATGTTTAATTAGCAAATGAATTTACTTTCATTTCTTTCCATTTTCTATCTTGCACTGAATGGGAGCTAACTATAGTTAAGCGAATGAAGGAGAAGTACAGATTTCTAAATCAGCTCAATTTCCTCTACTCACAACACTGATTAAATTACACTCTGACTAAAGTATCTGGGATATTGTGCAGACCCCGCCTCAAAACTGAATGAAAGCAAAGAGAGGGTTCCTAAGACATTGTGCAATGGAACATTTCTCTTTAAAATAATGAATGGGGTTGTCTTATTCCTTTGCCTATGGGTAAGATCAGGCTGTCAGGATCTACAACAATTCTCAAATCTCTTTTGCCTTTGCTCATTTAATTGGAAAAGCAGCCCAGCATTTCAATAGGGCAAAAACCCTCATGAACTGCTAAGCTCCTTGCAGTTATTCTTGTGCTACTACAAAGCTATGCTCATGGGAATTTTCCACCCAATAATCAGTGTGCTCAATGCTTACAATAATCTGGTGCATTAAGTAAAGCACATGCCAAGTTAACAAGAAGCACTTCCAAAATAAATAAAAGCATCAGGGCTAAATTCAAGCCAATCGGTTTCTCAGGAATCTTGTTTCTCAGACTTCTGGAATTGTTTTCAAGAGTGTACAAAAGCAAATGCTGTTTGTCAACCCTGATTTAACTGAATACAAGCTGGGGAATAAATGGCATTTCCTCCATATCTCATATTCCGCCATATCTCTTCTAGATATAAAAATCTTTCTTCTATTTTGATAATGAGCCCCTCCAAAAATGCCAACTTAAGATTTAGCAGCTGAAATGTGTTAAGAAAACAGCAAATAGATGTCACATCAGTCTATTACATTAATTGGAAGATACTGTCTGCATTGTTTCACCAATACTCAGCAGACTTATAAATCTGATTGAAATAATTACTAGCATTTAGCAAAAACACCTATAGCAATCATTTCCTTCTGCACTTACAGGTTCAAAAGGCAGGACCATTTCATCCTTAATGCCGTACTTCCCTCGAAAAGCCTGTGAAGAAAATCAGAAACAAAATAACACAGATCAGATCCGCAAAACCGAAGAGATGTTTGTTCCTTCTGCACAAGCTGACTGGTTAACACCAGCCACCTGTACAAAAAACCTTTTACCAATTTATAAAATGCTCAGATCAATTGGGAAACATATCTTTAATGCAAGCACTTGTACAAAGGGCGAGAACCATATTAAATGGGTACTTCCCAGCTCTTCTACAAAGTGATTTTTCTAAACAAGAATGAAAAAACTTCCAATTCTTTTTAATATTATTAATAGATCTTTATTCCACCTTTTTATATATTGTGGTCAACTCCAATTTGTTTACAAATATCAGCATGTTGCCCCCAACAGCTTGGGTCATCATTTTATCAACCTCGGAAGGATGAAAGGCTGAGTCAACTTTGAGACCCATCAGGCTGTGCGCAGAGTTTGCCTGCAATACTGCATTCTAACCACTGTACCATCACGGCAATACATACCATATTTTTCAGAGTATAAGACGCACCTTTTTCCCCCTTAAAAGAGGGTGGAAATGTTGGTGCGTCTTATACACCGAATACAGCCATTTTTGGCCTCCTGAAGCCCCGCCCCCGCGTCCCATTTTTGCGAAAAATGGGCCAGTTTTTCACAAAAACGGGGTGCACAGAGGGTTTGGGAGGCCTGCAGAGTGGTCCTGGGGGCTGGGGGAAGGCAAAAACACTGTTTTTGTGAAAAACAGGCAAAAAACGGGCCGTTTTTCGCAAAAACGGGGGCGTATTTGCCTTCCCCCAGCCCCCAGGAGCACTCTGTAGGCCTCCCAAACCCTCTGTGCGCCCCGTTTTTCGCAAAAACAGGTGAAAATGGGCCCATTTTTGTGAAAAACAGGGCGCGCAGAGGGTTTAGGAGGCCTGCAGAGTGCTCCTGGGGGCCGGGGAGGACAAAAACTTTTTTTTCTTACTTACCTCTTCGAAATCTTGGTGTGTACACCGGTGCGTCTTATAGTCCAAAAAATGCGGTAGTTTTGTCTGCTTAGCACAAAGAATTTTATGTAGATCCACATATACCTATTAAAAATATACTATGTAAAAAGATAAAGCACCAGGTGCCGATACATTTAGAGGTTCTCCATGATTCTTAAGACTCTCACCGGTTTCTTCTTTAAGTCTTTTAGGGCTGTGATGTCATCTGGAGCATCAGATGGTACACTTGTAACCACTCCAGTACCTTACAAGGAACCGTCAAGAAGCACAGATCAACACATTGCTAGGACAGAATATAAATGTATACTCAGCAAGGGGTGGAATTCTATATTTTAGCTTTGCCTTTTGAATACGTAGATTCTCCTTAATCTTCATAGTCAGGATAAATCTGACAATGTAAAGGAACTTTATCCATAAATTTAGAGCCTTGAAAAAATGGTTTTAAATTATACAGACTCCTATGTATGTTTTATCCATCATTACAGCAATCAAGACTATCCACATGACTGTATTAATAGGACTGCATGTGGAATCCTATAGACCCCTTTATGCACATTTTTCCCATAAGTAATAGCTATATAAAGCCAATATATTTCAGCAGTAACCAAAATACATGCTCAAATAATGAATCAAATGTAGTTACTACCAATTATAGGCACCGGATTATAGATGAAGGACTAATTCTTCATTACGAGCACAAGAAAGATCATATTGTAAAAGAGAACATGTGGATAAGTTTAAAATCAAAGTAAAAGGACAAGAAAATGGGAGTCACTTTGATACAGTACCTTCATATGTTTGTAAAAGAATCCCAAGATTTTAAAAGAAGACAAAACACAGTAGTTTATTTTATCTTCTTGTTTTGATGAATATACATAAGAGCTACTATTCCTCATACAAAAGATTATTTTGCTTGAAAGAGCAGAAACAAGACACTGCAGAAAAGTTTACTTTGTGCAGATATTGGTTTCTGGGCCAATATCTCTAGTAATCAATAGAAAGATAAAAAACCTTTCTCCTGTAAAAAAAAAATGAGTGCTAAAATGCCATAGTTTTTACCTTTATCTTCCTTAATGGTCAACATTGGAAGAGCATAGATGACTTTATAGGATGTCAAAGGAGCAGAAAGCGCAGCACCAAGAATCTCCTACAGAGAAAGAGCATTATGTTAAAAGTAAGGGAAGCATGTGCCTCTGGTGGACATACGCAAAATATTTCCACAACGGAAGGACTTTCAAAACTGGGAATGCTACTTTACATTTGAAATCGTGGTTCTGTGTCCAAACTCCCTTGCAAAAAACTGGGACCAAAGTTCATAGGGCCTTTCCCTATAGTGAAAGTAATCAACCCTGTTACAGTACAATATAAACTCCCCTGCTTGTTAGGGAAAGTGCATCCGGTCTTTCACAGCAGCTTGTTAAAGCCGGCGGTAGGCTCCCAGATCAGGCCGGTAGACTGGGCAGCCCCAAAACCAATAGTGGTGCAAGGGGAAACACATGATGAGATTAAAACCGCTCCACATTTGATTGCAGAAAATACGACTTCAGAGTGGTCAATGCCTGGAATGCACTACCTGATTCTGTGGTTTCTTCCCCAAAACCCCAAAACTTTAACCTTACACTGTCTACTGTCGACCTCACCCCATTCCTAAGAGGTCTTTAAGTGGCGTGCATAAGCGCACCAGCGTGCCTACCATCCCTGTCCTAATATTCCCTTTTATTCATATCCATTTTATGTATTCATAATCATGTTTATACTTATATCTGTTATCTAATACATGCTTGACGAAATAAATATCAATCAATCAAAAGAAAATCCAGGATTCTAAACTGCATAGTGGCCGGTTGCAATACCTGGTGCAATGGAAGGGGTACCCCTATCCGAAGCTACTTGGGTGAAGAGCTGGGATGTGAAGGCAGATAGGTTGGTCAAACAGTTTCATGACAAGTACCCCCAGAAACCTAAGGGACCCCCAGGGGGACCAAGAGGAGGTTAGACTGAACCTTTTTTTTTTTTTTGCAAGGGAGTGTTCAACTGGTTCTGATCATTTGAGTTCTGGAATAGCTGTAGACGCACTATCGTTGAAAGGCATAGAATTAGAACTGAAGAAGCTTTTTGGATGAAAAGCAAAAATGTTTTCAAGGGAAAAAAAACCAAGGAAATTCAGTTGCCTTTTGGAAAAGCACTTTTGGGACAACCATGACCTGGATGTTTGAGAATCTCCATAGACATTAGAATCTATGCAGGTAGTCCTTGACTTACAATCATTTCTTTAGGGGCCGTTACAACAGCACTGAAAAAAGTGACTTAGGACTGTTTTTCACACTTACGACCGTTGCAGCATCCCCATGGTCATGTGATCAAAGTTCGGACACTTGGCAACTGACTTGACATTTATGACGGCTGCAGTCTTCTGGGGTCATGTGTGATCACCTTTTTCGACCTTCTGACTAGCAAAGTCAATGGGGAAGCCAGATTCTCTTAACAACTGTTGTGATTCACTTAACAACTGTTCAGTGAACCAAAATTTTGGGCTCAATTGTGGCCATAAGTCAAGGACTACCTGTATTGTATATTAAAGCAAATCTGAAGTCCTCAGAATCTGCTTCATTTTTTGTTAGAAGGTCCTTATTAGAAGTAACGTTCACAAGATACTCACTTCTCCCATCAACTCTTTCACAACAGGTACCACCCCATTGGTTTTTGTGAAGCCTTGGTAGGACATATTCCTGGCTGCCCTCTGTGTGCAAATAAAAATATCCCCATTCCGAGTCTCAAACCCAATGTACTTCATATCAGGCCGAACCCAACAATTAGTCTGCCCAAACATGGTTTCTGGTCTCAAAGTAGCAGCTACCAAGAAGATATTCTTTCCTCTAAGGCCACTGTAAAAGAAAGAAAGGGCAGTTTAGAAAAATATATTTAAACCAAAGTACACTTAACAGATAAAAACAAATAGCTAAATAGCATTTTCTACAATCTATGCCAACATACTTTGAAACATTTTCTTAGGATGTTCATCCCAAAGTGCATCGCTAAATGTCTATGGAGATTCTCAGCCATCCAGGTCAGGGTTGTCCCAAAGGTGCTTTTTTAAGAGGCAACTGGACTTTCTGGTTTTTCTTTGAAGACGTTTCACTTCTCATCAGAGAAGCTTCTTCAGCTCTGAAGCTGAAGAAGCTTCTCGAATGAGAAATGAAACGTCTGCAAAGAAAAACTAGAAAGTACATTTGCCTCTTGAAACAGCATCTTTGGGACATACATCTTATCAGTAAGCTGTCCCTTCTAAGTTGATAATGAAGCCTATTCACTATGGGGACTCCCCTCTTCTTTTTCCAATCTTTGCACAAGGACAATTTTTTAAAAAGACAGCACATCTTTGACTTATAAAAATGACTGTTTATTGTGTTCATTTTGTAGAGGAATAAACACAGGGAAGTCACTATATCAACAAATTCAAAATCCAAAGAAAAAAAAGTGATAAAAATCTTCTTCCAAATCCATCTGGTGCATTTTTTCCAAATAACCTAAATTACCATCTTCTCTAAAGGAAGCCACATGCACAGATCCAAGAATAACCAATCATTTATCTTGATCTGACTGCATATTGTCAATACAACATGATGCATTTCTTAAGGCTATTCAGTTCAGTGGAACTGATTTCCAAGTGCCTTTAATTGCAGATCAATAGATCTTTTCAACTTTTCCAATGTTGAATGCCACAAATAAGACTCAGGAAGGCAAAACCTATTCCTCTCTCAGTGACTGATATCCAGTGGTATCCTGTCCTCTATGTGAAAATTTCTACTTAACTGATCAATCTACATGACATAAATATCTTAATCTACTTCAACAACCAAAAAGCCACACATATCTGAACATACTTTAAAAACCTTTAATATGTGTTTCCAATAAACTTTTAGCTTTCTTCTTTTTCCCCACTCACATCAGTATCAGTAATTATGCCGAGGCCTACCTTAATTTCAGAGGGTAAGGCTCTGTCACCTTCATTTTGATTAGTGTGTATTCTTGAGGTCCCACACCCTAAGAGACAATATATAAACAATTGTGTCACTTTCATTTGTAATCTCTTAGAACTACTCAGTCAAACCAGTCTTTATACATTAGACCAGGGCTGCCAAACTCCCGGCACACGGGCCAGATGTGTCACGTGCTGGCCACGCCCATGCCTGGTTTAGCAAAGGGGGAAAAAGTCCCAATACATCATGTGACGCCACCATGACGATGGGAGTTTGACACCCCTGCATTAGACTAAAACAAAGTCACTAGAGCAGGGGTGTCAAACTCGCGTCGTCATGGACTCGTCACGTGACATATCATGACTTTTTTTCCTCTTCGCTAAATCGGGCGTGGGCGGACGTGGGCTTGACACCCCTGCACTAGAGTGATTTGTGTATTAATCAGATCTTTGTTTTTTATTGATTATTGTGAGCTGGCTAGGATCATTACATGATATAGGTGGCCTTATAACGTCTGTAAATAAATAAATACATTACTTTGGATTAGAAGAGAAAAGTGTGTTTCAGAGTCGGGGTGGGAGCTGGGAGAGGAAGTAACTCAGGTAATACCTGTTGACAACTCCTTAAAGCAGGGGTCTCCAACCTTGGCAACTTTAAGACTTGTGGACTTCAACTCCCAGAATTCTGGGAGTTGAAATCCACAAGTCTTAAAGTTGCCAAGGTTGGAGACTCCTGCCTTAAAGCATCTGCATCTTTTCCCAGAATCACATGACTGGTTTAAACAGTTGCAGACAGATGCTACATACATTTCAAGGCATCTTATTTTTCTTTAACGTGAACCATTACATAATCCTGGTATCAATAACAAGGAATGAATTATGTTGCACTCTCCCAACTAGAAAATAATGCAAGAAATTGGTGATTCTATAGAAATCTAGTATAAACAAGCTGCTGGTGACACAAAACCAGAGGCTAGCTAGCGTCCAAGCAGCTTTTGCAGAAGCTTGAGTGCCTAGGTGACTTTCCATTTTTATTCTCTCTGAAAGTTGACTTACAGTTCCAATTTACAAATAACTTTTAAAATTATCTTTCCTAATTCTGCTATTTGCATCCCAATACTATTAAAAAGGGTTAATGAATCAAGCTCAACTCTCCTTACAATTATACATCATCTTCTTGGCAATGATATACAAGAAGCTGTCATTGGTTTAATCTGGAGTACTTTTTCAATTTGGGACTCCTGGTACTTGAGATTCTAGCAAGTACTAACCAAGTTGGACACACCTTGGCTTTATATATTATTATTATTTATTAAATTATTATTATTTATTAAATTTGTATGCCGCCCAACTCCCAAGGGACTCTGGGAGTTGGGAGGCATACAAATTTATATATATATATATTTAGATATTAAGATTGGGTAGTCTACTACTACTACTATTGATAATGATTTCTAAGTTCTGTCTAATTTCCTTTAGTTTTCTGTTTAGGTGTTTCAGTCAATTAGATGACTGAATAAAATTCCTGTATAAAATTGGGTCCAAACTTAACCCTTTAAGAAAGAAAAGGCTTCCCGGAAAGAATCAGGAAACAGTAGTGAAAGAGGGCAGGGTGGCCATTTTTCCTGATCCTCCTCTTCCCTCCTGCCCTCTGGCTTTAATCTCCAAAGTCTCAACTAATTGAAACTTAGTCCTATTTTTTAAAATCCTTCATTACCTCCCCTGTTTGTCTGTCATGATCCATGCAGGGTTGGCCATCTTTTGGTGAATAAATAGTATACCTACAAGGCAAATTAAGTCATTGTTAAAATGTGGGTACATACTAGATATTGAACAGGGAGTATTTTGCATTTAGTTAGTGCAATTGAACATCCATGCCAGATAGTCTCCTACTATCCCTAATTCCAAGGGAAAATGGTGCAGGAGCATCATTCTTTGCTTTTCATTTCACTTTCCCCAGAGAAGCCATAAGGGGAGCCACTATAAGTAATAGTGCTGTACTGAATTGGGCACTTATACAAAGTACTGTATCTTTAGCAGCCATACATAAAATGGAACTACTACATTCAGAACAATTTTAATATTCTTTGAAATGTGTTAATCAGAACTATAAGAAACCAGGAAAGAAAGTTGGAAAGTTATTGGCTCACTGAATGAAAGGAAAAAGCCAACATTTTATACCTGGAGTTCAGGCTAACAAAGATTATTTATATAGGGAGACAAAATCTATTGATCTACCGTACTCAGCTGTGTCCATTGAAGCTAGCTGTGACTCAACCACAAATCATTAATTGGATAGAAATATTGAAGTGGGAGATTTTAGAAAGCTGCCATAACCAATGATATCATTTACAAGAAATTCCAAGGACAACTTAAGCCATGAAATTAGGAAAAACTGCGGATCTGGTAGAATTCCATCTGAATGGTGCACAACCACAGAATATTTACTGGCAAGTATAATCTTAGACACAGGGACGCGGTGGCTCAGTGGCTAAGACACTGAGCTTGTCGATCAGAAAGGTCGGCAGTTTGGCGGTTCGAATCCCTAGCGCCACGTAACGGAGTGAGCTCCCGTCACTTGTCCCAGCTTCTGCCAACCTAGCTGTTCGAAAGCATGTAAAAATGCAAGTAGAAAAAAAGGGACCACTTTGGTGGGAAGGTAACAGCGTTCCGTGTGCCTTCAGCATTTAGTCATGCCGGCCACATAACCACGGAGACGTCTTCGGACAGCACTGGCTCTTCGGCTTTGAAACGGAGATGAGCAGCGCCCCCTAGAGTCGGGAACGACTAGCACATATGTGCGAGGGGAACCTTTACCTTTACTATAATCTTAGACATTTGCAATAAATCATTTAAGCTACATTCTGTCCATCATTTAGGAGGACTATATTCAATTATATTAATATAGAAAGCTGATATTTATGTAAAAAAAAGGTTTTACCTTTATGTATTCTTTTTTTAAAATTACATAAGCTTAACTAAATAAATCAAACAATAAAGATAAAAAAGGAATATCAAAATAAAGTATAATAAAAACAATGCAAAAAGGATCTTTCAATAACACTCTTTCCCATCCATTTCATTTTCACTAACCGATAACTGGTCTTCTATAACTATGTACTTATTTACCAAGAGAGACATCAGTATTTTCAATTTAATTGCATTATTTTGACCACTGTGCTTGTTTTTTTTCCTTTGATTTAATTAAAATTTAGGGAATATCAGGTGTTAATGTTCTGCAATATGCCAAAGATCTCTCACCTAACAAAATCATAAATATGGGATGGATGGTTCAGAGAACCCATAAGCAAATCATCTTCAGTACTGTATTTTTGACATAGTTCAAGCAACTAAGCAACAAGAATCTGTGTTTAATGTTTTATAAATGGACACATCAAGAAAGCATTCTTACCGTTTTCCAAATTTGATTTTCTTTCTTTCTCTGAGAGTTAGAAATTGCCACCGTACAAAAGCATCATAATAGGGGTTGACATCAGTGGTAATAAAGGAACGTCTCCAATCTACCTGGAAAGTCATGAAATAAAGGTCATTCATAGGATGGAATCCAAAGATATTAACGCCATGGAGAAAGGAGAAACTTTTGAATTTCACAAACAGCAATCACTATTCCCATGGCAAACTGCTTTTAAAATTTCTAAATATTGAAATTAGAATGTAATATGGTGTGGTTATCTATCCTTAGCAAAAGCAATCTTTACATACTATTTCAGTTCTTCAGATTGTTTGTCCTCAATAAGAATATCAAATCTCAAGCCTAACATTTACAAAAGAAATGTGAATGCATTTGGACAGTTTTGTAATAGATACTTCTCATAGCCTGTGTGCAACCCAAGGCCTACATATCAATAAAAAGTTAGAAAAGCATTTTTAAAAAATGAAATACTTTTGATCAACAACATAAGAAATATGTAATACCTTTAGTCCCATGCGTTTTAAATCTTGAAGAGCCAGAGGTGGGAAGTAGCCAAGCCAATGTTCAGCCTCTGAAAATTTTATTATTTCTTCATCAGAGAGGCCTAAAGATTTCATGATGCCCCACTGATATTTTGAAGAGCCAGTCTTAGCAGCAGCTTTACTCTTTAAACAACAGGGGGAAATTTATATACCTCATAGTTAAGTGCAGTATTTTCATTATGTGCATAAAAAAATCATTAAAGTTATAGAAGGACAGAAAAGTTCATTAAATATTTCACATTAGATGAGAATTCCTACAAATTTACAGTTGTATTGCAAGATGTAAATAATCTTCTAAAGGAACCATAAATTATTCATACTGCAAATCAAAGCTGGTTACCAGTAGCTTTATGAATAATTTCAAAAGCTTCCTGCAAGCAAGCAGCCCAGGCTTTTATCACTGGGAAAGGAGGAAGGGAGAGTGAATGATATAGAATTGGATGGCAGGAATAGAGAAAAGGGAGAGAAAGAAGAAGATACAGAAAAAAAAGCAAAACAATAAGTGATGGTATGCCCAGTTAGATACAACCCTTGAGTATAAAGGAAGGAGGGAAAACTACTACAGCCTTGCTTTTGAATACCTTTTTGCCTTTAGCTTTATCCTTAATGACCACTTCTTGCATTGGCTCCTCTTCCTCCTCCTCCTCCTCTTCTTCATCTGGAAATTCTGGTGGACAGCCATATAGCTCCATTTCTCGTTTCAGTTTATCAGCACATGCCTAGGAGAAAATGCACCAGAGATCTAGAAACTATTAGGGCACGTGCATGTAAGATCTGGATGGTGACACATACATTTATATATTCTTATGGTTGGTCACATAATCAGCCAGCTGTTTCAACTGGTTACTATTATTTCTAAAATTAGCTTCTTATTGCTCCTCTGTAGCAACAGTTAAAATTGACAATGCTGTACATCTTTTACTCTGATCCATGCAAAGGATGAGTGATTCGTTCTCTGACCCTGGCAAATTCTTTAAAATGTTTTCCAAAGAGAGTAAATGGATGCTTCCAACTCCACCTGTGCAAACAGAAAAGCTGTTTTGAAAAATCAAGTGGATTCTTCCGTGGGAAGAGCAGATATTTTCTTTAATCCTATCTTTTTTTCTTGGACTGTAACTTCTGCAACTTTCTGGAAGCTTGTTGATTGCTACCCATGTTTTACCAAAGGTTTTTATAACTGAGAAGCCTTTCAAAAGCAACATTCAATCTTAAAAACAGATTGTTCCCATAGTCCCACTGAGTGTACTAACTTCCACTGAATATACTTAAAAGTACCAATAAAAGAGAACTGTTAACTGTGGAGTCCTTGGTGCTCTCTGAACTTGAATTTTTCATTACCTAACTAGGTAACATCATGGTTGCAAGAAGCACTGTGCAACCCCACTCCCTTCTACAACAGATGACATTACTTAGTTGGGTAATAAAATGTCTGCAAGAAAACGTACAAGCTCAGAGAGCACCAAGGACTCCACACTTAAGTATAATTATTTGAATTCAGGTTGGTCATTTTAAGCATATAACTTTTAATACCAAAGAAAGCAAATTTTACCATAGATGTGAGCAACTGATCTCAATCAGCCACATGATCAAGGATTATTAGGACTGTAAAAAGCTTTAGATTTAATCCTAAAAAGGGTATGGCAGTTTTGACTGTAGCTGTGTGATCCTGGAAACAGAAGTGATTGTTTTAACAAATCTTTGCTCCATAACACCTTTTGTTAATTGAATCTAATGTATTACAATGCCCCAGAATCACCTGTATCCTAAGATGGGCAATTCTAGTATACTAACCAAATGTGTACACGACATACCTGCTACGTTTAAGTAAAATAGATTAAAAATAATGTATTTCTTTTGATTCAGAAACGGAATGCATTTTTGTCCATACAATCAAGTGATTTTACCTTAATGGGCATGCCAGTACAATGAAGTCCAAAAGGAAATAGGCATTTCTTTCCTTTCAGTTTCTGGTATCCAACTGCAAACTGTAAGACACATGAAAATGAGAGCAAGCATTAATGTCTGAGAATAGGAAAAAGAGGGGAGGATAAAACACAAATGGTTAAACTAGAAATTATTTATTAAAATGCCTCAGCAATTTATTTCCCTTAGGGAAAATTCAAGCAAGATACAGAATTTGAAAGAAAGCCATTTATTTCAATGTCTTTTAAAGATAGGAATTAGAAGCAGTTGAAATCCCATGGCTATTTATGGTACAACAGCCAAATCAACATAATTTTCACTGCATTCAATGGGACAGTTTTAGGTAAACCTATGTGTGATTCTAAGATTATAATTTCTGTTCTCCTCAGAGGTTGTAGACATGGAACAATACATTCTTAAAGTCAGTACGAAAGTTATTGTTAGGGTTGTAGTACTATTAAAGTAGTATTTATTAATATAACAAAGATAATATTACATATAATAAATGCTTTGGCAATATGAAATCAATGAGCTGAAGAGTTTGGGAACCCCTGCTTTAAATGAAAACTTTCTGGATTAAAACAAAGAGAATAAGATCTATTATTTTAACACCATTTAGTTATTTTTATATGTCTGAATTTTTCTTTTCACCTATTTCTATTTCTCTTTGATTTTTTTTTACCTGTGATGAGCCACTCAGAGTTACCTACATGACTACACAAATAAATAAATAAATATTAAATGTGTCATTAGAAAAACAACAGGTTTTCTAAATTTCTATTTTCTATTTCTATTTTTTTTGGAAGGGCTTCACAAAAGCACTAATAAAAATTCTTACCTCACATTTCGATAAAGAAAATGTGTGTCCTAGGTGAAGCCGGCCATTCATGTATGGATAAGGAAAAGTAGCAAAATATTTCCCATTGCTGAATGAAGATTTAAAACATAATTTTAAAAAAATCAATTAATTTTCAGAAATTCAGCTTAAACACAGCTAAGGTTATGGTCCTATAAATATTTCATGACTTGTCACTGCAATATAGTATGCAATATAATATTCAATAACAGGAACTTTGAGTGCCACATTTGAAACAAATGAAGTGACCTTGTATAAAAATTAAAATGTTATAGAAATATTAATTGAATGATACCCAATTAAAAAAGACTTAAGCTACTAAACCTGGGTTTTAACTGATTAAGTTTGTACATCATTAAATACAGTGGAAGATATTCCATGGTGTCTGAACAACAGACAAATTCACGCAATAGAATATTTCCTTGCTCGTAATTACATATACCTCTGAAAAGCCTCACAAAAAGTTAGGAGACACTACTGAGAATTTTGGTCTGAATGAAGGAGAAATAATTGAAAAAGAAAATTCTGTATAAGTAACCCAAGTTTCTCAATTCAGACACAAACCTCCACAATAACAGAGAATTCCAAGCATGTTCGTATATATTCATGTATTTATGTGTATGTATGTATATACATACACACATACACACACACATACATAGAATTAGAATTCTGTCATTGTTGAGTTGCCTCAGCTAGGTTTGTGTTTGAAATATACACACACACACATACACACACACACAATGGGGGTGATGGCTCAGGAGTTAAAGACACTGAGCTTGTCAGCTGGCAGTCCAGGTTCAAGACCCAAGCCCTGTGCGATGGGGTGAATTCCCGTTATTTGCCCCAGCTCCTGCTCACCTAGCAGTTCAAAAGCTTGAAAATAAGAGTAAATAAATAGGTACCACTTCAGTGGGAAGGTAATAGCGTTACACCTCAGCATATAGTCATGCTGGCCACAGAAGCATCCTCCAACAACTGTGGCTCCCTTGTCTAAGAAAGGGAGATGAGCACTGCCCTCTACAGTCAGACATAACTGGACTTTACATTTATTATATAATGTGTGTGTGTATGTATTTGTATACATACATACATACATACATACACACACACACATATACATACATGCATGTATGTATGTACTGTATGTATCCTACAACTCTCCAAATTTGACACACATATAGTTACATGCAAAAGGAACTTCATTCTGCTAGAACATTCCGATCAGATATAAACTCATTTTTCCCCTCTGTTCATTTTTGCTACAACCAAATAGAAACAAACTAATAATTAAATGGTACCCACAAGCAAATTATAAAACTATGTAGCAGAATGTCATGCTTAATTTTAATTTTCACTCAGAATTTCTCAATCCAAGTCCTTTTAAATGCACTCAGCTAGATGGCAGCACTTACCTAACCTTGTTCAGCTGGATTGAAAATTACTAGAAATCCCAGAGCAGTAGGTCAAACCAAAAATTAATTGAGGAGGCGGCAGTAGCAAACCACTTCCATACCATTATCAAGAAAACTACATGGATATGGCCATGTCGTCAGCTACATTTGGACTTGATTCACAAGAATCAGGAGACAAGAGACAAGAAGTCTCTTAGGTGTCACTGCTTTTAACTTTTTATGGGCAGCCTAATGAAAACAAAGATTAAGATAATTATATCCTCTGTCATAATATACACTTGTGTATGTGTATTTCTGATTCAGCTGTTCAGAAAAAAAATCTACAGAAGTGTATCTCTGTTGATTTACCAACCTTACTACCGTTGTTATGTATTTGTCATCTATTTCTTTAAATTCTTCTTCTTAAAGAAAAGAGGTCAGGAATAATAAATCAAGTTGGAGATTTCAGAAATGTAGATGCACATTTGAAACCTATACGCCAGCCAGAATATCAATTATTAGTACAAGTAGTCCTCAACTTACGACCACAATTGTGCCCAAAATTTCTGTTCCTAAGTGAGACAGTTAAGTGAGTTTTGCCCCATTTTATGATTTTTCTTGCTATAGTTGTTAAGTGAATCACTGTAAATTAGTAACAGGGTTATAAAGTGAATCTGGCTTGTCCATTGACTTTGCTTGTCAGAAAGTCAGAAAAAGTGATCACATGATCCCGGGACACATAAGTATGATCTAATTTCCAGGCATCCAAATTTTGATGACATAACCATGGGGACACTGCGATGGTAGTAAGTGTGAAAAATGGTTATAAATCACTTTTTTCAGTGCTGTTGGAACCTCAAACAGTCACTAAACGAATGGTTGTAATTTCAGGACTACCTGTATTTCAGTTTTCATTAAGCAAAATGACAGAAATTAGCCAACTCTGAATTTGATGTTTCCAATGATACACATATTTTAGTCGTATATGGAACGTCATTTTCAGATTTCCTAGCTCCTAATCTGGGCTCACATCTCACATGGACTTCAGCTTTCTGAAGGAACACTTTTAAGGAAAGTGTTATATTGCATTCACTCTTTAGGCAGGAAAACTTCTATAGTAGTTCCCATATTGTATCTGGAAAACATCTTATTAGAGACAGATTCTGTGTGACTCATTACACTATCCATAAGCTTGCTACTAGTCAAAAAATTAAATTTAAATGTTGTTTAATACTAATTTTCTATTATTAAAGTTAATACATAGCTAATTTTTTAAATTTAAAATTTACACTCTCAAATATTGAAATTCTCAGCCACATGTGAAATGAGTATTCTCACCTTTTGGGACTTGCCGCATCTTCTGCATTAACTTCAAATGCTCTTTCATTGTGCCATTTCTGTTGGATTTCCTCTTCTATTTTTTTCAAGAAGTCGACTTTAGCTGTCCCTTTCCGTTCCTTAAAAGAACAAATAATCCCTAATTAGTGTGATTAGCTTAAATAATATAATTTATGTTAGTATAAATAGTATAATGTTGAACTTTGAATTTGCACACAAACATATCTCTGAATGTTAACTCTACAATATTATCCAGGTATTATCTCTTATAAAAATTTCAAAAATATTATGAACTTACAAATATTATCAATAAAATAAAATTACTGCCCTCCTTTTCATTTGAGTTCAGATAGTACTTATTTTGTTAAGAAATTTAAGCCTGCAAAAGATCAAGTTGTGCCAGTTCAGTAATTCATTTTAGTTCTTGTCACATTTTAAAAATAATCTACTATATATTAGTTGGAGATTTATACCTTCACATTGATTGGATAATGAAAGTCCCAATTATCTAAAGATGTGAAAATATGAAAATTGATCATATTTTCACATTTACTCAATTGTAAGTTGTGCTACTATTTTTCTATTTGGTAGACTTTTGATAGCATTTACAGTGTTAAGAGTATGCAGCTAGTCCTCACTTACCAACCACAATTGGACATGGCAACTCTTGTTAAGCGATACAGACATAAGTTAAACAGCATGTGACAATTATGATGTCAGTTATGACATCAGTTCCTGCTGCAGTCATTAAGTGAATCACCCAAGGTCATTAAACACAATGCCATATAACTGTGACTTGGGACTTCCTACCAGCTTTCCCACTGACTCTGCTTGTTGGAAATCAGCTGTGAAGGTTGCAAACAGTGATCAAATGACAGCAGGATGCTGCAAATGTCATAAACGTGCACTAGTTGCCAAGCACCCAAATTGCAATCACATGACTGCAGGGATGCTGTAATGGCCACAACATTGAGGACCAACTGTAAGGGTTTTTTTTAACACCATTGTAACTTTGAATGGTTGCTGAATGAGCACTCACTAAGTGAGGACAACTTGTATTAGCCTAAAAGGAAAGTCCTTTTAAAAATGGAAATTGTGTTTTACAATTTGAGACAAATTGCTTAATTTTATTTGATACCCTGTTCCCTTCTCTATGACAATTGGAGGTGTGCAACTATCGTTAGTAAATATGAATAACAACCCGGGATGTTATGCAAGCTGAATATGAATCTGGCAGTTGTTCTTAATTAATGAAGCAGAAAAGCCCCAAGTTCCACTTGTCATATTGCTATGTATTGAACCAAAAGGCAAAGGCAAAAAAGTATTACCTTTACAATCAGCACATCAGTTGGAAATTTACATGACAACTCCAATGACACCTAAAATGCACTGTGAACTTATCAAAGCATATTTACTTCTCCCTTTTGGTTAAACAGCAGCTTACAATCAAAGCAAAACAGCTAACCAACCCACATAGCAGGTAAACAAAATGAACTCAAGCAGGAGCAAAAACAATCAAAACATATATCTCAAAAACTATTATTTTCATTAATCAGGTAACCACACTTAGGATAAAGCGATCAATGTCTCACTCTGAAATTTGGGTGAAATTTACTATAATACTTTTATTATATGTAAAACCAACACATCTTACTAGTTTGTACTAACAACAGCATAATCCATACTCTAAGAATCACCAGAACTTTTCTTTTTAAAAACAGAAATCTAATACCTGTAACAGTTTCACATAAGACAGATCTCAAAAAAATTGAACTCTTGTCCTCACTTTGACTGTACCATTGTAAATTGGGCAAGGTTTCCTAGAGACTTGTGCAAAAGACCTTTCTTTTGTTAAAGTCTGCAAATGAGATATTAACCAGAAAGTCATCCAGTTAATCAGAACAAACCCAAGCAAAATAATAACAGGGCAAATAATTTGGTATCGTACAACAAGCAACAGGAAATATTTGAAACGAAACTTCCATGTATTCGTTTATCCTTGTTTTCAATATGCCTCCAGCACAGGATAACCTAGACGTCATAAAGGCATTCAATTCCCTTAATCCCCAGTCAGCATGTTCGTTGAGCAATATGGGAACTGAAATACAAGGAGGGAACGAGAATGCTCCATTAGGTCAACCTTCCCCAACCAGATGTCTTGCAAAGATTGGGGGGATTTCGGACAATTCTCAGGAAGAACCATTTTATGCTACCCGTTGTAAATAGTCCGGCAACTTTGCTTATTTAGTATTAGTTTATAAACCAAGTGGAATTTAACCCGGAATATTCCAACCAGCCCCTTTCTAAGTGAAGGGTATATCTCGATAAATGACAGCATAAGGAAGGAAGGAAGGGGGGAGGCCCATTCGCCCCTTTTCTGTTTTTTCCGTTGACAGATCATCCTCCGTACTCATGGCCCAATTGCTAGCTAGACCCCTAAAATCAATCCACGCAACGCTGTCACCCGATATTCACCGTCATCGCTCCTCGAGAGTCTGAAAGACTTCCACCTGCAGTTTACACGGCTGCTCCACGCCGCCGGTTCTCCCACAATGCATTTAAAATAAAGATGGATCCGGTTCCTTCGTAAAGACTTTTGGGATGTTGAGTTTGCGCAGAGCTAACACAGTGCACGGTACCCGCCAGCTGAACTACAATTCGCCACAAACCAAGCGTTACTTTACAGTGCTCGTCGCGTGGGATTTTTTTCTTCACAAACCGCGAGGTCCTGGACTTGAATACTACGTTTCCCATAATGCACCGAGAGGATGAAACCTATCGATGCTCACCAATAGGAGTATCCAAATCTTAAGTTTCAGTCTTTCTGATATTGTGTTTATGTATATTTGATGTCATAAGCGAAGCGGGAGGAATAGAGGTGAAATAACTTGTATACCTTTTCAGAAGCTGTTGCAAAATTGAAAATGTTGCAAAAGTGTTGATTCTGTTTGCATTCTTTTAATTGTTTTTAAATATTTTTCTTCCTACTGAAAAAAATGCTTTCCAGACATATAGTAAATATAACTAATTATAATTTGGATATTCAAGTTGGTTGGATTATATGAACACTACCATTTAGGACTTGATTCTAAAATGCATGCCAAAGGAATGCATTTTGCAGGAGCAAAAACAAGTTGCGTGCACTGTAGTCCTATGTGAGGCTCACTGACAAAGGTATCCTATATTTGTTTCTAAAAGTTTCCTAAATATGCAAGAGTTGTGATATATCCAAGAAGCTCACTTGATGTTCAATTTGATGTCATATTGCAATGTTTCTCAAAGTGAAAAAGCATTCCAAGAGATAAAGGATTTTATTAAACCATCTCTTGTTGTTAAAAGTATATACAAGCTTTCAAAATTGCCTGTGAGGCAGAGCATATTTTTACTAAGTAACATATCCTTGTTCATATGAAAAAATCAATTAAAATACAGTATTGATGACAAAAAATTAACATGAGGAAAAAATAGGTATTTCTAGAAAAATGAAGTGTTATACAATATTGATGTTTCTTCACAGTTCTTTTATTTAAAATATTTTTTCTCTAAACCTTGCACACACTCTGAAGAAATAGAAGATGCTTTTTTACATTTATACTTATATGCAGTTAAAAATTCAAAATTATTAGGAAATCCCATTGAAATCAGTAATTACTACTACATAAGCAATATTACTTTTGCTATTCTGAACTGCACATATATAACAATATGCACAGGGAATCAAAGGACTAACAAAATTAGACTTATCTTGTGCAGTAATAATGCAGCAATAGCATTCAAAATAGGACAGGAAGTGCCTTTTTAGTTTCTAAACCCAGACCACCTATCATTGATAAGCATTTGGGAAACTAAAATAGTTCACATATTCATTTGTCGTATTCATTGCAATTACTTCCAAAGATGTCTGTGATAGGTCTGTCTTTAGTTTACTGTTTACTGTAATTACTGTAATTACATTCTTTGGCTACATTCATAAATTCACTATCTTGCAACTCTAATGACGAATATAAATCCTACTTTTGAATAGACAATTCCAAGCCTATAGAATCAAGCCTCCCACAAATAAAAAATGAATATGCTATATTATAAGGAGCAATATCTAATTTTAAATAATATGAAGATACAAGAGATGACCGGAAATTTTAATATATGCTCCAAGCGTGTTCGGTTTACAGAAGAGATGATAGATACATTCATTTAAAATTCCTTTAGATCCATAGCAGAAATTTAAAATACAAGGAAACTAATGAACAATGTTAGAAATAAAGAATTTTTTTTTTGTAGTTTTGTTCTTTAGCTTCATGAAACAATAAACATTCTTACTGAAAATATGCTTTAATATTTTGCAGTATAACTTGCTAAATGAGCACCTAAAAATAAAATTTACTTATTATATTACTATTTTTGCTGCATCACCTTATTTTCCAACTCTAATTTCAAAATTCTGTATCAGGTGACTAGATCTAATTTCTGTCAATTTGGCTATCTTGATCAATGAATGAAAATAAAATTATACTGCATTGTTTTGCTTTGAACATTTTGTTAAATAACATTCATAAAAACCAGCACTGTATAGAAAAAAATATGGCTTAAACTTTTATCAATAAATATTAGGAATAGCATAAATGGGAAGGGTCAAATGCAGTGTCTCTGTATACAATTTCCAGTTGCTGATGTTAATTTCATTATAGCCAGGAATTCAAAGTATTTAGATATTGTATTTCTCTTGATTTTATCCCTAGAACACAATAAAGTAGATTGGGCTAAGCGTGACTGGCCTAATTCATTGGGTATCCATGGCTGAAAGAGGATTTAAAGTTGCTTCCCCCATCCTGTTCCAAAAATTTAAACCATTATATCACTATGGCTTTTCTGTGCATGTGTAGGTAAATACTGTACATGATGAGTGTGTAAATCATATGTATTTTGGTAAATATTTTCATGTTACATATAACGATTATTAATAGATATTGCTTTCCTCACATAGTACATGTTGTTTCTTGGGGGATTTAGATGATGTAAATTTATGGCATATCAGCTTTCATCTTAGTTTTTAACCTCATCAGAGGTTATATCCTATGCTAGCAAGTATGAGAATTGTTGGGAGAGGCGAGATTGTAGCCATGTGCAATTTAGTTTGGCTCTATAGTATACACCTATACATAAAGAGAATCGTTCGTGAACTCAATACAAAGTCTTCCCTAATGCGAATGTCAATCACCACGCATTTGCTGAGAATAGTGTGAAAAAATTCACCCTTGGGGAATTAACACGACGCCGTGCACAGAACGCAGTTCATTTCCGACTCGATCTATGCCTGATTAACGTGCGTTGTACGTAGGAATGTATTCGGCAAAGGCTCGGAAACACACTTTTTACGCTGCGCGGTTTCACGTATTCCAACCACCCGCGCTTAAGCAGCTGCTCTCCTGAATTAGGAGCTCTCTTTACAAAGATTTCAATTCGTGTTGGTTCGACCTAACCTGCTGAGGCCTCCCACCGGTGTCGTCCCGTCCCCCCCCACCTCCCTTGCTACTGTACTCCCAGCAGCTTTCTGATTGGTTCCCTTCTCTCGGGGGCGCTGTCGCGCGATTGGCTGGCTTTCCTCGAGGCTCCGTCGTCCGATTGGCTCCGCTGCGAAACCGGGTGCCCGCCCCTTCTCCGATACCCAGCAGGTTACGTTGCGCCCTCTCGGTTTAGCTAGTTCCTGGTCTTGACTTAGGCCCAGGCTCGGCGAAACGGGGGAGGGGCGAGAGTTAGAGTGCTGCTGCTGTTGCTGCTGGCGAGTGACTACTTGGCGGGAGAGGGAAGAAGGGACCGGAGTCAACGCGGGGGGGGAGGGAGGAGGGATGTTGTCCGAAGTGTAACTGCACCACCGCCGCCGCGACCCTCCTCGCCATGATCATAGAGAACGTGGACGCGCTGAAGTCCTGGCTGGCCAAGTTATTGGAGCCGATGTGAGTGCGGGCTGGTGCGGGAGAGGCGCCAGGGGGCGGGCGGGGGGGGCAGCGCAGGGTGAGGGGACTTTTGGGACCTTAAGCCGGAGATTATGGGGCTTGACCCGGGGAAGACGGGTGGGCTGGCTTGGGAAGGGGCCCGCAAGGGATGCGTTGAGCTGGGGCTAATAGAAGCCGAAGGACCCCAAGGAGGGAGCAGAGGGCGCGGGGTCCTGCCGGTGGCGTGGAGGGTCCCTCCGCTTAGATTCCGAGCAAGGCATTGTAGTAACAGCTACAGAATAAGCTGGGAATCGGGAGGTTGGGGGAGAGAGAGAGAGAAACACGTGAGGATGAAGGGGGTGATGAAGCGCCTGAGTTTCCACGGGGACAAAAAGCGGGGTTTTTGCTCGCCTACTTAGTTCCCAAAACGTCCCGATCGTGGTTTGAGAGTATTGCGGAGAATGAGGGTTTGACAGAGAGGGAGGCTCCTGTTCAGAGGCGCTGCGTGGAAGTAAAAAAAACGTTTATTTAGGGCAGTGGATCATATACTATTATAGTAACTCGGAGAAGAAATGAAACCATTGTGCATCGTTCGCTCGGACCCGTTCTCTAAATTTGGGTTTGAGTTGAGTACTAAAAAAAAGAGGGGAGAAAACTTTTAGAAGAAAGAGCAACTGGCTAGGATAATGAAATTTTTTTTTTTGCCAAGTTCGATGGTATTGGTAAACTAACATAATACCAAGAGGTTTTCTGAATTTTTTTTATGCAAGCACCTTGTCTATAACTTTGAGAGATTCTGACCCATTTAAGTTTTGAATCCTGAAACATTTTGTTTTACTTTGTCCAACAGTTGACCAAAACAAAATTCGTACCTTATAGCAGTTGTTTTATCTTTCAGGACATTCATGGGAAGTTTTTGGAATACAACTTTGTATCTTCTGTTTACTGTGTCAGTTGTTTTGACAGGGAAATATTTTATTGAATAGCTGTGTTATACTATAATTGCATATATATTTATAAGTACAAATTGTTGCTTATACTACAAACCACTTAGTTTTTTCAAACTGCCACTTAAAAAATTGAAGTGTACATGTTACTTTAAAGAGTACTATGCTGCATCACATTTAAAATGATGAGTAGAAGTTTCAGAGAATATACTTAAATTATCTCAATTCCTAATTTTTTGTAATTATTAACTTTTCTCTTTGGCCTTGAATACTTAACTATGTTATCCCAAACTTTACAGCCTATTTTAAGTAGTTTTGATGTCTCATGAATTAAGTTCTTAAACTGGAATGCTGATTTGGTTTCCTAAGATAAAAATAAAATGAGGTAGAATAACATTGAATTATTCTGTTGCATAAGCAGTTGGCATTTCTAACTAACCTGTGGAGTCTCTGTTTGAATTTTTATACCATATAAAATCGTAGGAATGTGTGTCCAAATTTTTAAGCAGATTTGAAAGGTTATTTTAGTGTTCATAATTCAGTATTGTTTTTTACAGCTGAATGCAGAAGTTTAGTTACCCATAGCTATTTACATTTCAATGAATCCTTAAGTGAAGAGAATACAACCTGCATATGGTTAACAGTTAAGCACAGCACCTTACTGTAAATCTCAGGGCATGTTTGCTATTTGTAAGCAGTTGTTTATGGGTAAAAAAATCTATGTGGAAAGTAGAAAAGTCTGGACACTCTTTTAGTCAGCATTTTGTAATATTTATTTCAGCAGAAATATCAACTTTCAAATAAATATTTCCTCTGACCACCCAGAAGTTTTTTCTGTTGCTGCTTTTGGACTTTTTTTCCTGACTATTCATTGCAGAGATGATCTAGGTTAGAAATCCTTGGGACTGTTAGCATGAATGGCATGCTGGAGCTTTCTCTCCACAGGTTTTCGGTAATTTTCAATTCTGGGAACTGTACAGACTGTTTCAAATCCTTTATTTCTCTCTCCTGTAAGAGCTTCATGATTGATTTGGAAGTATCTTTCAGATTGTTGTCCTGCTGAACTATCCAACTTCTTTTCAGCTTCATTTTCTTCACTGGCTGTGGGACATTAGCATGAAGATCAAGACAAATCTCTGCCAAAACTGCCTGGAACTGGACATATCTACAAAACACAATTCACAGATTGCTGCAAACTACCTGCTGAAAAGTTTAGCTAACACTGGAGAAGTTGTCCACAGTACAACATTCATTATACAAGAATGTACTGCAAGGGATAGTTACCAAATAGAAACTTTTTCTCCAACCTCATCACAAAAGTCATCATCTAAGGTACGCAAAAAAACCTTGAACAGGTCTAAAACATTTTGGAACAAAGGGGTTTGGACTGATGAAATAAAAATTAACAATTTGGTCACAACCTTACACACAACATACATTTGGAGAAAAAGAGTAAAGCATTTGAAGAAAAGAATACCTTAGCTGCCATTGACACAAGATGGCTCTATTATGTTTTGGATTATGTGGCAGTCAGTGGCAAAGGAAATATTTATACAAGTAAAAGAAGGAATGAATTCAACTTAATATCAAAATATCATAGAAGCTGATGTCCCACAGTCAGTGAAGAAACTGAAGCCAAAACTGGGGTTGGCTATTTCAACAAGACAATGATCTGGAACATACAAAAAATAATGCTCTAGAATAGCCTGAACAGTCCACAGACTTACATATTAAAAATCTGGGGAGATCTCAAACATGCAAGGGACCCTAAGAATATTGCCTATAAGAGTTCAATAGAGAAGAGTTGGTGAAAAAATATTTAAAAGCAAGAATAGAGTCTTAGTTGACTATAGGAAATATTTGGAAGTTGTTATTTCTGTCAAAGGAAGTATTTACAGAATACTAAACAAAAGGGTGTTCAAACTTCTCATCTATCATATTTATTTTCTATTTAGGGATTCATGGAAAGATGCACTTTAGTTAAGATTGCCTAAAAATGTCTGTTCAATTGTGCACTTAATATACATTACCAAGCAACTGAAGTCTGTCCTATGTTTTATTATTCAACAATAAATATCTAGATGAAGATTTTCACAGTCAGATTTATCGATCAATTGATTTAATTTGCTTAGTTGTCACTACAAAAGTTTCTTCTTTAACATGGCTACATTTAATCTTGCAGTAAGTTACGTAGATTAAATTGATCCCAGTTGGTTGAGTTCATGTAACATATCCAAAGAATTCTAGAGCCATAACAACATATATCAAGGGAAAAATATCTACAAAGAGATATACATCATGAAAAATCTTGGCAAGTCATAGTGGTTCTTCACTGTCTTGCCTCATTCCCTCATGCAATAAACAAACATAGTTTATGATCCACAATATCTGAGTTCATATGTGAACCATAAACTTAACCATATCACAGCTTAGTACAATGTGTAAATATGACCAATATATAATGCAATATGTGCATTACTTTCAAGACAAGCCATTTTGGATAATCAACTTGATGTACTATTAAGTTAATGTTGAGAAGAATTGAGTTTACATTATTTCATTCATTAGTTTCAGCAGCACAAAAAGCATAAACAAAACACTGATCATTGTGTATGTAAACAAGGATCTATCAACACACAACATACATATTTTAAATCTTCATTTCAAAACTAACATACATGAATATACCGAAAATCTTTGTATAAAAAGATTTGTGTATTTCGTAGCTTGTAAATTTACAATTGTTTTAAGCCAAAATATTACTGTACCTCGGTATTTTCAAGTCTGCAATGACTCTACTTCCAGAAAACCTGCAGATACCTAGAGCTGACCCTAAGATCTTTTGCATGCAACTCTACCTGTGACTACATTTGCTTCTGATACTTTACCTGTGACTAATTTGCTTCTTACGTGCCATTGAAGTAGTGTTCAGCATTCTTTTGCAGCCAAATATGCAAAATAGGGCTTTTATGTCAAATATTTTATTCTAAGTGTATTTGTCTGCAAGAGATCTTGTCTTTTTCTCCTTATCACTTTCTTTAGTTTTTCCCACTATAATTTATAACACTGTTGTAACTAATATATGATTAACACTTTCAATGTCAATTATAACTTAATATGTTAGTATTTTAAAAATCAGATCATTTAGTAACTTAAACATCACTGGATTGTTGGATATGCTCCCAACCTATATTTGGGTTATAATAAAAATATATTCCCAAAATAGATTATTCTTGGGAGCATATTTTTATTATAACCTAAAGATTTCTATATTAATAAAGTTGTGTTTATGGTTTACTTTAAAAAAAATTCAGGACGTGAAATATTTTCAATTGCCTGATGGAAACGATGATTATTAGGACATTTTAAGAGTGATATTTTTGTAAGAAATAACTAAGAGAGATACTCAATCTGGGCAAATGATTCAGGTCATTTTACTGTTTATAGACAGTTGTATCTGTTTCCTCCTGAGCCCTGGATATAATATCTATAATAATATTGAAAGTTAATGGTGTTGCATGGCTTCAACACCATAATAGTTCTGTTAATGTCCAATTACTCTTGAAACCAACTTGTACTGCACTCAGGAAGGAAAGCTATTAGTTTGGATGGGATGACAACTTTACACAGAACAATCTGACATGACAAGCAGAAAAACTATGTAAGGGAGAGGAAAGAAAATAACAGGAAGTCCCCAGATGACTGACTGAAGTGGGGAGGAGCAGAAACAGGAAAAGAATCTGAACAAAAACTTGAAAGAAGAAAATGCACCTCTGAAAAAAAAGGTAGAGAGTATCTGAGAGAAAACTAATGAGGCTAATCAAGGATCAGGCAGGCAAAAAAGTAAAAGCATTTTCCCCAGCAAAATGGTGTTTTCTAAAACAGGAACCATGAGGAAATAACAGTCAAATAATATGCATAAAAATGCTAAGGCTGTAGTAATGGAGGAAACTTCATATGGAGCCTATAATATGGAAAAAGTACAGACTTGTTCATTTAACATTTTAAAAGGCATTTTTATGGACATAAACCTTCAATCATCGTGTTTGTGCTGTGATCTGGTAACACTACAGAATTCTATAGTTTGAAGAAGTGTGGTAAATAAGCTGAATCTTACGTTCTAGTCTGAATTATATGCTAGTTTACTTTTTATATTAATATTTTATTCTTAATAACATTGAATTTATCATTAGTACGGAGCATTGCTTCCTATGTGAAATGTTTTGCTTAGCTCTTCTAAGTTTGTACATTAAATTTTCTATTTGTATACCAGTCACCCATCTAGAAGTTGTACCAGACTTCTCTGTGTGAATAAGATACTGCATCTTCAGAGAAGTTTATTACAACATACCATCTTGTGTTAGACTTCTGACACTAAAAGTTATATGCTAATAAAAATATTTTTCCTCAGATGTGATGCTGATCCATCAGCCTTGGCTAACTATGTTGTTGCACTGGTGAAAAAAGACAAGCCAGAAAAAGAACTAAAGGCTTTCTGTGCTGATCAGCTAGATGTATTTCTGCAAAAAGGTACAGTTATGTATATTTATTAATTATGTATTATGAATATACATATAAATATTGCTTATTACTACATTGTTGCTTTTCTTTTAAAAATATAATTTTAAAGTATATAATTTACTCAAAGTCCTTCATTTGTTGGGCAGATTAAAACATACTAAGGGCAAATATATAAATTCCTGCCCCAGAACATTCCGTCCTCATGGGAAACCTATTTACAGATCAGGAAGCTACAGACTGGTTCTATGAGTGAGACAAAGCTGTATATTCTCTCCTTATTTATTCAGCTAAATAATGGATATACTTTGAAATTGGAGGAAGAAACATCAGTAACCTGCACTGTGCTGATGATGCTACTCTGATATCTAAAAATGCAAAGGATCTGCAAGCTCTAGTAATAAAAGTTAAGGAGCACAGTGAAAAATGGGACTAGAATTGATTATAAAGAAGACCAAACTAACGACAACAGACGCAACAACCAGCCTTAGAATTGATAATGGAGATACCAAGGTAGTAGATATATTCTGTTTTTTAGGATCAACCATCATATGTAAAGAAGCAAGTAAAGGAAAGTGTCATATTAACACTTTCAAACTTTGTTTTTGGAAAACAAACAAATGGATCATCGAACAAATTAACACAGAGTTCTCATTCAAGGCAGAAATACCAATAACAAATTATCCTATTTGGGGATACATTAGGCAAAACGTAGCTCTCTGGAGAAGTTCTAAAGCTGAGAAAGATGAAAGGCAAGAGAAGAAGAGGACAACCAACAGCAGGATGGATGGATTCAGTCACAGTGCGATGGGCCTTTGGTTGGAAGACCTGAAGGACAAAATTAAAAATAGATCATCATGGAGAAAATCTATGTGATTGCTAACAGTCAACACCACCTAATGACAGATAATTAATATAAATGTCTGATTCACTACAAAATGTTGGTGCTAAACATAGGGAAATTTGCCCCAGCTGAGTGGTAGCACGTACTCAGGCTTTGCTCCTCTTAAAAGGCTAATCAGAGTTGTTATTATTACTTAGAAGGGAGACTACTAGGAACCCAGTGCTGTAGACTAGACCAAAAAAATAAAAAAATAACTCAAAAGATGGCAATGGCAAAAACATTTAAATGTCATTTTGGCAGATTAAAACAAACAAAGTGCTGTAATTTCACTCACAGAATATTGGCTCTGTTCAGATGCAGCAATCCCTTTGCTTCTTATAAGAATAGTTCCTCATCAGGCCACGGCTCATCTTACTCCAGCATGCAGTAGGCCTAGTTGTCTAAGTTTGGAGAACCTACCAGGACATAATATGTCAGTGTGCATCTACTTCCTATCTGCAGCTCTAACATGGATGAGCAAGGTAGAAAGAAGCAAGCCACTGCATCTCCACTTCCCAACTTTGGTCCAAACTGAAAACAACCTACCTTACCCATGCTATACAGGAAGGCCAGTATGATTGTTAAGACTTGTTATTTCCTCCAGAAAAGGTAATCATCCAGCATAATTTGGGAATTTATAATGAAACTATATGATGTTACATATGCTTTTACTTAAAGTAAAATTGGTGGCATTTGATTTTTTTCCAAGCTTTCCCAAATTCAGGGAAATATTTGTCAGCATCCTAAATGCCACAGCTCAAGTCAATGGGGAAAAAACCCTAAGATTTCACTATGGCAGCCATGATTTTTTTCTCAATAGGTTATAAAGTTAGTGCCTTGAAGAAATTATACTGGTTTTAAAACGAAATTTATACCATCGTTTTCAGCAGACAGAATGATCTCCCAGTGGATTCTTAATATAGTTTTAAGAATATGACCCTGAAATCTGAACAACTATTTTAGGCATAATCAAGGGCAGGGCAAGCATGCAGTATTTAATGTTTCAAATTCAAATGTCAGGTCTCAATCACATCACAATTTATGTTTGAAACAGTGTGGTACAGTAGTGATGCTTCTATTACTGGAAAACCAAGTTTAAGGCTCTTTCATTTACTGGGGTTGAATTGATCTGGAGAGAAAAAAGGCAACTTTAATGCAAAACTAATGAAAGTTAGGTTCATTAGAAACGTGATTAATTTTCTTGCTTGTCTCCCACAGAAACATCGGGTTTTGTTGACAAACTATTTGAAAGCCTATATACTAAGGATTACCTAGTTCCTAATGAACCAATAAAACCAGATCTGAAGACTAATCAAGGAAAAGAAGAAATCAAAGAGGAGGCAATGGTAAGTTTTTCGATATAATTTCCTTGATACTTAGAGGAATCCTGTGTAAATCCATTCAGAATTAACCCCAATAATGTTCATTGAACATACTCTAAGGTGGTTGTGCATAAGCTAAAGCACATCACCGAGAAAGAAGACCTAGTGAAATGTAATTTGATTCCATCCCAGGTAAGTAAATATAACACTATTGCCTTATTCTAGTTTTACTTGATACCCCTATTTCCCTGAAAATAAGAACTAACCGGAAAATAAATCCTAATGCGTCTTTTGGAACAAAAATTAATATAAAACCCAGTCTTATTTTCGGGAAAACACAGCATATAGTTTTCCCTTTATTTTTGAAGGAAACCTGATTTACTATACATCAGGGGTCCCAAACCCCCGGGCCATGACCCGCCTTCAGCTGTTGGGAACCAGGCTACGGAAGTGGCGGGCGTGGGCACATAATCCATAGTATGCTACGCCTTACCTATGGCTTAATTATAAGAATGTTACACTATATTGGAAGACCTATGCTTCTATTCATATATACCAAGTTTTAAGGTATATAATTTACAATAAACAGGGATTTTGTTACTTCTAATGGTAATATTATTATTACTTATAAATATAATTCTAGGTGAATGAAACTAATATAATGCTGAAAAGAAATGCATGTGAAACAAGTTTTAGAAATTTCTGCTGGAAGCTGCCTAATTGTATTCCGCACCATATTGCCCTTTCTGATGTTAGAACATGGATAGGGAGCCTTCTGCACAAATTATGTGAGGGAGACAGACAACAAGAACTTATGGAACACCAATCTGAATTGGGAAGACTTGGTTTTTTTATAATATGGGATGCTAGAATTGTGATACTTATTCTATACTTAGCTAGGCATGTACTATGTTTCCTAATAGCAGTAGCACTTAGATTTATATACCACTTCATAGGCTAAGTCAACTGGTCAGGATTGAACTCCTAAGAAAGTTTGTGGCCATGTTGATTATTATTTTTTGCTGAACTGTTTTGTGAATTGTTTTCTAATTCCTTTGGGGAAAAATTCAGGAAGTCTCAGTAGTAAAAGGGAATTTCCATGTTTGAGGAATTCTATAAGGAGTGATGATGTGTTGAGACACTTAATATCTTATTTATAATGGAATGTTTCTGTTCTCTGAAGATATTCAACCATTTGCTTTCATTTTAATTTGGCTCTTTCGGTCCAGATATTTATCAGGGATGCATAAAAGGTTTCTTGCAAGGACTGTCCTATGCATGAAACAGACTGGTCCATATTGGCTGGTCCATATTGGATCAAAACACGTGTGCTTTGTCTGAGCATGGATGGAGCTTAAATAGGTATGTTCCAATGTGAAAACAACAAAAAAATAAAATCAGTAGTACTGATGCTTCCAGCACTAGGAAAAATTGGATAGAAAGATGGGGAAGGCATTGACTAGTCAAGGAAAACCATTTGAGAGCCGGGGGCCAGTTGAATAAGAGAACAGCTATGATGAAGGAAGAAGCTACGAAAGTTAAAGAAACATGTGACTGTGTAGACCAGTTAGGTATGCCATGCTTGAAGTTAAATTTGACGATAGGGAATGTAAAGCAGGCAGGCTGGCACACGTAGAGAAGGAAAGTGAAACATGAGATACCACCCACCTCACATCTTTAGATTTTTCTTGGATAAAACCTAGAACATGGCCATGATTTGGCTGAATCAATACCCTATCTAGAACAATCTACTCAACCTCTGAGCCACTGTGTGCTTGTTTTCATGCAACAAATAACAGATTTTGCAGTTCATGCAGTCCCCTACGTTATCTGAAGTCAAAGATAAAATCTGGATGATTCCATTCAAGAATTGTAGCTAAAAGATAATTAGATCTTTGGGGAAAATGCACTCATTCATAAGGACAAAACCTAATGTGATATCAAGTAGTTTTCAGTACTGCATTAAATGTGCTTTTATATTTGTATTTTTCATACAGTATTTCATATTTTATTATAGATGCTAAATACTGTGTTAAAGAAGGTTATTCCCATTTCAGAGGTTCGTATGGAATAATGCAAAATTTTATTCTTGTCCTGCTTGAATTGCTTCATAGCTTGTATTTTGTTTATTTAATTACAAGGTCACAGGCTGCCATTTTAAATATTGTACTTTCATAATGCAATGGATATTTTATTTAGGAGTAAATGTAATTGGGAAAATAACGTGTTGTGTTAAGATTAATGTTTTATTAACTCAGGCTGTATTACATTTGAGATCTCTGCTATATTTAGATAAGGTCAAGTGAGAGATGATATCTTTGTATCACATAGTCCTCCTCATATACACGCAGTGATTTTTCAGTCTCCTCCTAAATTCTGCTCTTTGCTATCAAATTATTCATCAGGACAACTTCACTTGAATTTAGGAAAAATTTTGACCTCCAGGGGATAATTTAGAAACAAATTGTCATGGAGAATATCTATGTAGTTGCTAAAAGTTGTCACCAATTTGATGGCACGTAATCAAATGTTTTGCTTACTTTTTTAGAAAATATTATACAGTAGCTAAAATCTTGTCTGCTACATATTTTGTGCCGACCACCTCTGTTAGAGTTCAGAAAGTGCAGTTCTACTTATGAAGATTTACAGTCTAAAATCAATTTCCATTGAAAATCTGAAGCACACTATTTATGACAGAGTCTTAGAAGGGATCTTATAAATAAATAAATTACCTGTTTTCACAATGAGTAATTGCTAATTTAAAAACTCTAGTGTAGGGGTTGAAATTTTCTAAAGTTCACTTACACTATGAACAGAAGCAGTGGTACAAAAGCATATGGGGCTATATTAAGGTATTTACTTACTTCACCATACTTTGGTTTGTGCTAAAAACATTTGAAAGGAACACAGTAGTGAAAGACTGAATGAAATACAAGTATCTGTTGAAGTTGTCACTTTGGATATCGACATTACCTAAATGAACGTGATGACAAAGTGATGAAAAGCATTTGAAAGGGTGTTTTACATAGCTCTAAGCTTGTCTTTTGGTTCAAAAGTAAAACACAAAGATGCATGCAAAAGTTTAGTCAAATGGTATGCCTTAATAAATCCCTAAATGAACCAGTCTTGATACAGTATCTACATATAGTGCAAAGTTAAACATGACATTATTCTGCAAATTTCAGTACATACTTAATAATAACCATAACAACAGAGTTGGAAGGGACCTTGGAGGTCGTCTAGTCCAACCCCCTGCTCAGGCAGCAAACCTTACCCCATTTTAGACAAATCGTTGTCCAACCTCTTCTTAAAAACTTCCAGTGTTGGAGTACCTACAACTTCTGGAGGCAAGTTGTGCCACTGATTAATTGTTCTGTCAGGAAATTTCTCCTTACTATCTGCTTGCAAATTTTAAGGTTCAAAATAAGAAAATAATGAATGTGACAGGGTGCAAAGGTTTCAAAACCCTTTTAATCAACATTTTGCAACACTTCTTTTGGCAGAAATAACAGCTTCCAAACATTTCCTTTAGCCAGCTAGAAGTTTGTTGTTGTTGTTTTTTCTAGTCTGGCTTCCTGCTACTCTTTACAGAGTTCTTCTAGCTTAGAAATACTATTGGGTCTCCTAGCATGCACAGCATCTTTGAGATCTCTGCACAGATTTCACTTCTTTAAGTCTGGGAAAGACTTTCTAAAATCTTTTTTCTTTCCTGTAAGTATTTCAGACTGATTTGGAAGTTTATTTCAGAGCATTGTTTTTATTTATTTTTTATAAATTTCATTATAAATTTTAATACAGAATAAAAAAAACTAACAAGAACTTAATACTTAGAATAAAAAAGAGGAAAAATGAAAGAAAAGAGCAAAAACAAAGGTGCAAGAAAATAAATAATTCTAAAGAATGTACTTCCAAATTTTCTTTTAAAAGCAGGTGATCTCCAGCCTTTGTTTCAGCTACATTTTTTCATTGACACTGGGATATTCTGTGATACATTGATATTTGGTTGAATCTCTTCCTCCTTCCATTTGTACAATATTTCCTATGCCTCTGACTGCCACACAAGCTAAAAGTGTAATAGATCCACCACTGCGCTTAATGGTTGGCAAGGTGTTTTTGTTTATTATTTTATACATTTAAGTCAGTTTTGAGAATGCAGCAACAAGCCCATGCTGGTTTTTGGCAACATTTTTCAAAAATGATTTACTATTGTCTTCTGCCAGTGATTGAAAAAAGTGGCTAGGTGCCTAAGGTAGAACTAGGATTCACTGTTTCCTGGTACCTAGCCCAATGCCTTTTAGCCACTGCATCAAACGCTTTTCTTTTTCTTTTGCATTTCTGTCACAAAAGTGCTTTTTCAAAAGGCAACTGGACAAAAAAAACTTTTTTGTCCAGTTGCCTCTTGAAAGAGCACCTTGGGACAACCATGACCTGGATGACTGAGAATCTCCATAGACATTTTGCATTTCTACTTTACTTACTTTTAAATTTTCTTCAAATGCTTCATTCTTCCAACCCCCATCCCAATTGTAGATTACCAAACTGTTCAGTTTTTATTTCAACAAGCAGTTTGCAGTGTTTTGAGGTTCTGATTTTCATATTGGACCAATTTGATAGTAGGTCCAGGAGAGATTTTTCTTGATCTTCCAGGTCCCACGTAACTTTCATTTTTTAACAAAGTCTCACTACAGGTAGTCCTTGACTTACATCAGTTCATTTAGTGATCATTCAAAGTTACAACGGCACTTATGGCTATTTTTCACACTTACGACCTTTGTAGCATCCCCATGATCATGTGATCAAAATTCAGATGCTTGGCAACTGGTTCATACTTATGATTGTTGCTGTGTCCCAAGGTCATGTGATCACTTTTTGACAAGCAAAATCAATGGGGAAGCCAGATTCACTTAACAACTGTGTTACTGACTTACCAACTGCAGTGATTCACTTAACGACTGTGGCAAGAAAGGTCATAATGGGGCAAAACTCACTTAACAACCAAAATTTGAGCCTCAATTGTAGTCATAAATCGAGGACTACGTGTATTAAAATCGACGGCTCTTCTACTTCATAAGAGTGAACTGCATTCATTTTAATTTGCTTGGAAGAGCCCATAGTTGTTGAAAGTAGACAAGAAAACCATCACAGCCCAAAAGCCTAGAAGGGTCAAAATATTTGTTAACCAGGCTACCGTAGATTCTTTGTTTAATGCTGTTAAGTGGATCTGATGTGTTTGTCAGAATAAAGTAGTGTTGTCTTAAGGGCCAGATTCAAAATAAGTAAAAAATGAAAATATAAATTTTAAAATGTCCATCTATTTGATTTGTAAATTTATATTTCAAGATTTTCAAAGCTGATGCACTAGCAGCTGCTTATTCCCATAAAAACAATAGGTATAATGTAACATTTTTTGAAATTCCTGATCAGAAATTGAGCAAATTAGGGCTTGCCAATATTTTCATAGAGAACTCTAGTGTCATGAATCCTTAGTTCCCACTCTTTGCCCTTGTAGTTTTCAAACTTGAAGTAGTAACCCAAGAAAGAAAGAAAAAAGGGCTTTTTTTGTGCCGGGAAAGCATTGTGAGTCAGGATTTCATTGGACCTGTTCCAGGTAGTTGCAGCCTTGCTTATTCCATATTTCAGGCAAGGCAAATTCCAGACACTTTTGCAGGATGAATAAGGCAAGGATGGGGCACATTTCTCTTCCTCTGTGCTTGCTTGCTCATTCTAGTAATTCCAGCCCCAGTCCTGTCCTGAAGCTTTCTTTCATTTCTGCTGCCACCATACCTGAATTCAACCACAGCACCACTGAACAAAAAGTTCCCATGCCCATCCTTTTCCCAAGTGTCCTAGCATACTCTTTCTCTTTGCTGCTGCTGTCATCACACATGGATTTCAGGTACACTGGCATACCTACTCCTTTCCCCCCCCTCCCCCAATATCTTCCTTTTCTCCCCTACCTTGCTGCTCCATGCCACTGGTTTGATTTTTGCTATTGTCTCCCATCTCACAAACTTTGTGTGCAGAATGTGGGGGGTTTTTTTTGTCTGTACCCACATTAAACATGCATGTTCCAGATTTGGGTCTAAACAGACCACATGCTGTTTTGTGCACAGAATAGTTCACACACATAATATTTTATATATCCTCTAGTAACCCATTCTGATTTAATACAAGGAATTCTGCAAAAAAAAAGTGCTATACATTTATGTACGTTTATAATGATTTCAGTGAATGAAATCCGTATATAAATTGCTTTATTTTTTTTTTAATGCTAGCATCTGTTGTTTATTGTCAGTCTGTGTTACTATTATTGTTTTGTGTCTCCCATATCATTGGGTTTTATTTAATAATAATTGTCATGTTTGTTGTTAGACATTTCAGGAATCTTTTGAAGAAGACCGAGAGAACAAAAAGAAGAAATACACTAGCCCGCAGAAAAATCGTTCAGATTCTAACGAGCAAAGGTTTGTGTTTATTCATAATTGAAAGTATATATCATCTTCTTTATGCTCAGATGGTCTTGCTGTACACTCTGATTGAGTTAAATATGATTCATTTGCTGTATTTGATCTGCTCTGGTCACTGATTCAAATGATTGGTGTGTAGCAAGAATATTTTTTCATCTATGCTGATACATCTGATTGAGTATGACAATCTTTACCAGCATAAGAAACTTTCAGAGAGCATTTGTGTTTAGAACAGTGCATCTACCAGGCATACTGAACTAGTCATTCTAACGCAGCGGTTCTCAACCTGTGGGTCGCGACCCCTTTGGGGGTCGAACGACCATTTCACAGGGGTCGCCGCACGCGTTAGCCCGCCATTTTGGTGCCACCGTCACTGCAGAGGTGAAAAGGTCCCGGTTCGGCCGTGCTGCGGGTCACCGGACAGCTGGTAGCCCGGACGCCGCCATTTGGGTTCTTCTACCCTCTGCGCATGCGCAGAATGCTTTGCGCATGCGCAGAGGGTAAAAGAAACCTAAATAGCGGCATCTGGACGGGTAGGCGGAGCCTCACGCTACCTTGGTGACTGGCTCTACGGCGACCGACAGGCACGTTGAGAACCACTGTTCTAACGAGTAGTGAAAATTGATTATATTTGCTATCTCTTTTTTATTCATGATTTTTCTCGAAGCTTAAGAGTTCCACACATTTTTTGTGTAAAAAAAAAAAAAGCTTATTGCTACATCTTATTATTACATGTTAATGCTATGAACATTTTAGGTTGTTTGAAAATCCTCTTCTTCATTTTTTTGCTTTTGACTTTTAAATAGAACCAGAGAAAGAAAAAGAGATGATGGCAAATGGAGAGACTACGATAGATATTACGATAGGAATGACTTATACAGAGACAAATATGACTGGCGAAGGGGAAGAAGTAAGAGTCGTAGTAAAAGCAGAGGGTTAAGCCGAAGTCGGAGCCGCAGTAGAGGCAAAAGCAAAGACCAAGATGCAAACAAAGACAGGGATGCTGGCAGAAATATTGGTGAGTTACTATTATATCCCAAGTAAGACGTCATGTGAAAACAGATTTCAAAACATGCTTTTAATTGTGTGTGTGTGTGTATGTGTATACATACATACATACATACATACATACATACATACATACATACATACATAAATACATAAATAACTTCATATAGTATATATAGCCACTCAATTT
>QLTV01004086.1:7395257-7415669 GCA_003457575.1 Thermophis baileyi | reverse complement strand
CAACCTTGTGAAGACTTACAGAAAACGTTTGACCTCTGTCATTGCCAACAAAGGATATATAACAAAGTATTGAGATGAACTTTTGATATTGACCAAATACTTATTTTCCACCATAATTTGCAAATAAATTCTTTCCAAATCAGGCAATGTGATTGTCTGGATTTGTTTTCTCATTTTGTCTCTCATAGTTGAGGTCTACCTATGATGTCAATTACAGGCCTCTCATCTTTTTATGTGGGAGAACTTGCACAATTGGTGGCTGACTAAATACTTTTTTGCCCCACTGTAAATGTTTATGCAGACTTTTTGCCAAATGCATAAGCTGATCAGGAAACAGATTGCTGGTAAGATCAGTAAAATAAACTCAAAAAGAAAAAAAGAAATTGACCAATTTGTCAAACTTTGTTTTAGTAAATTAAATGAACAAGCAATATTTATTTTCAGAGGTATTCTGTGCAAATTTTACTATTGCTACCCTGTTTCCCCCAAAATAAGACATCCCCTGATAATAAGCCCAATCGGGCTTTTGAGTGCATGGCAATAAGGCCAAGTACTTATTTCAGGGTTCAAAAAAAATATAAGACAGGGTCTTATTTTCAGGAAAACACGGTACTTATATGCAGTGTCTCTTATAATTGGAATTGTTAACAATTTTCCATTGTTGGATTTTCACTCAAATTATATTTCAGAGAGGGAGAATGGTATCTCCAGCCAAAAGATTTCCAATTTTGCCCTTTTTTATTTTCTGTTGTGGAGAATATAGAAGTTTCAATACTATAATTAGCATTACTTGTGTAATTCCTACAGAAGAAATGTATGGCAGCAATGATGTGCTTCAAGTATATTGATCTTTTCTTCCAGCTGCTAATATTATCATACAGACGGAACCGCCAATTGGAATTGCAAGTAACAGTAATGTATCAAGAGTAGTGCTTGAGCCAGACAACAGGAAAAGAATTTTGAACACTATAGAAGGGCCATCTCCAAAGAAACCGTGGATTGGAAAGTAAGGACATCTGTTGCTAATTAATTACATAATTGAATCAAAATCAGAAATATTACATGAAAGAACTATGGGCCCTGAAAATCAGGAATTGTTATGAACATTTTAGCTTAATTAAATTAAATTAATGTTTAAATGGGGGGTATATTGGATCTATGGAGATTCTCAGTCATCCAGGTCATTGTTGTACCAAAGGTGCTTTTTCAAGAGGCAACTGGACTTTCTGGTTTTTCTTTGAAGACGTTTCGCTTCTCATCCAAGAAGCTTCTTCAGCTCTAACTGGATGGTGGGAAATGGAAGGATTTAGACTCCTTGCAGACAGCTGTCATTTGCATTCTTTTAGAGAGTCGTTGAGCCCACTTGGAGGTTTGTGTCCTCAGGGTCACCTGAGAAGTGCAAATGGGTGTGGAGCCTTCTTGGCTGCAGGATGTTTTCTACCCTGTGAAGACAGGGGCAGGCTGTTGAGGACGAGTCTGTGTTGTCTGCACCTCAAACTGAAGTGCAAATGGTTCCTGTATTCTGCAATTTTTCTGGAAATCATACTCCCATACCCCACCATTCCCCATCATCCAGTCAGAGCTTTAAAAGTTTCTTGGATGAGAAGCGAAACGTCTTCAAAAGAAAAAACCAAGAAAGCCCAGTTGCCTCCTGAAAAAGCACCTTTGGGACGGTGTATTGGGTTATATATTGCTGTCTATTTCATTTTTATCCCGCTTATTATTGTTTTTATAAATAACAAAAGGTGGTTAGATGTGTAATATTCCTTCTTTCTTCTGTTTTCCCCATAACAATCACCACCACCACCCTGTGAGGGCTCTTGGGGACAGCCAGTCGGCTTTCATGCCTAAGGCAGGACTAGAATTCACAGTCTCTTGGTTTCCAAACCAGCACCTTCACCATTACACTACACTGGCTCTTATTTTAAGTTTTAAACATAGCATAACAAACTGCTATGTGATGGGCAGCTCTATAAATCATTTAAATAAATAAAAGCATTTTAAAATAATGCGGTTTTTCAGTAAGAGTGCCAAGTAGAGGTGGAAAGCCTGTGGATAGTTCAGCCATATTCTGCTAAATGTAGACTCTGAATATGGCAAATCCTCTGCCTGCAGTTTTACCACCAGCCTGTTAGAATTGCTCCGTGAATACTCTTGGCATTATTTTAATTCTTATATTAAGAGGCTTTAAAAATAAGAGATTGCTGTTTTGCATAAATTAATTTTTTAAAAGAACATGTGAAGCCTTATTTGCTTTCTTTTTTCCAGACAAACTAATAACCAGAATAAACCAGGGTTCCTGAAGAAGAGCCAGTATACGAATACTAAATTGGAAGTTCGTAAAATACCACCAGAACTGAACAATATTACTCAGTTGAATGAACATTTCAGCAAATTTGGAACAATTGTCAACATTCAGGTAAAATTAAACACATCCTTGTGTACATTTGTATACAACAAGAGCTGATGGGATTAAAATTGCATGGAGATTAGTCTGGGGAAAGTATCTGGAGAAATTTTGCAGCAGTACAAACTATTGGCTAAGGAAACAAAGTGCCTTAGGTCGGAAGTGGTATTCATCCATTTCTCAAACAGCAGGAGACAGACTTTGATCAGTGACACTGTAGTTATACTTCTCATTCTGTATTATATAGTGAAATGGGCAACCTTACGTTAAGAATGGTAGAGTACTTTTTTTCTGTAACGTTCAATGGTGGCACAATTAAATTTATTTCCAAGTTAGATATGAAAAATCACTTTTTCAATGTTTAGGGGGAAAAACACTAAAGCAGTGATGCTTTATTATCGCAACTGCTAACATGGTGTTCTGTTGTAAAAACTGTCAGTTCTTCACTCAACATTGCTTGAGTGCTTGTTTTTAGCACATTCTTAATGTGCCACCTTATGGCATTATATACAAATGGCATCAATTTAGAATTCCTGTACTTCAGTGTTGATGAAAATGCAGGCAGCAAATGCTTAAATACTATTGCAAAGAATTTCGTAAACGCATCTTACCAGAAATGATAGCTCCGAAGTAAATTACAACTAGTAATTATGGCTTAGACATGTTGTTGCTATGTGATTAGACTTTGCAGATAAAAATGTTGAATTTTTGTTCCTTAGGTTGCCTTTAAGAATGATCCTGAAGCTGCTCTAATTCAGTATTTAACGAACGATGAAGCCAGAAAAGCTATTTCTAGCACAGAGGCAGTGTTGAACAATCGGTTTATACGAGTATTGTGGCACCGGGAAACCAACGAGCAGCAGCCCTTGCAGCAGCAGCAACCGTCACAGCCGCAGCCATCACAGCTGCAGCAGCAGCAGCAGCGGCTGCCAACACCACCTCTTCATCAACTGCATGTGCAGCCACAGGTTTTGGCACAGCCTTCACCTGTAACCCTGCACAGCAGTATGCCAAAGGTGTAGTGTTCTACTATAACTTCAGTTTTTTGAGCTTCCCAAATTCTGATCTTTGGGATCTATGATGATGGTTCAAAAAGATGAATGCATAGTAACATTTTTCTGTTTCATGTGCATTCATGCAGGTGGCTAAACCATTAACTCCAGGTGCCTATGTCTTTAACAAGGTTCCAGTTAAACATCGACTTGGAACAACCAGTGGAAATCAGCCAGATTCTCAACATGTATTACTTAACCAGTCCAATGCTACTACAGAGGATGTGCAGGTAAGAGAAGTGGATATGGAAGACATTCTGATCTCAGGATAAAATACTACAAACGTAATCATGCAATATAGTAATTACAAGCAATGGTATTTTAAAAAAGACTGGGCAATTATATTGGTTGAAAAACTGACATAATGAAAAGAGATTTAAGAAGTCTTTTAAATGAAGATTTTATTTTTATTTTTAAGTTTATTTCCTAATATATTGCTTCTACCTGTACAATTTTAATGGAAAATAAAATATAGATGTTTTAAGATTTTGTGCTTTTAAAATAATGAATGTATTTATATTCTCCAAACTATGTGACAGGTTTTTTTATTGCTTTGTTTGCTTTTCCATAGTTTTTGTGTTGTATTGGTTATCACATTTTCTGTTTTCAGAGGTTTTTGATTACTATATGTTGAGTCTTGGTTTCAAGTGTTTTGTTCCAAGCTTGAAACACAGCACTGTTTTGAACAGTATTGTTTCTAGTGTTCCAAATGTGCTAAATTCTATGTTTTTGTTTGTTTTTAGTTAAAATTGACTTGTATACTGATATTGTATATTGAGCTTTGGCAGTTTAAATGTTGACTAATACGAAAGGGTATTAAAACTTTCTTTTGGAGGTGGTTTGCAAAATACAGTACATTGCCATGATGCGCTTGGGTGGTTTTTTGAGAGCAGTTGGCTAGAGGAAGAAGCCTCTCTAAAGCTTGTAATAAAAGAGTGTGTCTAAGATTGTTGGGTTTTTTAAATTATTTGATGTCATCACTGAGCTCTGGCGAAGTAAACGCAATTGGTTGTTGATTCCTTCTAAGCAGTGTGGTGGTTGTACTGAAAAAAGAATGATGGATGATCATTCTTCCTAGTTTTGTTAATCTCAAATACAATTAGAGAACATGTTTCAAATTCCTATTGTTTCAAATTCCTATTCTCTATAATTGAAATATATGATTATTATTATTTTTTTGAATTCTCAATTTGCTGAAACGGAATACTCAAAGCATTTTTTGAATGTGTTCCATTGGACTGCTTTTTCCCCAAGTTAAAAACAAAGCATTTTTCCATTTAGAGTACACTTGTACTAAAAGAATTGACATGTTAACATCTATAATTACTTACAATGCATGTAAGCTTTGTGAATAATAAATATATGTATGTACAATGTATAATTGTATAATCATACAATGCAATAATAATGCAAACAGATTCTGTCCTTGTGCAACGATATGACATCCCCAGTATCATGGACATAAAAAATATTTCATCAGATTGCCACACCCCGCAACATAAGGTGCTTATTGCCAATAAGAAGATCAGCAAGCATTCAAAGCGTGACAGCAGCAGGACAAGTCCAGAGAAAATCAAGTGGTAGAAGCTACAAGACTACAAGGTGGCCATTATTAATCACATCACATTTCCTCCAATCACCACATGCTGAACTGATAACACATGGACTGCTCTCCTCAAGCCCATTACCATTTTTGCAAGAATACCCCTTGGCACTATGAGATTAAGTCGTCATCGAATCAACAAGCAGATGCAGCAGAAAGTGTGGAAAAGAAGGTGGCTTATAGCACTGGTATGTGCAGGAGACCAATGAAAACTGGCAAAAGTCTGTCACTGCAAGGAGAACATCATAGAAGTCATAGTCAATCCCTATTGGGGCTAATATGAACAGTTGGACACAAAGGAAAGAAAAAAAACCCACCACCTATCAACTAGCAAAAATGCATGCCAGGGCATGCAATATGAACATTGAGCACTACCTATGGTTTGAAGACAAAAGTGGGTGACAACATTAAGATGAACTCAAAATTTGGGAACACTGGCAGCAGTACTTTGATGAAATCTCTATTGTCGAATTTCCATACCCACCAATTTCTGATGGCTTGTTTAATGCTAGCCCTGCAAGATACATCTTAAGAGGTTGCCAAAGCTATCAGCCACATGAAGAATTCGAAAGCCCCTGGCCCAGACAGTCTGTCATCATCAGACATCTGGAATTTAGAACTTTGCAGCACAGCGACTGACTGACTGACAAACTTCTTCAGTGCCATGTTGGCTGTATGCCTGGTGACTGGGCCACATAGTTACCCTCTTCAAGAACAAAGATGAGCTAGCAGATTGCTCCAACCACCCACCAATCCACTTCCTGTTGCATACAATGAAAATTTTTGAGCATATCCTCAACCAGCCCCTCCATTGAAATCAGTATCAACCAGTGAGGTTTTATCAAAGGTTTGAATACCACCAACGCTATTTTTTACAGCTTGCATTCTTCAGCATGGAGAAAAGAAGAAACCTGGCTTTTTTTTTACCTAGAAAAGCTTGTGACCATGTTCTGCATCAGCTTTATGTTAATACCAGCAGCCAGGTATTATGCACTGCCAGCCTTTCTGACAGCTTTCCTGGGACCGTTGATGTGCACCAATGCTCAGCATTATTGCCATTGATGTTCATCCTCATCATGGATATATTCATGCAAAACGTCTATGGAGATTCTCAGTCATCCAGGTCATGGTTGTCCCAAAGGTGTTTTTTCAAGAGGCAACTGGGTTTTCTGGATTTTCTTTGAAGACGTTTCGCTTCTCATCCAAGAAGCTTCTTCAGCTTCTGGAAAAGCTTCCTGGATGAGAAGCAAAATGTCTTCAAAGAAAAAACAAAGTCCAGTTGCCTCTTGAAAAAGCACCATGCAAAACCTGCAGCACAGTGGCCCTGGGCCTTGCTGTATATCAACAATATCCTGCTCATATCTACCACCAGGGAAGAACTGCAGCACTGCATCTGGACATGGAATAATCATCTTAACCAATTCGGTTTGCATCTCAATATGAGGATGACCAAATATCTAGAGACCAACCAAAGCACCTCCACTATCCAGGTCAGCAGCAAAGATGTAGTAAGACAAACTCCTTAAGTTACTTAGGAAGGAGAGGGCCAGCCAGAGGTGGTATTTGCCAGTTCTCCGAACTACTCAAAATTTCTGCTACCGGTTCGCCGAACTATTCCAAACCGGCTGAATACCACCTCTGCTATGAATTAAGGCCAACCTGATGTTTGCTTAAAGCTTTTCATATGCCTGTGGAACTATAATGTAAATGCAACACATGCTTAAAAAAAATACAAGCATTACGTAGTGAAAACGTCTATGGAGATTCTCAGTCATCCAGGTCATGGTTGTCCCAAAGGTGTTTTTTCAAGAGGCAACTGGGTTTTCTGGATTTTCTTTGAAGACGTTTCGCTTCTCATCCAAGAAGCTTCTTCAGCTTCTGGAAAAGCTTCCTGGATGAGAAGCAAAATGTCTTCAAAGAAAAAACAAAGTCCAGTTGCCTCTTGAAAAAGCACCATGCAAAACCTGCAGCACAGTGGCCCTGGGCCTTGCTGTATATCAACAATATCCTGCTCATATCTACCACCAGGGAAGAACTGCAGCACTGCATCTGGACATGGAATAATCATCTTAACCAATTCGGTTTGCATCTCAATATGAGGATGACCAAATATCTAGAGACCAACCAAAGCACCTCCACTATCCAGGTCAGCAGCAAAGATGTAGTAAGACAAACTCCTTAAGTTACTTAGGATCTTATTTGCAAAGTGATGGTGGCATTAATGAGGTAGTGTGTGTGTGAAGGTGAATGCAACATGGCTGCGGAGGAGGAAGATCACTACAGTGTTCTGCAATAGGCATAGACCAATTCACCTAAAACTGAAAGAATATAAACTCATGGTCCGCTAGTAACGCTGTATAGTGCTCCCTTTACATGCCATGGAGATGTGCATACTCCGTTGGTCATTCGGCATTTCCCTTTTTGACCACATCAGCAATGAGAAGTCCGGCAGCAGATGGACATTGCACCAATAATAGAAAATGTGGGGAAACGGCCTGCAGTGTTTGTGCCACATACTACAAGCAACACCCATATTGTCACCTGTACTGTTCACAACTTTAACATTGATGGCAAATGTCTGCGTAGAAAACCAAAGCAAAGATGGTAGAACACAATGTGGACATGAAAGTCATCCACTTGCAGCCGCTTGCTGGATTTGATCGCGTGAAATGGCACTGGTTAATCTGAAAAATAGACTCTGCACCTGCAGGAAAACGCTAGGTTGAAAAAGATTTGTACAGTATATTTGTTCACAATTATTAAATTTTAGGGTGTTCTGGTAATTCGTATCATTTCTAAATGGAGGAATAGCTTACCTAAATTAGAATAAATAGTTTTATTATAGCCACCAATTTATCTTCTGTTTCTTAATATAGTGACTTTAACTTTTTTTAAAAAAAACCTATTACTTCTGGCAAATGTGGATATGCAATGTAAGTTGCAATTGTCAGCTCTGATATTGTAGTAGCACCAATAGACAATCTAAATTTCACCCTTGCATAATCGGCAAAATACCATCTGAGAAAGTTTGATTTGATCTTTTAAAAATAATTACCATAAATAAATAGTTGAACAAAGTTTAATGGCACCATTAATGTGTTGTCATAATTGCTGCTTTCAGTTGTTTCCTTCTTCAACAACACATACAAAGATGGTTTACAGTTCTTCCAGTATGAAGACAGGAAATAAGTCTGGTACAGGAAATAAATCTCATGATGTCCAAGAAGTTCTTAAAAAGAAACAGGTAAACACATATCACTACAGTGTATTTAATAGCTGTAACTTTTGAATGGAATAGGATTTGCATCAACCACGTGAATTGTTTCTTGAAAAATTCAGTTAGTCCTTTCAGGTTTACTCTTTGGTTGGGAGAATTATGACTGAATATAATCTCTGGTTTTATAGTCTTATCCAAACACTGTAAAGTCTGCCACTGTTCCTTGGCATTTGAAGTCCATAGAAGAAGCATCTTCTCATAAGAACGAAGAAGCTTGGGTTACAAACTCAGTCAGAGAAAAAAAAAATACCACATTGATTTAACATAGAAGGATTACAGTTGTAGGAAAGTGAGAGACAACTAGAGCACTGTTTGCGACATTGAGCTTATTACAGGGTAGTTTCAATATAAACCCGAAGCTATTTATAGATATTCTTTGTTGACATGTATGATGAAGGTCAGTAGGAACAGCTTTCCACAAGACATGAATCCCAATCTGGATTTGAATTATCTGAAACCAAACCCACAGACTCTTATCAGTGGTGAAAAATAATTAGTTTTCCGGGGAATTATAATGCTCCAGAAGAAAATAGCATAATCCAAATGATTTGGATCATCTAAAGATATGGTTTATATTTCTTTATTGTATATAGTAAGTAAGGTCAATCATTTTTACTTTAATGTTTTTTTTTTCTTGGTAGGAGGCAATGAAATTGCAACAAGACATGAGAAAAAAACAGCAGGAAATGTTGGAGAAACAAATAGAATGTCAAAAGGTATGACTGAATTGTTTAACATTAACTTCCAAGTTTTAATTTTGTACATAACTTGGAAACATATTTAATGGATTGTGTGTAAAATCTTTTCAGAATAGCATGGTATTTTTATTTTGACCTTCATAGATGCTAATATCAAAATTGGAAAAGAATAAAACCATGAAACCAGAGGAAAGAGCAGAGATTATGAAGACTCTGAAAGAGCTAACAGGAAAAATTTCTCAGTTGAAAGATGAATTTAAAACTTCCTCTGTTGTTACTACAAAGCTAAAGTCTAAAACTGAAGTAAGTTATACAATTGTTTTAACATGTTTCTATTTTAAAATCTGCAGTTGATTCAATGCCTGTGGGCTAAGAAGTAGCCTTTGCTTACAAACTATTACATGAATTTAGGCATTTATAAAAGTTTGCTACTTATTTCAATATTATAATTTTGTTATACATCTTTCATATTTCTTTTCATTGTTCAGTCAAAGCTGGAATCTTCAGATTTTTATCTAAGACCACCGATTACCCAAGACATTTTATGTGGTCTGAATGAGCACTGTATTAGTATTATATCCATTCTTTTGGTTATATCTCTTAACATAGAATTATTTATTTATTTTTTGCTTTTTCACATTTTGGATTCCCCCCCCCCCCCGAAACCCCACAAGATACAATTTATCACCATGTTTTCCCTAGAATATTGGGACATTGAAACCTAAGTGATAATGTATTAAAATTTAGAAGAAAATAAATGAATTCTTTGCTACCACTTTTCTCCTTTCAAAGGCACAAAAAGAACTCTTAGATGCAGAATTGGACTTACATAAAAGATTGTCTTCTGGGGAAGATACAACTGAACTGAGAAAAAAACTTAGCCAATTACAGGTGGAGGTAAGTTTGTAGAGTAGAGTGCCATCTTGATTCTGGTGTTAGGTATACACAGTATCCACAAACAATTGACGTATATTCCTTTTGCCCAGGCGGCTCGTTTAGGAATCTTACCTGTTGGTCGGGGGAAAGCGATGTCAGCTCAAACTAGAGGAAGAGGACGAGGTCGTGGAGGAAGAGGAAGGGGTATTGTGAATCACATGGTAGTGGACCACCGCCCCAAAGCACTAACAATTGGAGGCTTTGTGGAAGAAGAGAAAGATGAAGTGCTGCAACATTTCTCAGTAAGTTAGCAATTTGTAACTAAAACTAAATATACTTCCAATTTCTGTGCAGTGTTCTAGAATAATATAAAGGCATGAGTGTCCTAAAAGTGAACTAACTTTGTTTTTACAGCTGCAGTAATTGTTTTAGTACTTAATCTGTACTTAATCATTTGACCACATATTGTCCAGTATATTTTTTAATATCCTTTAGTGGAACTGTAACAATCTTGTCAATGTTTGTTAGTTATGGAATTAACTTTCACTTCCTTTACACTCCAGTGAATGTGCCTAACAATCAACATCAATTTGCTTTAATGCTGGAGGTTAATACCAACTAATTGTCACTGATTTGATCCTTTACAGATAATTAAGTGATTTTTACGAGCTACAAACAAATAGCAATTTGATAAACAGTTTTCTCTCTGTCTGAACCATCACTTTCTCTTTCACTGTTAATATACTTAGAGTTTTTCAAAAGCAAGAACATAGTTGAAAAGCATTTCTAAATGTAAAATAAGTATCATGTCAATTATATAAATAAATATTGATTTGTTAATTTGAGTTTCAAAGATACTACCATTTAGAAACTCTGGCTAAAACCTTATGTGTGCCTGATGAAGAATGTGCTCCATTACACACCACAGAAATTCCTTTAAAATAAAATACACATAGGATCAGATTTGCAACCAAAATTATGATGTTTTTGAAAAGCCCAGACTTCTCATCCTGTCACCTGACATTAGTTTATTATGTATACTTTTCCTATATATTTGGGGACTAATGTGGTTCCTAAAATGCTAAGAAAAAAGATAGTTGTCCAAGAACATGAATTTTATTGAGAAAGATCAGAGGCCTTTCTAGAATTCTTGTAGCAAAGCCAAGTGTTTTCTAAATGTCTTGGTCTACATCTCCCATTGACCATGTTGAGTTGAACCAGTGATTAGAAATTAAGGTCCAAACATTTGGAAGGCACCAGGTTGCCTATGTATACTTTAATCATTAATAATACATTGGTCATCAGTTTTTTTTAGCAGTGAAAGAAAGTAAATCTCAATCTTTTGTGTTTTCAGCAATTTGGAGATATTGAAGGCCTTCAAGAGGAGGAATCTCCTTTAAGTGTTGTTTTGACATTTAAATCCCGCTCTGAAGCTGAAAACGTATGTAACATGGTTTAAATTTTTAAAGACTGTTCTACTACTCTCTATATCCAGTTTTTTAAGGCAAACATATTCTGTAATTGAAAGTACCAGCAAATATATACTGGTTTCAAATGAACTATTTTCAGGCATTAAACGTTTAAATCCTGTTGCTGTGTTTAAACTGATAATCGATTATAATTCAGCCAGTTACTAATATTTAACTTAAATTATCAGAAAAGAACTTAGATTCGCTGATATGGAAAGTAATGATTATGCAGTGCAAAGAGTTCTGATCAATCACTGTAGAGTTAATGGAGATATTTCTGATATGCTGTATAGCCATTGATTTATCCTAGTATATAACGCACATTGTTTTCTTACTTAAATATTCCACCTTAGGCTGCCAATCAAGGTTTAAAGTTTAAAGACCGACGACTTCAGATATCATGGCATAAACCTAAGTTACCCTCTGTGTCTACAGAAACTGAGGAGGAAGAGCCCAAGGAAGAGGTATTAGAATGATGTTTGAATAGCTTGTCCTTTAAAATTTCTTAAAAACTAGCATTGACCATCTGGTTTTGCGGTACACAGCAGCAACGTGAACTGATGGTCCAACTGCTCTGGTCAATAGGAATTCCATTTTGCTCATCAGAAAACTCTGAATGATCACGCTATGAAGACTTTACTTGATGCTGGAACAACAAGTCAGTGGGCCTATTCTGCTGCCCAACCATTTCTCTGGCCAAACTTGCTGAATTTTTTTTTTCAGATGTGCTGTTGATCCCAGAACAATGATCCTAGTAGACTTCAGCATTCATCCTGAGAAGATCTCAGGGAAACATAGTATGACAGTTATAAGTCTACCTTGAGCTGTCATCAGACTCAGTAATAGAGAGATGCATACCTTTGATTTAGTTTTGCCTCAAATCATGAAGGAGTTACTTTGGAAGGGAAATTACAGTTGTCATGGCCAATGTCCATGCTTTTCTATCATCTATTGATCACTTAAGGTGGTCTCCCATGGAGACCTAGGGAATTTGATGGATTTGTAAAAATTGGAGAAAATCTTCAGAAAAACAAATCCAATATTTCTTTCAAGATCTTATTGACATTAGGAATGGGAAATATCAGTGTATCGTTTGTACAGTTACCCTCAAATGTTTCTCCAATATTGTGGATTTCTGGGAACCTCTCAATAATGAATTAGACTGGAAGATGGCAAGAATGCAAATAGTGTAAATTTGCTGTGGAGGCAATTAAGCATGAATTAATGCATATAATCATATCTGCTTTGTGGCTTTTGTTACATTCTCAAATGTCCATTATATCGAAGCTCTTTAGAATAGTCTTAAGGTTTATGGACAAGTTGGTTCTAACTGTGTTGGGTTTTCCACATATTGTCTGGATTTTTAGCTCCCTTTGCTAATATAGGTTAACTGAAAAAAGAGTTGATAGAGCAAATCATGGATACTGTCATGGATTCTTCCATGTTGGAATGATACTGCCAGCCTTAAGAAAGCAAACTCATTCCTGTAGTCATCTCCATGGATTCAGAAGGTCTTGTCAACATTATTAATTATTACTGTGTTTTTTCCGTCTGAGTTCAGACCTGGTTTGAGAACACAGAATAAGCAATATTTTCACTATTTTATAACATGACAAAGGGAATACAGCTCTGTTGATCCTGCTTGAACCTCTCTGGTTTCTTTGACATGTGAAAGGAGAGTACTAGGGTTAGTTAGCATATGTTAGTCTAGCCACAAGCCATTGTTTTGTTCTCCATGGGATTTAACATCAATATGAAACTGCTGGAATGATCATCAGGAATTTCTAGCAGCAAGGTTACTGAGCAAAGACTGTGCATGTGTTAGAACCCTATTGACATAACTGCCTTGGTTGCCAATTGGCTATTGAACTAGAACACCTTAAGAGGGTATCTGACAGACCATTGCCATTACAGATAGTTCAAAAATCTTTAGGGGATGTCTTGAAGATTTGAGTGCCATTTTGTGGTTCCTGACAGTTAGGCCTTTTTTGTGGTATCTATGGAGATTCTCAATCATCCAGGTCATGGTTGTCCTAAAAGTACTTTTTCAAGAGGCAACTGGACTTCCTTTTTTTCTTTGAAGACGTTTCGCTTCTCATCCAAGAAGGTTCTTCACTTTCTTCATAGCTGAAGAAGCTTTTTGCATGGGAAGCAAAATGTCTTCAAAGAAAAACAAGAAAGTCCAGTTGCGTCTTGAAAAAGCACCTTTGGGACTTCTTTGTGGTGGTGCCTGTGGGTAAAATTAGGAAGAATATTATGTACATCACCCTGAACAAAAAGCAGAATATAAAGCAAATCAGTAGATACATTCATGAGGCACCTACCGGTACTTCTACATATTTCAGCCACCTATTGAAGATTGTCTCTTCATCACGCCTTCCCTCTACAAATACTGCTTGCAGTATTCTCTTTTACTTTTATTCTCTTTCTGCCATCAACCTTTGTAATGAATGCTATTTTATGGTTTTAATTTATTTATGTTTCTGCATTTTTATTATTCTGTTGTAAATTGTGCTGAATTTTAAACTTAACGCAATGTGATGTACCAACAATAACATTTGCATACAAACATTTTAATGATATTTTGAAAGCCATCAATTGATAGCAAATATGTTTTTAAAAAATTAGCAGATTGTGTTTTATTATGAAATATTTCTGATCTATAATTTGCTAATAATATAACTAAAGCTACTTGAAATGATGTGTCAGTCCTTTGAGATAGTCCAAAGAGGAAACCAAAACCATGAATATAAACACTACCTTTATTTGTAGCAGAATCTTGCAAGTCTAAAAGCACTTCTCCCCTCCCTTGCCTCTGCTTTCCAGAGACTAGGGAGGGTCCCTTCTGACATGCTGTCTCACCCTCATTCCTTCTGTGGCCTGAGATATCTCCTGTCTGGCCATTCTCTAGGCTGCAGTTCTTCCTCCTTTGTCCTTTCTGCCAAGGTTATTCTCACAGTCCATTACAGGATGGATCAAGCATTAGACAAGTATTAATTTTAAAAATATTTTTACTTGTACTCTTTCCAGAATGAGATGGTGATCTCTAAATTTGATAAATAAATATAATTAATTGATTTCATAGCATTCAGTATTGCTGCCATTTCACAGATAGAATTTTTGTTAGTATTTCTTTGCATGGTTGATTCCAAAGTGGCTAGATTTCTTTGGAGATCATCCCAAGAAATAATGTGGTCTTATGAAGGACTTTAAAATCACTATAATTTTATACAAGATTAAATTTTATCTTTCTTTAGGAGACAGAAACATCAGATTTATTTCTACCTGAAGATGATGATGATGAAGATGAAGATGAAGATGAATCCCGCTCTTGGAGAAGATGAAACTTCAAGAGGAAGCATATAATTTTAGAATTGTTCGAACTCAAATTTTTAAAAAATATTTAAAGGAAATCCATGAGCCAAAAATCTGTTTTTGTTTTTCGTTTTTTATAAATATATACATTAAGAAAACAAATGTGTTTGATCTGTAAACTTAGCAAGTAAGTAGCTATGATCAGCCAAAGGCCCAGAGCTTCTACAAAGCTGTAAAAATGGTTGTGATCTTATAAAAATGAAATATATTAGTCTTTCAAGCCCAACTTTTGTTCATTCTGATTTTAAAGTATCGATTTGTTTTATTAAATATCAATGAGTTCATAGTTTTTGTTAGCAATGTGGAATCTGAGATGAGAACAATAAGTCAAATTCATCAACATTGTCTAGAATTTGTTAATTCAGAATTCCTTTCATTGGGTGGCAGGCAGCTTAAGTAAATCTCGACTGAAAAACAATCAGGAATTGCACATACGTTTGCGAACGAGCTGTTTTTCATATATTCCACTATCCGAAATATGGTTATCAGATTCTTGCCAGCATTGGTGATAGTGATTCCTTTTCTTTTGTTTCTTTCCCATCTTTACACATTCTTTTAATTGCCATTAGGAATGCAACTGACCAACCACTTCTGTGATTTCACAGTTTAGTTCAGTGGAACGTATCAGCCTTAAAAATCTATTAAAAATGACAACAGCAGGAATATTTTTTTAACAGTATTGGTAATGTGAAATTACTTGTTTTGAAAATGCCCTATCTCTAGAACTCGCTTCAGGATAATTAATGGCTGCATTTTATTTTTTAAGGAAAAGCCAATGCACTGTTCCAAGTAATGTATTCCCTGCAACCCACAGAATTGCAAATCAAAAGCAATCTTGTTTTAAAATAATAGATACTAATCCAGCACTTAGAATAATATTGTGGTTTCAAGTTATAATACATTAAAAATTAATGTGGAGTTGAGGAAAAAAAGTAAAACACTGATTTAAGCATTTTTTATCCGCATGCTGATAAAAATGTGTCTAGTCTTCCCCCTTTTTAAAAAAAACACCAAATACCGGTAGTTCATGGTGTAGATTTGGTAGAGTTTATGTTACATTTTTTTGACTGCAAGGGCAATAGATCTTTATAACCCATGTCTCTTGCTGCTATTAAGTCTAAATATGTCCTCCTGTGGGTCATCTCTTAGTGCTTTTGTATACTGTATCTCATAGTCAGTGGTAAGGAAGTGTAGCTGTCTGATACAGCTCCCCAGATAGCCTACTATAGGACATGCTGACTGACTTTAAGGACAGTAGTTAGAAACACTTGAAGGGCCATTGTTATCCCCATCCTAGCCATAGATAAGAGCAGCAGGTTATGCAAGGAGCATATGATGTCACTGCATTTAAGTTAAGATTGATGAAGCAAGGCAAACATTACTGTATCAATTCCCATGGCACCTCTGCATTCATTAATTCAAAAATGTAATTATATCTTTCAGGTTTCTTACATTCAGATTAGCATAGTGGATTCAAGCATACTTAATTGAATCTAAGTGTCCAAACACCTAAGTTAGGTTCCGGGTCTTGCTACCAGAACTTTTTTTTTTCCTTCCTCACATTTTGGGAACTATGTACATTGTTATAAAAGCACATCCCATTTGAATTCCATCCATAAGTGAATAAGAGTGTATTCTACCAGCTCTTATTTGCCCTTTATATAAAGGCCTTTGTGTTCTAGATTATTGCTCCATTCCTACTAATGTTGAATCTCAGTGAATTAAGTTATGACAATAAAGCACGAATATTGCACACTGTTTAACAGGCAAAGCCTTGCTTTTCTCCCGTTGCCTGTGATATCTTTAGAATGCTTATGGCTCAGTATGTGGCCATCACATATATTGACCCAGCAAGAAAAATGCTTGAATCTGGACAGTTAGTTAATAATAGAGGGAACAAAGGGTTTATGTATACATATATAGATATATATATATAGAGAGAGAGAAAGAGAAATATATATATAGATATATATATATAGATATATATACACACACACACACATATATATATATATATATTGTACAGGGTTTTTTTCTTAGAACTGTATAATTTTGTAAATATTTTTGCTTTTTTTGTGTACTAAAAACTACCAGCATCTAGATTTCCATAAGAATTCTTGTATTTTTGTATCTGGAAGATTACAGTTGACTGAACAAAGCTGTAAGAGAAATTTCCTTAGCTTTTGGAATAGTTAGACTGGATGGGATTCCTTTTCATATGGTTTTAGATAACTTTTGTTAGCATGCTGTTCAGGAGAGAATGAATATCTTTACTCAAAAGTGTTAGCTTTTTTCATGGAGAAGAGATAGGGGCCAACAGAGAGATTTATTAAACTTTTTCCCATCTTTGCTTTCTTTCCTGTGTTTTTCAGTATAAATTGACACGCATAAATCCTTTAGTGACAACTTAAATGTAATTTCTCAGCCTAGAAGCACAAAACTGAGTTGTGCCCTTAAATTTATGTATTGAAAGCATACTATTGTGTTACTGAGAATGTAAGTAATGGGCAGCATAGTGGTAACTTACTTAAAAAGAAAATAGGAAACTAGTTCAAAGTGACCTTCATTTTGATGTAGCTATGAAACTCCCTGTGTTGTGTATTAGAACTTGGTTAAAAAAAAAACTATTGTGTTACTGGGTAACCTCTGGTACCACCTGCTGTGAAATTGTCCTTTTCATAGTCATAAGCCATAACAGAAAGCATAGTATAAATACACCCGCAAAGTACCTTGAAAGCTAGGTATTCTAATAAAACTTTACTATATATATATAAAATATCCCTTTCTAACCACTTAGCAATGTATCACTCTATTGGCATTAAAAAGAATGTCATAATGTAAATGCTCAGTGAATCATCCCCTTAAAGCTTTACAAATATTAATGCGACTACTATATAAACTGTTGGTTTAACTGTGGTGTATTTTTTAATCTTTACATATAAAAATGCACAGCATCTGAAACTTCAAAAAAACCAAACAAACCATAATCGCCCACATACAGTGGAGATGCTTCAACATTTTTAATGAAATCATGTGAAAAGGAATATTAAATTCCTCTCAATGTACATTAACTTGTATTATAGTTTTTACAAGATTGTGAACTTGTGTAATAGTATATTAGGAGGTATTGTTGGATTTCTAACTGTTTATACATTTAAATTCATACATGTAATGTTTGTTTTATTGATTACACTTTGAATTTCTAAGATGCATGTTGACTTTTTGCAATAAAGAGATAACATGGAATGGTTTAAAATTAAAAAAAAAAGTTTGAATTGAAATTTGGAAAAGTAACCATTCCAGAGAAAAAAATATACTCAGAAAAGAGCTGTATTGCTTGCTTTCTTTAAAGATGTGTACATCTGTGAATGCGTGCATATGGTGTGTGTATATGAATATGTGTTTATAAGGTTTATCATTACCAACCTTAAAACGCATATATTTTGCTGCTCCAAAGCTTGGAGTAACTCATAATAAAACAATCCAAGATCCATCTAAGAGACAAAATAGTTTCGTGACCATGGCCAAAATCAATATTGCGTTTTTCATCCTAAGTTAAATTTATTGAATGTAATGTATCGAAAAATAAGTGATGGTATTATCTTAAATAAGCTACAGGTATATAATGATACAAAATGTTGAATATTAACAATAGTGACCAGCTGAAGAATACATAAACCTTAAAACAGTATAGCAGGGAAAAGCTGAGATTGCATTTTTAAGTTTAGAATTAGGAAAGGGGCTGACTCAGAAAACATTTCCCTTTTAAAAGCCACTTTCTCATAAGTGTCAGTACATTATGTCTCCAACACATTTCTTTAGAAGTTCCTAAATTATGAATTTGGCATGTTGGAGTTCCTTGAGATATGATTGTAGATTGAAATACTTTAAAGACTTATCTAAATCCTAAGTTTACATGCAAAGAAATGGAGTTATCCACTTACAAAAACAGTTCTGACCCACTGCCCCAAATGGGTTTTATCTGACAAGTTCATTATTCTTTATCATATAAAAGAAGCATTTATCACTCAGGTAAACCTTACCTGCCCTATAATATGTAATTGTCATCTAGGAAGTGAAGAAATTCCATGCTGAGAATCTGTTACTCCACTGAATCAATGCTAAATTGATGCAAGATAATACATTCTTTGAAGAATGAATTTTTTACACAGATTTTGTATAGTTATGTCAGTACATGGGAAAGAATTGGAAAATGTCTTCATTAACATCTGTTACCCACATGATTGAAGTCTGAACAAAAGCCATCTAGAATAGTGATCCACAGATAGAAATGGCTCAATAAAGGTGAATATTTGTAGCTCGGGTGACATGAGGGTCCTTGGTGCTCTCTGAGCTTAGTTATTTTCTTGTAGATGTTTCTAGTTGGCTACTATACATGGAGGAAATGATATAATGGGGAATCATATCTCTGGAGCAGAGGAGAAGTAAAAGAATAAGAAATGGATGCCAGTTGAGTTTTATTGGAAGCCTTTGATTAACTCTAATGGGAACTTACTGCATATCTGGCTACATTTCATAATGTACAGAAGCTGTAGTGTAACAGGCTGAGAGCTGAACAGAGAATGGTAGGGAAATTAGACGACACAGCAATAAGTTGCATACCAATCTTTTGTGGGAAGGGCAGGGCAGGGCAGAGGGAAAGCTGTGTTTTATCTGCTTTAACTAAATGCCACTTTTTATATGCTGTGTTACACTGGCCAATTCTGTCAATCATGACACCCATCGGAGCTCCAGAATTCTCTTATGTATTTTCACCTGCACTTTGAAAATAAGAGACTTCCAGTTTTCAACAAAGGTGCGATTAGATATTTGGTCGTCTACCTACATGCAACCTGTAACCTACCGTAGTAAAATTTGATCTGAAGAAATTCCCGCTCTAGATCCTTGAGAGCAGCTTATGTTGTTCCATTATTTCCCTCACCTTCTGAGGGAAATTATCAATTATACACATTTCTGGGTGCTTCTGTAGAACACTGTTTCTTTAAAAGGCTTCCTTCCCAGGGTGAAGGGGAGCAACTCATTTTCTGTTTCTCTAAAGCTGTACAAGTAGTCCTCAACTTATAACCATTTATTTAGTGACCAAAGTTACAACGGCACTGAAAAAAAGTGACATGACCATTTTTCACACGGACTGTTGTAGTATCTGTTGGATAGTGGGTAGAGATGACAGGAGACAGACTTCCAAAGCAGCTCTTTATTTCAGCTCTTGTGTAAGCAACCAGCAAAGAGCAGTCTGACAGCTTGCCCTTTTATAGGGAGCTGTCAGACAGACCAGCCAATAGCGTTTGAGCTTTTTCCCGCTCAAATGCTGGACCTGGTTGGAACCATGCAACATAGTTTAAACAGTTAGAACATAACACCCCTCCCCTCCTGGATGGAGCTGTCCAGCATACGTAATCACGCAGGTAGGCGGGGGGTTTTGGAGCCCTACTGGACCTGACCAGCCAATAGCGTTTGAGCTTTTTCCCGCTCAAATGCTGGACCTGGTTGGAACCATGCAACATAGTTTAAACAGTTAGAACATAACACCCCTCCCCTCCTGGATGGAGCTGTCCAGCATACGTAATCACGCAGGTAGGCGGGGCGTTTTGGAGCACTACTAGACCTGCGCAATACAGATGGTGGTGAGGCAGC
>QLTV01004086.1:7377440-7387704 GCA_003457575.1 Thermophis baileyi | reverse complement strand
ATCAAAAGCTGCTGAGAGGTCAAGTAGCACCAAGATAGAGGAATGACCCCCAGCTCGGGCGCGCCAGAGATCATCCATCAGCGCGACCAAGGCATTTTCAGTGCTGTAGCCACGCCTGAAGCCAGACTGAAAAGATTCTAGATAATCTGTTTCATCCAATGACCGCAGGAGCTGACATGCCACCACTTTCTCTACAACCTTTCCCACAAAGGGTAGGTTGGAGACTGGACGAAAGTTCTTTAATTCTTGAGGAGGGGCCTTACAACCGCTTCCTTTAATGGTTGTGGGAAGGACCCCTCCCTCAAGGACGTGTTGACTAAAGCCTGGAGCCAGCCTTGTGTCACCTCCCTGCTGGCCAAAACCAGCCAGGAGGGGCACGGGTCCAACAAATAAGTGGAGGAACTCATTGCTCCTACAGCCTTGTCCACTTCCTCAGGAGTCACAGGCTCAAATTCATCCCACACAATAGGACTATGTCCTATATAGGTTGTTACAGGTGGGTTTGAAAGCAAGAATTTATAAGTGGTAATAGTTACAGAGTTATGATCCAGTGAATGGTGAAAATGGAACATGAGAGAGAAATTTGGAGGGGAAAATGTGCAGTATTTTGAACGAATATGATTTGGGGAAAATTTGTTGTAACACATGAAAAGAATGGATGGCTGGGAACAAATTGAGAGAATAAAAATATATGATTCAGCCTTTTGGAGAACCCAGAATGAATTAGAATAGTAACTATTGGGTGACTATTTGCTTATAAAAAGATCTGTTTCAAAAATGTGGTGTAAGAAGTCTACTTGTATAAAGGAATGAAATACAGTGGTACCTCGATACTCAATGTTAATTGGTTCCAGGCAGGGGTGAAATGCTACCAGTTCGGACCGATTCTCCTGAACCGGTAGTAAAAAATGCTACCAGTTCGGGCGAACCGGTATTTCTGACGATCAGCTGGGTGACGATCAGCTGTGACGCGCGATTTATATTAGCTAGAATCGTCGGATTTCCTGCTTTCTAGCTAATCTAAATCGTGTGGCACAGCGGATTCCCCCCCCCCGCTATTCTACTTACCTTTGCAGACTCGGGAGGATTCAAAATGTTCCTTTTTTAGCACTGCGTGGGCGTGCCTCAGGCGCACATGCGCACAAAGCGCGCATGCGCGCTCAAAGCGCACGCTCGGTAGCAGACTCACAGAACCGGTAGCAGACTTCAGAGGATTTCACCGCTGGTTCCAGGAGGTGCGATGAGTACCAAAAATGATGAGTACCAAACAAATTTTTCCTATAAGGAATAATGTAGAGAGTCACAAGGCAGCCGACACTGACAAGTTCTAACTTGTGCGTTGAGTACCAAGCAAATTATGAGTACCGGGACAAAATGTTCATGTCAAAATGCGATGAGTACCAAATTCGATGAGTTTCAAAGCAGCTGAGTACCAAGGTACCACTGTTTAAATATAAATGAAAAGGAATTAATATAAATAAAGACATGATTGGATTGCTTTGATGGTTTATGATGAAAGTCTGAAATAATTGGTAAAAATCTATAAAGGGGTTAGGAGGTTCTGAATATGGAGCAGACCATTTTTGGGTAGTGTTAAGAGTAGAGCTTGGGGAAAATAGACATAGAAGAAATGGAAAGATGAGAAAGAAACAGGGGTGAAAACAAAACTGTAGCAGAAAGCATAAGTCCCATATGAGAGAGAGAGAGAAATAAAACATCTCCTAACAGAATGAATGAAAAGTGGATTTAGGGAAAGAGAATGTGGACACTGCTTGGAACAGAATGAAAAAAAAAGGTCTCATAGAAATGTTTGGAAAGTATGAAACAGAATGCTTGAGAGAATGATTAAATGAGGAAAAATGCATAGAAGAGGATTATTGCAACAAAAATAAGGATGAAAAAGAGATATTATGCAATGTAGTCTAGTTAAGATTTTTTTTTTTTAAAGAGGAACTGCAAAGAGATTGGTGGAAACTGAAAAATGGCCTGGGAAGTAGGTGAAGTTGGCTAAGTAAGGAGTCTTCAACAGAGTAAAGGGAATAAAAAAAAATAAAAAAAAGTGATTAAATGAATGGGGATAAAACTCAGTGAGGGAATCCTGGAAGAAGGACTGTAGAAATTTTTATCAGAATAATATTGACATGTTGAAGAGTAGCATGAAAATGAATGTTGTGTTATAATGTCAAAAAATGCTAAAAGCCACAAATACTGTGAGAATGTTAAAAATGTCAAGGCTGCAACTGTATATACTTAGGCAAATGTTAAAATATGGATCAGGTTTGCTTGTGGAATGGCTAGCTGAGGGCAATATTTCGGCCTGACAATTGGAAGTATGCTGGTATTGTTGCCTTATTACATAAAGAAGGTAGCAAGAATGAATGCATAAAGAACTGGGAAATTTGTTTGCTTAGTATGCCTTCTGGAATTCTGAATGAAAGGTTATAAGAGACAACAGTGAGCAAAATTTGGGGAGTGCTATGTGGTTTCATGCTAGGTAGTACGTAGCTCAGATTTTTGCCCCTTAGCAGGTGGCTGAGAAAAAGTGGGGAAAAAATTGTAATACTGGTAGTATGTGGGAAGAGCTTTGGGGGGACAGGAGGGAGATCTACATGTTGGACAGCCAGCATGTAAAAGATGTCCCAGCCCACAAAATGGGGAAAGGCATGGGAAACATATGGATCCTCCCTAGTTTTTCATAAAGTAAAAGGAGATGAGGGGAAAAATAGTTTCAGTCTTAGAAGAGTCTATTAATGTAACCTTAAATAAAGATAGATATAATACTTGTGCCTGTCTTGTCTGGACCTAACCTTTATTGTCAATTTGTTGATTTAGAGAAAGTATACAATATAGTAAATAGAACTGAATTATGAAATGTTTTGCACAAGGAAGCAGTTGAAAGTTGGCTGCTCAATGTAGTATAAAAACTGGATCAGAGGTGGGTTCCTCCCGGTTCACACCAGTTCTATAGAACCGGTAGCAAACCGCTGGTGATGTCACGGAGCCGGTTCTGTCGGTGCTGGTCCGTGGACGCCACCATCTTTTGGGGGGATTTTTTGGAGGGGGGGGAATTTGGAATTTTTTGCTATTTTTTTTTCTTCTGCGCATGCGCAGAAGCCGAGTCCCCGGCGCTGTGCATGCGCCGCCATCTTGTTTTTGGCTCTTTTTTTTGGAATTTTTTGTGATTTTTTGTCACTGCGCATGCGCGTGGCGCAGCCACTGCGCAATGCGGCGGCGAGGTAAGTTAGAACCCACCCCTGAACTGGATATAATGAAAACCAAGCATGCAGGAGAATAAATGGAATTCTTAGTAAATGGTTCAACACTGAGTAGGGAGCGAAACAAAAATGAAGATATCTCCTTGATCTTTAACATATTTATAGATATACATTAAATGTTTGTGATTATGTGTGTTTGGCGAAGGGACTGTGTATGTAGTTTTATATGCAGATCACGTAACGTTGTTGCTGAGAATTCAGATGAATTGCAGTGAATTTTAGGTAGATTATATGATGTTAAGTATGGATCTGAAAACTGATATATCAAAGATGAGGGTAATTATGTTTGGCAGGGAAAATGGAGTATTTATGATGCAATGTACATAAATCACAAAAAAGCAAGAGCAAGTAGGTGAATGTACGCACCTCAGTGGAAATTGAGGGGAAAATGTTTAGACATAAAAATGCTAACAGAAAGATAAGACCTCTTGTGGTTTGTTCTGAGGAATGAAAGTTGGTCAAAAGAAACAACCGGGATAATATATAAAAAATATGCTTTTGCTCACTTTGTTTATAGAAGGGGAACCTGGGTATATCAGGAGAAATATGAAAAGAAAATGAACACAGTAGGAATTGGATACTTAAAAATATGTATTGTAAAAGAAGAGATGAGGTAAGAAATGAATGAGTAAGAATGTGAATTGAATACTAAAGTGAGTGACCAATACGAAAAAAAAAGAGTTGGTTTGGTCCTATGGAGTGAATGTGTCTTAAATTACAAAGATGTATATGAAGGATGAGTGATGGTATTGTAAGGAAAGGGAAAACTGGGAAATCTGTGGATGGATATAGTTGATGAGATGATAAAAAAGGAGGTTGGAAAATTGCAGATCAAAGACAATGTATTAAGAAGTATGCAAGTGACGGAAGTAAAATTTACAAAAATAAACAGATATGGAGACAGCAACAGTGAATCGAGTTAACGTAAACTAAATATACAGAATAGAGTTGGAAGGGACTTTGTGTTGTGGCCCGCCAGCGTCCCGTGCCGGTGCTCATGGATCCCAAGGATGATGAGGCGGTTGTGGCACGGTTTTGTGTTCCCCGACTTCTAAGAAATTATTAGGAGATCTTTCTTCTGAGTAAAAGAAGAGTGTTTGGAAGTTTGTGTGTGTGTATTATTGGTGGCTCGTTGCTGGGGGCAGAACACCTTGGAGGTCTTCTAGTCCACTACCCGTGCTCAAGCAGGAGACCCCACACCACGGGTGTCAAACTCACCACGTCACATTGCCGTCATGTGATGTTTCGTGACATTTTTCCCCTTCGCGGAGCTGGGGTGGGCGTGGCCTGTGTGTGATGCATCCGGCCTGCAGGTCGCCAGTTTGACACCCCTGCCCTATACCATTTCAGACAAGTGGCTGTCTAGTCTCTTCTTAAAAACCTCCAGTGATGAAGCATCCACAACTTCTTAAATTGTAATTGTCCTAACTAGATTAATTGTTAATTGTTCTCACTAGACTGCAAACTAGATTTATAACATTTCCCTATCTAATTCCTTTAATTCTTTTGAGTATTACTTATTTCTCGACTTACTATTACCTGCCTTTCTCCATTTCGCATGGTGCTGTTCACACTGAGAGGGAATCGCAGGATGGATTTCATGGTATTGTTGAACAGTTAGAAAAATAACTGAAGAGCTATGCCTCAGCATGCTAGAGAGTTACTTCTAGTAGTCCACTTCATCTCTGTCTGTCAGGCTTAACTTCATCCATCTTCATCTGCAAGTGGAATCTGAACTCCAGTCCCCTGAGAGGAAGGGGGAACGCAAAGCAAATCCCTTTTATTGGAAACCAGACAGAATGGTTTTTATGTTAATCTGCAGATAAACATATTTAAAAGCAATATCTGTTCTGACCCTAGCAATGCTCACTCAAGAAATGTGATACTTTTCATAATATTTTGGCAGTTTTATTTTATTTCCAATATAAACTTTAATGTGCTTTTCTAGCCACCACGCAGATTATGATGATCTTTCATTTTTTTTTCATTTTTTGGAGGTTGCCTATACTTGTTTAAATTATTTCTTCAGCCATTCTTTTCTTTTAACCATACTGGAAAATGAAAATGTGTTGTATTTATTTGAAGCTATTGTGGATTTCAATTTGTGCAGTTGTAGCATTACTGAATGGATAGAAAAGGCTGATCTAGCAGATTGAGCTGGACCGCTTTGACACAGCATGCATAACACAGGGCCATTTCCATACTCTCAGTATCAGTAGACAACTGCTTCAGTAATGCCCTTGCATTTTATCTTCTTTTGAGCCTTCTGTTCATGACACCTTGGGCAGTTCTGCCTATGTAGAGGTGTTATTTATAGGTCATGTAGCAAGAACATTAGGTATTTGTGGGTTTAGTTGCATACCAATTAATAAGGGGTTATTGTGGTATACTAGATTCTCTGCCAAAGTGGGATTCTTATATGATCTTACATGATCTTCATCCACAGAATTTTTTTCCGGAAAGCATATTGATATCAGGCATAAGAAACCAGGAGCTGGGGTAGAGTTCAAAAGTGCTATGAGTTTATTTCATGCTATACAGAAGACTCTGATCTACTAACGGTCAAGGTAAATTGGTGCTAAATAAGAGTCAATGGAATTCCTATGGGAGCGTAATGACTCCAAACTGATGACACATTTGATACCACCTTCAAACTCTGCCTGGTCACCACCTATAATTGAATTGAGTTTCACTCATTCTACATAAGTTCATCACTGCCAAATATTGGTCGCCAAAACGTGGTAAGAGGGTGCATATATTAATTTAATAAAGCCAATATTGGAGAAATCTGTAACAAGATTGGTGTCTACTTAAATCTGCAAACAGATAGGTGTCTAAATAAAACCAATTTTAAGGTTGGCACTTATTCTTCTTCTTTTTTTAAAATTGTATTAAAACCATGTAGCCATTCAGGAAGAAAACTACTTCAAAGTGAGGGTTGTCTGAGGGGTACTAGGCTGGGAAAGGCTGCTCCTATTGTAGAATAATTGCTCCAGTTCTGCAGTCACTAAAAGATTACTTTTTAACTATTGCTCCTAATAATTAGTGGTGCTAACCAATGAAAATGTCACCACCCAGGACAGGAATGCTTTCAGTGTGACTTTCCAGAAGTAACATTTAATTGGGGAATAATCTCATCTGGTCTTTTTTTGGGAAGATAGATTGACTTTGGAGATTGAATTTATTGTATGTATTTAATCAATCAGCAATTTATAAGAGATGGCATTAAAAAACAAATATGGATATTTGATCCGGAACCAGTTAGGGTTAATTTGGGGGATGATTTGGGACTGAAGCCATGGTAAATGTTCTATGCGTTGATTGCAATAAGAGTTTGTTAACAGAGTGGTTTTGGAATTTCAATCTTGTCTTTCTTTTATTATCATTAATAATTTTTATTACTTCTATTCTTTTATATAATAATTTTATTATTGTTTTTCTATTGTTAACTACTTTGTTATTAATATAGTATGTAGATGACAGTAACAATTTGTAAACAGATTTAATAGTTTAGTAGTTTAAAATTCTTTTGACTTGTTTTGCAAGGGGTGAGAAACTAACATGGTTGTATTATATGATATTAATCAGCATTCAACTAGGGATGATATAGGGTGGTGGTTCTCAACCTCTGGTCCATGAATGTCATCACAGGGGGTCCATGAAGGTTTGAAAAAATGTTATGATTTAAATCTTAAGTCTTGGGGGTCGGTGGCTGTGGTTTGTGGCCACGAAAGGTATTTAAAGAGGGTGAAGAAAAGGTTGAGAACCACTGGTGTAGGGTATATATGAGTTAGTCTTTTTTTGAAGATATTTTTTTTCCTCTTTGTTGTATTTGTCTTGTTTGTTGTATTTTTTCTTCTTTTGTCCTTTTTTAAAAATAATATTTGTTTTTATTTTAACTCTCTGTGAATAAACTAAATATTATATATTAAAAAGAAGATATGGTCTATATGAATAACAAATTTCACCCAATTTCTCAGCAAAAAATCCGTGGAAAATCCATGGATGGATGGATGGATATTTTTTTGTGCTATTTAGATTTGCAAACAATCACAATTGTTTATTTGTTTTTTGTGAAACTTTAGCAGATATAGTTTTAAATTGATTTAAAAATTAACCATTAAAGTAATTTTAAATTAATTTAAATTAATTTAATTTAAAATTAATTTAAAAATTAAATATCTGAAGTCTACTGATTTTGTATGCAGTTTTTCCAAGCATCTTGCATGAAGTTTCCTTACAAGGAAATCGGATACCAGGTCAGTCTATTTAATTGTGGATTAAGTTACTTTTGAAGGATTCCTTCCTAGAAAATAAATGTAAATTGCTGGATGTGCCAAAATCCCAGGTCCATATCAGGTTGAAAGACCCAATGCAAAACAATCAAGCCCAAAGACAGAACATATATGAAAAACAGTCTTCTCTGGACCTGTCTGCTTAATGACAGGCAGTTGGAAACTTGGCAGACTCAAAGGATTCCCTCTGTCTCCCTCACAAGTGAAGGCAATATCTTTTCTTGGCCAGCCAAGGCAGTAGGACAATTAGGAGAAACTCACAAGCTTCTTCTATCGCACAACAGCTGAGTAACATCAAACCACTCTAGTGAGGAAAGATTCTCTTAAGTGTCAAGTGAATATAGCTGATACCTGATGCCTGAACATTGGAGATGAATTGTTCAGAGTGAGAAACCAAGGAAGTTGGGTGGGTCAAAAGAGAGGAGAAATTAAGGCATTTTTTGGAGGGCACGAAAAAATTTTTTAAAATAAAGATAGAGGGCTTCCTGTTATTTCCTTTGTACGCGAGCACCCTTGCACTTGTGCTTTAAAATTTAAACATTTTTAAAATCCTTGCTTACTTGGTTTGTAATGGCTGCAATCTCCCTTTGCTTCTTCTGCAAGACTTCCAATGGCTTTTAATAGAAATGTCACTGAAACAATGCTTATAGTGTTCTTTATATGAATATTCAAACAATTGTTTTTATAGCTTATTAGTTATATAGCTTATAACTTTTACAAAATGTTACTTTTATGTGAGCAAGATCTAGGAGAATCACTTTCTTAACTAAACAATGTAAAATTGAAGACTTCCTAGTTAATAGTGTTAGCACATAGCGCAACAGAGAGCTGAGAGCACAAATTCTAATCTTCTGCTTCCCTAGGCTGCATTTAAAATATCTGCCTCTCCTGAATACTGACTGCTTCCAAAAAAAAAGTTTTGGCATCATTTTTAGCCTTTTCTGCAAGCTGTTTCAAAGTTGGGAAATGAAATCCTGCAAATCATTGTAATTCTGGTTCTGAAGAATACCAGAATTGGATCAGTGAAAAGAAAAAAGTTGTGTCACTGAGGAGCATATAATCTTTCAATAATTTTTTAAAATACTATTTAAAAAAATAATAGTATTTGAAAAACATTGTTGGAGGAACAATGTTCCTAACATTGTCCACAATATTCTGACTGGAGCATCTGCATTAAAAGAGCCTTTGAAACAATTCTATACTATCAATTCTATATTATGAAGCACAGCAAAATGTCACACAAGATACATCTTTCTGCCTTTAGTGCAGGGGTGAAATCCAGCAGGTTCTGACAGGTTCTGGAGAACCAGTAGTGGAAATTTTGAGTAGTTCGGAGAACCGGCAAATACCATCTTTGGCTGGCCCCAGGAGTGGGGAGGGAATGGGGATTTTGCAGTATCCTTCTCCTGCCACGCCCACCAAGCCACGCCCACCAAGCCACACCACACAATGCCCACCAAGCCACGCCCACAGAACCGGTAGTAAAAAAAATTGGATTTCACCACTGCTTTAGTGTAAACAGTAGCAACAATCCATTCTAGTCATACATGTGATTTTGGGAACACTTACTACTAAGTCTTCCAGTTATTACTTAGCCCAAAATAATTCAGTTTGTTTTTTCTTTTGTTCTTGATTACAAGTCAATCACACTGTGAGACAAAGTAAAGCAACTACGCAGGTGTCAGTTGTTGGAGAGCAAAAAAAAATAACCTTTACCTGTTCATTCTGTGCTCCCAGCTACTTGCTCTTTTTATAGGATGATACTTTTATCTTATGGAAGATGATCCTCTCTCCTTGACAGGATTAATGTTAAGGTAAAATTAAGCTGCCAGCTTGTTTCTTGGCAATTATAACAAAATGTTTTTCTACTGACTTTCTCCACAATAGATCTAGGCTAGTGTAAGAAGTCTAAAATCATTCTGGAGAAAGTTGTAGCTTCTGAATGTAGATATCAGCCACAGACTGTCAGCTGCTGAGGCTAAAGTGTCCTGTGTTAAATTTGCTGGTTTAAATACACCTATCAATAGAGAAATCTGGTACATCAGAGCTGACCTGGTGTGTCTATTCATTCTTCTACCAGGGGCTATTGTTGACAAGAGATGCTCTACTTCTTATAGTTTTTTGTCTTTCAGTTTTATTTAAATTAGTTAGCTCTTCATTCAATAGAACCTATAAATCTTTAGAAAGCCTTAAGGTGGCAAGTTTTCACGTAAAATTTATATGATCAAACTACATTGCATTTACCAAGTTATAATAAACGTTGCTTTCTGGAAAGTTTATAAAACTTTCATACACATGGTGATATGCAATGTATGATTAAAATGTGTTTATTATCTAGGAATTTCATACATTCTTCATATCCCATTTCTACTTTCCACTAGCTAGTAGCTAACCCTTGATGCTGACTACTGAGTAGAAATCTGACTACATATGTAAAAAGTCAAGTATGCCACAAAGGGAGGGGGAGAAAGGTGTGAGGTTAAATAGAGTTGGGAAGATTGTGGCATTCAAGTGGAGAGAGAGAGAGAGAGAGGGAGAGAGAGAGGGAGAGAGAGAGACAGAGAGAGGGAAGGGGGAGAGTAGGTGGATATCATTATTTTGTACAAGGTACAAATGTTTTTTTTTAAATAAAATAAAATAAAATAAAATAAAATAAAATAAAATAAAATAAAATAATAAAATAAAATAATAAAA
>QLTV01004086.1:7341733-7363686 GCA_003457575.1 Thermophis baileyi | reverse complement strand
CCCCGTCGCCCCCCAGATCCACATGTCTATTCAAGCAAAGCATCTTCTGCCTTCATATTAATTTTTATGACCTGAGCTTTGAGGAGGAATCTCTCTGCTTTTGAGAGAGGGAGAGGGAGAGAGAGATGTTTTTGAATCCAGACTTGACAGTATTCCCTATTGACTTCGCTCTGCGCGTTCTTGCTTGCAGCTCCAGGGCAATATATTTGGAAGCTTTGATGAGAGTCTGCTGGCCCGGGCTGAAGCCTTGGCGGCTGTGGATCTGGTCTCCCACGGCAAGAGCCACCCTTTCAAGCCAGACACCACCTACCATACCATGAGCAGCGTCCCCTGCACCTCTACTTCGTCGCCTACCGTGCCCATCTCGGCCCCAGTTCACCATCATCACCATGCTGTGGCGCACCAAGGCCTGGACGGGGACCTCCTGGATCACCTCTCGCCCACGCTGCTGGGGGGGCCCGAGCACGGCGCGGTTATGGCCGCGCCAATCCACCCTCATGCCCATGCCCACCCCCACTTGGGGGCGGCCATGGGCCACCTGCATCAAGCCATGGCTAGCATGAGCCACCCGCCGCCGCCGCCGCCGCCGCCTCATTCCGCAGCCTCGCAGGTCTCGGTATCTCACAGCGGGCTGGCCTGCATCAGCGACGTCGAGTCGGATCCCCGGGAGCTGGAGGCGTTCGCCGAGCGCTTCAAACAGAGGCGGATCAAGCTCGGCGTCACCCAGGCCGACGTGGGCGCGGCGCTGGCCAACCTCAAGATCCCGGGCGTGGGCTCGCTGAGCCAGAGCACCATCTGCAGGTTCGAGTCGCTCACTCTGTCGCACAACAACATGATTGCCCTCAAGCCGGTCCTGCAAGCGTGGTTGGAAGAGGCGGAAGCCGCCCACCGCGAGAAGAACGCCAAGCCCGAGCTCTTCAACTGCGCCGAGCGGAAGCGCAAGAGGACCTCTATCGCGGCGCCGGAGAAGCGCTCGCTGGAAGCCTATTTCGCCATCCAGCCGCGACCCTCGTCCGAGAAGATCGCCGCCATCGCCGAGAAGCTGGACCTGAAAAAAAACGTGGTGAGAGTCTGGTTCTGCAACCAGAGACAGAAACAGAAGCGCATGAAGTACTCAGCGGTGCATTGAAGCACCTGCCCGGCCGGCTGGCCACCCTGTCGGACAACGAGACCTATACCTAGCACACAATTACACATGCACAGACACACACAGTAGACAGAAACATTGTTCTATCTAAAAGATTAAAACAAAACCCGAAAAACTACGAGCAGAGAGCTCTGCGGGGATCGTCAGACCGAGTAACCGAGCCACTGAGATGAAATACCTCTCCCCTTTTCCTTCGGCTGGCCATCCGCCGCTGGATCAAGTTTTGCCCAGCCTTCTGTTACGCTTCTCTGCAAAACCAACTGACCCAAACAAGGGAAAGAGAAGAAAACGTTTATTCCCTACCCCTTCCTTTTTCGACCCATTTGTTCTTCTGGGTTGACGTTCTCCTGACTGTGTTTTTGTGCACTAGAGTGTCTTGACGTTTGTCGTTTTTGCAGGAAGAGTTGACATTGGAGAGGTACTATTTTTTTTAAGGCAAAAAAGAGATATAAACATAGATGCCGTTTGGAGATGAACTTAATTACATTTATACATGGGGGGGGGAGGAAAGGTGCCCATAAAATAATGAAGATTTATTTATTGAGATTATATTGGGGGTCAGAAGACTATTTTCCAAAAATTGTAAACTGAATTCAAGCTTAGATTAATTTGCATTGATTCGTCACCTTTTACTTGTTTAGTCAACTGCATGCTGTCTGAGATCAACAGAAATGCTCCAACACTTTCTTAAAGGGAAAAAAAGGTTTATTTTTAATGCAACTAATAACTGGACCGTGTGTCTGATCATTCTTATCAATACAGAGGTGAAGAGTTCCAGTTACACTTACTTGTTTTCTTGAAAGGAAGGTGAAGGGAAGAAAGGATATTTGAAATAACCCTGCCCTGAATCAAAACATTTTGTTAGAATAACCAAAAGGATGACACGCGTACTCTAAGCACTTTCACAAGTTAACAATTTATTTTCATGTCAGTGTTTTTTAAAATATCCCTCAGACCATAAGCAGGCTTGTTGCCACTGACTTCTCTGAGGTAAATGCAATCTTTATTCTTATTTATTAAATTCAGTCCAGTTGAAAGGAAGTACCTTTATGGCTTTTTTTTTTAAGTCAGGGTTGTATGTGCACAGGACAATCCATACAACTAAGGAGACTGCAGAAGTGTGACTTTAGTAAACCTTCTCTTCTTAAAACCTTGCCTTTTTCCATGGACTTTGCAGATTAGCTTCTGTTTTTTAACTGGATCACCAAACATTCCAACAGGACTATGGAATTGCATGGTTGCACTTGTGTTTGCTTGGAGAGGAATCTTTTAAAAGAAATACCTATTGTCCTTCCACCCCCTTAAAAAAGAAATTAAAAGCTTTTTCTGCACTAAGGGCTTCTTTCTCGTCAAATGGCTTCTACTGAAATTTTATACTACATGACTGTAATTTGGGCATTTTGTGCACTACTTTACCAACTTCACTCACCCTTCCCTCTTTTCCCAGAAATAATGCTGAAACTTCTGAAATAAAATGCTTTATTTTTTGACCAGAATTGATTTTATTTTCTTCACTCCCACCCCAGGTTTTTCATAACAATTTCTCTGTTTTTGTTGGAGGTGGAGGTGTTTTTTAGACTAAAAATTAAGCAATCAGTATTGAAATAATAAATCTGTTGGATTTAGCAGTAAAATAATTCATTTAGATGGTTTACACTTTCTCAAAATACTATGTGTGTTGTGATTAGTTTGAACCAGATTTAACCTGTGTGTGTTTTATCTACTTTCAGGCCAGCAAATCAGTTTTATCAACCGTTATGGAAATAATACTAAGATCCACATCTAGAAATGTAGTTTTTAAAAATGTTGGATTTTTAAATAAGGGGTTAAAAGGGATTTTTAACCCCTTATGGTTAAAATGTGCTATTTCAGAAAAATAGCCATGCAAATTGTGTTGCTGTTGATTGTTCTGCAGTAGTTCTCATCTTTATAACAATGGAACTTTGTTTTGTGATAGTTCATTGAAGGGAAAAAAAATAAAGCATTCAAAGGCTCATTTGGAATTCTGTTTAAAAGCAAAAAGGGGCTTTTGCTTATGAATCCCAGAAGCACCTTAAACAATTAAAAATTAATGATCAGGGCCCAGTGATCTAATACCTCGCCTTTGCATTTAGCAAATAGCAGGCAATAAAATTCCAACTCAATTCTATCTAGTTTTTTAAAAACTGGCTTTATCAAGTAATTATATTTTGTTCATGAAGCTCTTAAGCACTAATCTTCCTTAAATGTTCTTGTTTCACTTTATTTTCTCAAAGAGCCCCATTGATTCTCCCCAATCAAATATCCTTTAATAATAAATGCCCCTGTGTCATTACATTATATTGTGGGTTCTGAAATTTTAAAATAAGGTTGATGCAATATTAATTGGGTAACATGGTATAAAAAGGGCACAAAGCAATTCTGCCAGCATCCTGTCTCTACTCTGCACTAGGATTTGAAGAAAAGCTCTTTGGAGTGGGGGGGTGGATAATTGTTCCAGATCTTTAACAATAAATCCAGGTAAGATTTTTTTATTATTTTCTCTGTCATAATCCCAGTTAATGAAATCTGTTATATTTTATTATGGACATTTGTTTTTCCCCCCTTTATATACACAATTTCTATAAAGTGTAACAGTATTTCTGCTATTCCCCATTATCAATTAAATTAGACCTATAATGTAGATAATTGATTTTCTTTCAGTTTGCAGTTAGTAAGGAAAACTTACTAATTTTCTCAGTAGGAGATATTTCTCAAAGCCTGAAAAAATATACAGAATAATATTTTGTTTTAAGAGAACTTTGAAAAATCTTTTGCTTTCCTCTTTCTCTCTCTTTTTCTTGCGATGTTCTTGTGATCCTGGACCGGGATTTTTTTCTCACACTCTTACATAAGCATACATTTGAAATTCTTTTCTTTTCCTCCCCGACTTTCCAACATAAGCTTTCTGACTTTCAGAACCTGGACAGTTCCCAACAGTTTACTGTAACAATCCCGGGAAATCCCCTAATATTCTTAATAGAATGTGTCTGCCTTACATTTACTTAATTTTCAAACTTTATTCCAGAATCTGTCATTTCAAAAGGGGTTTATGTACAGGTATATCTTTAAAGAAAACTTTTGAAATGAGAAAAGTCTCATCTTTTACTTATAATTAGTTATTGGACATTATTAACTCATTCCATGTTTTGTTGGACATTTAGTAGCTCATTCCATTTTCATTCCATTGTTTTCCATTCATTCTCTTAATGCTGAGAAACGCTATGTATTGTTAAAGTAAGCAACCTACTAACTAGAAGAAGAGGAAGCGAAACTTTTGCAGATATAGTTTGTCTGCACCTAAGTGGGTTAAACAGGAACATTACTTTTCTGATTGTCTGTCCTTTTGAAAACTGAACTTTCAGAACCGAAGAAAAATATGTAACAATAACGATGGTAACTGAGAAAAGAAAAAGAAGAAAATTAAGTGAAAATATAATCTGTTTCTATTACCTTACTTAATTTTTAATGTATGTAGACCACACTGCCCGTTTTGTGCAGGTAGATGTTTATTGAAGAGAGAAGTAATTTGTCCTCCCCCATTTAAAAAAAAAGTTTCATATGACATTCTTCCATCTGATGTCTTATTATGTTAGCTGGAGGTTATGACTGTTGAAGTCAACACAAGACTGGCAAATTTGGACTAAACTCTTCAGAACTTCCTTCCTTCCTTCCTTCCTTCCTTCCTTCCTTCCTTCCTTCCTTCCTTCCTTCCTTCCTTCCTTCCTTCTTCATTATTTGGAATGTGTGGGAGCACAGTAGATTCTCACTATTTAAAATTTTTACTTTAATATTAATTTTAAAATATGTTCTTTTGATGGACTGTAGAAGTGGAAGGCAGGCAGGGAACGTGTTTTGGTGTCGGTCAGAGAGAGAAGACCTTGGCAGTCTTGTGAAGATACTAAGAAACCCCATGTTTCTTCCCTGAGAATAGGCTATTTCCAGATCCAGCTGTGGTCCTATCCACCCACTGACCTCTGGGAACAGTTTGGATAGATAACAATAGCACTTAGACTTATATACCGCTTCACAGTGCTTTACAGCCCTCTCTAAGCGGTTTACAGAGTAAACATATTGCCCCCAACAATCTAGGTCCTCATTTTACCGACCTCGGAAGGATGGAAGGCTGAGTCAACCTTGAGCAGATGAGACTCGAACTACCAAATCCCACGTGTTTCCTTGAAACAGAAATGCCATTTCAAGTGAAGTGAAAGGGTAGAAGAAAATGGCAACAGCGCGGAGACTGTAGACCTGAGAGAAAGCTAAATCCTGAGCCAAGGTGGGCATTTGGGAAGCCTTTGGAAGACTCTTGAAAGTGATCAGAAATTGACCGCGGTTTCTCTTGTTCGGCTCGACTGCAGTTTTTCTTTCTCCAGGGCGGAGAGGGAGCTATTCCGGGCAGGAGACATCTCGCTCAATATCGGAACCAGAATGGTTCCCTGCGTTTCAGAAGAGTTGGGAAGGGGAAGTCGTGTTCATTCTCGGAAGGCGCCTGCTCCATCTCGAGCGTAACCGCGAAAGCATGCATACGTGTCTTCTAGGAATCCGTTTTTTCTGCTGCTTTTTTTCCCTCTTAAAACGTGCCCGCTGCTTCTTAGTGGCCACTTGGCTTCGGTCCGCTCCCTGCGCTTCCCAACCTTGTCCTTCTGCCTCTGCCAGACGCCGGCCCGATCTGGTCTGCTGTCGAGAGATTGAACAGATCGTGCGATCCGTTCGGGATGCTCGCCGGTTCTTCTGCAGAAGCATTGGAGACCGAGTGGGTAGCGCATGGCAGCGGAAAAGGGGGTCTGTCTGCGAAGAACGAGAAACTTGGAGAAAGTTTAGCTGGAAGAAAAAAAAAAACAGACGTGGAGGGATAACGAGATTGGACTCGCGGGGATTGACTTCTGACTTAGTAAATAGGCAGGGGATCCGGCGGAACGCCCAGGGTAGCAGACGGCTGGATGGAAAGGTTAAGTACGGATGTTTGTAAAAGCCCAAATCGCGCCGCTTCCTAAGTAAATGGCCGCTGTGCAGGCGCGCGTTTCCTCTTGCCGGAGCCTTTTCCGCTCCTCCTGAACTAGTTGCTCTAGGCAGCCGCGGAAGAAGGCGAAGAGCAGCCTCTCTCAAAGGCTACACCCTCCCACGAGACTGTAGACAAAATATATTTCTGCACATTTCAAAATCGCCTCCAGCATCAAGATATTCAAAATGAGTATCTTGGGCGAATATGAAAAGCCTTACCGATTTCTGTTCCTCCCCCAGTTCTTGCAAATTAATCTCTCCGCTGTATTTTAATTGATTTGGGAGGGTTAAAGAAGGGGGTTGTTGCTGAGAAATAATTCATCGTGACATTTAAAGGAGCAAAATGGAATGGGTGAGGAAACTGTCGTAGTCGGCGGTTAATCTCCACAATAATCAAGGCTACTAACAGTGCTCTACTAACAGGAAACGCCTTGAAGATTATAGAACTTCGTGGATCGGTTAGTTGAACCAATGTAATTGAAAGTCTTGTTTGTTGGGAAGGGAGGGAGGGAGAGGGGAAGGAAGGAAGGAAGGAAGGAAGGAAGGAAGGAAGGAAGGAAGGAAGGAAGGAAGGAAGGTCCAGATGCAACCCAGAGTCAGGTTTTTCTACTCAAAGCTTCGCAGCATTGGAACTATTCTTCTAGAACTTTACAAAGTTTAACAGGAGAACAGGTTTGACATGTTCTCTCACAACTTTGGAATCATTGGCATGACAAATTTTCCTCTTGTTTCTACTTCTTGGTTGTCTTTAATTGCTGATAATGAAAGTGTAACAAAGGACTCTGTGACAATCCAATGTAACCTTAGCTCTTTTATTTATCGCAAATTTTCACCAGTTTGTAACCAACAATAAACTCTTAGGCAGTGTTCCTAAAAAGGCTACAGAATTCCATATTTTTGCTCTCAGCTTGTAAGATAAATGCCTATTTCCATTTATCTTTGCATAAGTACACAATGCTCTTGGCTCATTCACCTTGGTCCTGGGCCTGATGAATGAGCCATGTAGCCTTTTTTTGTTTGTTTGTTAAAGTTGTCATTTCTTCAGCAGGATATTTTATTAATGTTGATAGCTCTGTTTTAAAATCAAATAGGTTCTGGATGCTCAGATTAAATATTATATTCCATAGACTCGATCATGCAGTAGAAGAAGATAACCCCTTTTTTTTCCTACCTGTCACAGAGACCAAGCAAGAATTATACTAAGCTGGCATGCTAGTGAATATTTCAAGATTTGCAAACTCAGATGAGAAAGTTAAAGCTGCCTAGCTAGAACGTGATGATATAATTAGAAACAACCTGGACATGGAGGCTCTCTTTCCAGGCTTAAGGACAACTGCAGTGAAGCAGATGAGCTGTCTCGAAAAGGAACAGTGTTGAGTAGTTCCATTAAATTAAAGTATGAAATGGAGGCCCCTTAAGCACTAAAGGATCCCCCCCACATTTGCCAGGATTCGTTCCTATGAGCTTATATTTATTAATCATTTCACTTATATTTTTTTAAATAAACAAAGGGTTTGGTGCAAAATGAAGTACCAGCTTCTAACATCATCATTATCACCATCCTCGAGAAAAACACTTGTTTGCCTCGTATAGGATCCACATGCATTCTAGGATGGCTGGTCGCAATTGAAGAAAGAAAGAAAGAAAGAAAGAAAGAAAGAAAGAAAGAAAGAAAGAAAGAAAGAAAGAAAGAAAGAAAAAAAGAAAAAAAAAAAAAAAAAAAAAAAAAAAAAGAGAAAAAAAAAGAAAAAAAAAGAACGAGAAAGAAAATAAAAAAAAAAAAAATAAAGTATTTTTAACCTCTTTACTTTCTTTTTTCTGATTTAACACCAGAAGAATACTGCATAGTGTAATTTATGAGCGATGCAGAATGGTTGAAGTTCTCTTTATGCGAGGGAGGGAGAGGAGAGAGAGAGAAAGAGAGAGAGAAAGTAAGTAAGTAAGTAAGTTAAGGTTAGGGGAATATTCTGGATAGTTATGGATGATTTAGGAGGAAGTCACTTCATCAATTTACCTTCTGGTATGTGACTGTATTGTGAGTGTAATGCCTAGCACAATTAAGTTGTACTATTTAATTTTATTGTGTAGCCAAATAGAGGAAAAGAGGTAACAAATACGTTGAAATTTTGCCTCTTAAATTGGAGAAAGGCATTCTAATCACCCGAGCCATTACTTCTCAAGGAGAACCTCAATGTTTGGGAAGATCCAGGACTGATTGACAAAACAATAATCTCATGTAATGTATTCCCCTCCTCTTCTGCTACATTTGGCCCTACATCTCCTTTCCTTGATGGCAGTATATGGTGATTTCCCCCACTCTCATACACTTGAAAAATACATAATATGCTGAAGTTAGGATTATCAGTAAATTCTATACAACTTTGTGAAAGAGAAAGCAGAGTTGAATAAATGTTCTCTGTAGAAATGTTTGGGGTAAGGGCTGTCAAATATTTTCCAATGATTGGTTGGTTTTAAAAATACTGCTCAGTGATTCTCCTAATAGTTGACACCAGTGTCAACTGATGCATCAATTTGCATCAATAACAGGCATCAATTTGCTGGCCTGTTATATTTTATTTGAATGAAGAATTCAGTCACTTACATGATAAAAGGTAATTTGGCAATGTTGATGGCTGATACTCTAGTCTATGCTATATTAACTGAAATTGATATTAAAAATACTTCAGTCAGTTGGGCAGACAACCTATGCTCAGAAGTGAAACAGAGTAACTCTGTTGGTTCTTCTAAAGTCATCAGTCTTATCTCACTACATTGTCCATGGTGGTCTTCTGGCCTGTGTTGCCTGATTATTGATGAGGCATTCTGTGCTATAATAGCTGAGGTCCTGCAAACAATTGATCACAGAAAAGGGCCTGGGAGACAGTGGCTCAGTTGGCCAATGATGTTTGGCAATAGCAAAGAGTCATTATATCCCATACTTTCTTGATATCTACATTAATTGAATGGTTCAGATCATCAAGAAATTGGATGAACATGTTATTGGAACTATATTAATGGCATCCTGCTCCCTGCAGTGTTGTTTGCTTCCATCCAAGGCAATCTATGGAGATGATGAACTGTGTGTGACATCAGAGCGGGGGATGCATGGAAGACCCATTCTCAACTTATTCCCTTGTAAAAGGGTTAGGAAACTGGATTGGTTTTTTTCTAGAATACCTTGCTAATGTGCCAAATCCCTTCCACTGTAGTCCCAACCTATCTGGTGACAAAAGAGTGGATTTCCTGCTACCAGCTCTGAACCAAACTGTATTCCTGCTGAAATTCACTCCCAGACTGGAAAATTCTGTAATATTCCTTTTTCATCATTTTGTTTACTTTATTACAGTTTACCTTGTTCACTTGTTTTGACATCCTTTGCCTGTTGCTCCCAGATGACACACAGTATAGTTTAAAAAAAAATTAAATGCATAATTAAATGGCTTACAGAGCAATTATATCTATTTTTACTCAAATGTATGGTTCATAGAGTATCCAACAGATTTCTTTCTTGGGGGCTGCTCCTTTTTAGATTTCTAGTAAACTTCAATCTATTTTTCATCTACAACCATGTTTACTGTCATTGTCTGTTGTTCCATGAGATTGTTCAATATTGTCATAGCTTTTCTATGAAACATGATGTTTATATGAGACATTTGATATTGGATCAGTTTTACCTGGATACGCCAAAGGACCTTTTTACATTCCAAGCCTTGACCCGATGTTTACAATTCTTATAAGTTCCACAGGCTTCTGTTCATTCAATGTTAAATAACTTAACAGGGTTGGGTATCACTTCAGAACTGAACATAAAAAGGGCAAGTATAACGTATCTATTTAGAACTTATTAAACCCAACCTTTTTTTCCCCAAGATTGCACCGTACCTGCACAAACCAGCAGCTTGAGCCCAGGAAAAAATGTAGTTGCTTTAAAGAGTTATAGACACATGCTTTGTGAGCATCCCCATATGTTCTGAATCACCCTTTTGATCTTTGCATTCAAAGCACTTTGTAGCCCGACAGTTAATATTGCCAAGAAGTTATGCACGAAAACCCCAAATCAGTACTTTGTCCACAATATTTTGCCAATAAAATTTTCATCAATAATGATCAAATTTTCATTTGCTAATATTCAAATTTGCAGTACAAATTCTAAGACTGTATTGGTAAGTGTGAGAAAGCTCACAGTCCTAAGTTTATCTGGGAACAAACCCTAGTTAACTTAAAGTGACTTTTCTGAGTAGACTTGTGTAGGATTGCATGGTAAATGAAATCAATGGGACTTATTCCTCCATAAGGAATTATTTCTCCATAAATTCTTCCTTTAGATTGAGTTGCAAACAAATGTTTTCTAGCATTTCTAAGTTTAATGTCCTTACTATGTATGGCAACAATATGTATTTGGACAAATGATGCAAGAACTGGAAAACCCAATTATCTAGTGTGAACATATGTAAGTGTTCCAGGAAAGGATCTCTCATATGAAAATAAACTTCAACCTAGCTGTGAGAATTGGAAAATAAAATAAGTCCATGGAGCACATCTGAGCAAAAGAGAGGGCGCTTTGCAGAAGCCACTAACAATTGATTTTTTTCCCCCTGCTCTGTTCTGTGTTGTTTCCTAATATCTTGACCTATGTCTCCCGAGGACAACACACTGGAGATGAAAGCAAAGAAAATCAAACCTGCCATCGGCAGCATTCACTCAATTGATTTTTACATGAAATTTGCCTTCATGCTCCAAGGATGGAAAAATGATCCCATTAATAATGAATCAGGAACACAAATGTGGGGAGGAAATCAATAGATGCACCTTTGGTGTCATAAGGAGATGAGAAGTGATAGGAGAAGAAATCTCACTCCAAATATTTGTCTGATATCGCAGAGGTGTATGAGATAACTACATGGGTCTTTTTCAAGCATACTTTCTGTTAGATGTATTGCAAGGATATTTCTAGGAGGAAAAGTTACAGCAGTAGAAGTAGAAAGTGGGGAGTTGATATACTGTATATTTTTCTCCATAGTCGAACATTAATGCAGCGTGCCTGACAGTTCTATTGCTGGAAATAGATTGAATGGCAACGAGTCCACATCAGGCTTCTGGGCTCTGGAAAAGAAGGATGGGCTTTGCCACATTCTGCTTTCATTGCTTCATATCTAGCAAAGCTACCAAGGAACTTTCTTTCCATCCTTAAAGCAGTTTTATTCAGGTAGTCCTCGACTTACAACAGTCAGCTTGGTGACCGCTCGAAGTTACAACGGCACTGAAAAAAGTGACTTATGACCATTTTTCACACATATGACCGTTGCATCATCCCTATGGTCACGTGATTTACATTCGGATGCTTGACCACTGACTCACATTTATGACGATTGCAGTGTCCCAGGATCATGTGATCCCCTTTTGCGACCTTCTGACAAGCAAAGTCAATGGGGAAGACAGATTCACTTAACAACTGTGTTACTAACTTAACAATTGCAATGATGCATTTAACAACTATGGCAAGAAAAGTTGTAAAATGGGGGCAAAACTCACTTAACAAATTTCTCACTTAGCAACAGAAATTTTGGTCTCCATTGTGGTCATAAGTCTACCTGTATAAGCCAAACAATCACCTTCTCGCCTCTTGTGTTTGTTTGCGTGAGGATGTGTGTTTACCGATAAGAGATTGGGATCAGTTGTGGTCAAAAGTTGAAGAATACCTATAACTGAAAAAATTCTTCAGAAAAAAAAAAAAAAAAAGTAAGATCAAATGAATAACAAATGTGACCCAAAGTGAGGGTAGCATCACATGGACAATGTGTGGGCTCCAGGAGGCTTGAGTATAAGTCTCTCATCTGACAGAAATGTATTGAGATGCTTGTGGTGAAATAGCTACAAAGGATCCCAGGTCAGGATTCAGATCCAGCCTTGGGAAAGCATAAATCTAATGAGTTTAGGAGAATCCCATCTGGACTAAGATACTCTGGCAGCAAAAGTATTTATTCCTGAAATCAGGCTGCCATGTCCTTTCATTGGCCAATTCTACTGCTGCTCTGCTTTTTTTCCTTTCACTTCCAGGAAAGTGATCACCAGTTTAATAGCTAGCATGTTTAATTATCCAAGAACACAAATTGGTCTGCAAGGATATGGGACAGGGGTGACATTCAAATTTTCCCCCTACCGGTTCTGTGGGCGTGGCTTGGTGGGCGTGGCTTGGTGGGGGTCATGTGACTGAGTGGGCATGGCCAACTTGACGTCACTCACGGCACCACCCCACCTTGCCGCGCCCACAGAACTGACAGAAAAGTTCAGCCAAGTCTTCTAGCGTTCAACCTGGCTGCTTCTCACCTCCTTCTCATGTTTGCTCTGTATATATGAGCCTGAGAAGGAGGAGAGAAGGAGTGAGTGGGAGGGGCGGGGCGGGGCCAGTCAGTGGTGTGATTTACCAGTTCTCCGAACTGCGCATAATCACCGCCACCGGTTCTATAGAACCTGTCCGAATCTGCTGAATTTCATCCCTGGTATGGGATATGATTATGGTATTGATCTATCTCATATCCAGGAAAAGTCTTCCTTCTGAGAAATCCAGAGAAGAAATTAAATGACTACAAACCCATCTGCAAATGCATCTCTTCTAAGAATTTTTATAACCAAATCATTTGTGCCTCTTCTTGATCTGACTACTAAGGAATCTCTTGAAAGCCTTCCCTTCCCTGACTTTCTTTCTGCTTTGAGATCTAGAACAAACTCTTTGGTTTGGATCCTAGTTTTTTGCCCTGTGAATGAGATGAACAGTCACTGTTGTTTTGTATCTTCATCCTCTCTTCTCTCCTTTCCCCAAGAAATGGATTGAGGTTTCTGTTGCACTTCAACTTTTTTTCCATCATAAAGAGTATATGGGCTTGAAATGCATTGTTTCTAAGTTAGTTTCTAGTGGCCTGATTGAGCTAGGTATTCATCTTTGATGTTCTTCCCCTTGAACAAATATTAATGTTCTCACTCATGGCCAAAACTCTTCCCACAATTTATGTTATTTGGAACTGAGCATTAAAACATGCTATCTTTTGCTTAATAATTCTTAAATCACAAGAGTGAGGGGAAAAGTCCGTCTGATTGATTTAAGGAAGGACTTTACAGAAATCATATTATGATAAAATTTCACATTTGGTAAAAGTGACTAATATTATTCTAAGATTTATAGTTGAAAATATGTATTCCTTCTAATTCAGATGGTAAACCTTTCAACAAAATCTCCTATCTATATCAAATGAAATTAGAAATAGCTGTCTATTTAAAAGTAAGTGTTGATGAAGAATTTTTAATATATACTGTATTAAGAAATAAATGTCATGTATCAAATATAGCCCAATGGCAATATTGATAATTACATTTCTTAGCAATATTAATAGTATATGCAGCATTTGCAGCTTCTGAGACACCTGAAATACTAGAACAATTTGTTAAATTCTTTAAAACTAAAAGCATATACTATTAATTTTATAGATACTGTTATCAATAAATCAATTTGATATGTAGATGCTAAGAAATGAGTGGAATAAAATTTAGAGATTCCTATGTTGCTGAAACAATGAGATAGTGTCTTAACTTCTATAACAAGTGTCAATGGACCTCAAATTATGACATACAACAAAAATAATATTTAGAATTTACTGGACTTCATTATGTTTGTATAGAAAAGGATTATCAGAAAAAGCATTTTGTTGGAGATGTAATAAGGATAATTCTTGTCTAAAACATGTACTACATTTATTAAGTTTTAGGAGAAAGTATTGGATTTTATTAATATAATTGTGTGACAAAAGCTAAACTTTTTATAGGATAGTATTCTCTTGAAATATATACCTAGTACTTGGAATTTGACAACCAAACAATGTTAATGGATTCCCCACGCCCTTATTTTGGCCAAAAAAGTAATATTGCAGCATTGGGAACATGCACAGCCCCTTTCACTCAATGGATTGAAGACTTGATTGCACCCTAACTATAACCCTAACCCTAATCCCCAACCCCCACTATAGATGTAGTCTTTGGATGGTATCTGAAGTGTAACTTTAGCAAACAAGAGAACTTATGGCATATAAGAGTCATGTTGTGGCAAGATGGGTGGCAAACAAATTTAATAAATAATAATGTATACGTTTGATTAATAAACAAGGAGATATAATTAAGAAATCCCTTAAGATGAGCTTTACATTTCCTACATTAAAAAATTCTCCAGACTTCTGTTTGTTCCTATCTCTTTTTTTTTTTCCATCTAGCCGGTTTTGAGATTCTAAACACATATTGCCATCAGCATAACTGAACTTCTAAAGCAAACAGTGCAAAGACAAGGAAAAAGATCAGACTGGTAAAGAACAATTCTTATACTGAGAATGAAGTTTAATAGGTCTTGTAGAGAATAAGCAGTGAATACAGTACAGTAGTAGTTCTTGGTCAAGCTTTATTCATCATCATCCTTATTATTTCCAGAAGTTTCATTCATACATATCTGTATCTGTATCTGTATCTGTATCTGTATCTGTATCTATTATATCTATATCTATCTCTCTATCTTTCTATCTATCTATCTATCTATCATCTCTCTCTCTCTCTCTCTCTCTCTCTCTCTCTCTCTCTCTCTCTCTATCTATCTATCTCTATACCTATACCTATACCTATACCTATACCTATACCTATACCTATACCTATACCTATACCTATACCTATACCTATACCTATACCTATACCTATACCTATACCTACCTACCTACCTACCTACCTACCTACCTATCTATCTATCTATCTATCTATCTATCTATCTATCTATCTATCTATCTATCTATCTATCTATCTATCTATCCATCCATCCATCCATCCATCCATCCATCCATCCATCCATCCATCCATTTTCTCATTTGCCCACCCAGCAACATAAGATTAGGCATACATTTTAAACTCATGTCAGGGAGAAAAATATTTAAAAGATGTTTTCAGAATTAATGATTTTCTATTCTTTTCATCTCTGCCACTCAGTGATTGCTCTTCAGCCCATCAAGACTGTTAAGATTATCTGTGTGATTATTTATACATTATTTAAGAGCGTTACTGTTGTTATTTCACTTTTTCTTCTGCTTCCATTACTTTCCAACTGTTACATCTGACAATCTAGATATAAGGGTTGGGAAAGAAACCTAGTCATCCCCTACAGAATAGTGCAGCATTTGGACAGTGTGAAATTAATGAATTATTTAGTAACAGTGTACAGTAGGCTTTACTTTTTCTTTATAGCTTTTTTTCTCTTCTTACAGGGGTAATTTCTTTGCATAGTACCTAGTTTTAGAAGTATATTTACATGTTTCATTCCTGACCCTTCATCAACAGTTAATAAAGGTTTAGAAGTTTGGTTTGGGAGGTTTTTGAGCTGAAATTTGATATTTAATGCTCTCAAGTGAAAGCTGACAGTATGAGCGGATAGCACTGAATTAGCAGTTCAGCATATGCTAAAACAAATTCCTTAGTAATATTGCTTATAAACCAAGGGGCTAACTTGGTTTATAAAAACAAGAAAGTCCAGTTGCCTCCTGAAAAAGCACCTTTGGGACAACCATGACCTGGATGACTGAGCATCTCTACGGACCAAGGGGCTAACGGCATATTGTAAGCAAACAGGTAAAATGAGCAAGTCTTGATGGATTGATTAAGTGCTATCAGGTCGATGTCAACTCTTAGTAACCACACAGATAGGTAATCTCCACGATGATCTATCCCTAACCTAGTTTTGCAATAATGCACTCATTGCCACTGTGAACCCATCCATGTTGCTGCTGGTGGACATCTTCTCTTTCCTTCCACCTTTCTCAGCATTAGCAACTCAAGGAAGATTTTTTAAAAATTCCAAAAACAGTATATTAAAAAAATTAACTAATAATTGGCTGACATTGAAAATATACCAATGTTTCTGAAAAGAATATTCCATATGCTGGTTGCCACTACTGAAAAGGCTCCCAACTGTACATTACACCAAAGGATGAGCCAAGAAAAATATAACAAACATGGAAGATGGAATTACTGTGGATATTACTGACTCTTTGTGCTTTTATTGTTCTTAGCTATGAATATTATTTAATTAAATCTTGCTTTCCCCCCCTCCAAGTAGGGAGACTCAAAGAAATTCACAAATTAATTATCTTAAAAATGTCAACCATGAGCATGATCTCTCTCTCTCTCTCTCTCTCTCTCTCTTTTTTTTTTTCTCTTTCTCCCTCTCTCCCTCTCTCATTGTTGGTCTCAATTGCTTGCTTATTCTTACCCTGAGCAAGAAAGGCATAGTTTCCAAAACATCTGCCTGTAATTTGTTAAATGTCTAAGCATTTTGTCTAACTACAGCATGTGCAGAAATGCAGCCATGGTTTCCAGTAGGTTTATTTATTTGTGACTATGATGTCTAGCGACAAATTGTATATGTTCTGGGATTGGATGAAGTGATTAATTACTAAAAAAATCATGGATGGATGATGTGTAATGGTGCCAAGAAGTACCCAGCAAGTACAGGCCCGAACACTAGCAGGACCTATCTGCCATTAAGCCATTTCATTTTTCAAACAAGTGGGTAAGCATGCTTTGTAAGCTTACTCCATTTGCTTATATCTTATATATTTTTAAAAATGAAAAGATCTAAAATAATTATATTAAAAAGTGTAACAATAAGCATAATGAATATAAGAGAACTAATAGTATTAAACATACATAATATATTAATGACTTAGAAAAGTCAAAGATCCCATCTTGTGTGAAAAGTGGAGACTAGCCAGTAGAATGCTGAATTCGACTGGAATGTGGTTTATTGCCTTTTATATAATTGACAATTAGTTTTCATAATTATTATTTTTGAAAAACATCAAATTTTGCTCTGAAGTGAGATGGGAAAATAAGGTTTACAATGTGTATACTCTACATTCAACGTTCAATAAACATTTTACTCCCTGGGATTCTCCTACATCTTGAAGATGCAAAGAAATGTAAAAAAAAAAAAAGATAGTACATTTTGATGAGACATTATTATTAGGGGGCTTCCCCTGTACCATCTGAGTTAAAAAAGAAAACAAGAAAGGAGACGGCAGGCATTTCTTTCATATGCAGAAAGAGCAGAGCCAAAGTAGAGACTGCAATATTTATGGGAGACAGGCGAACATCTCTTTCATCTTTGATGTTTGAAATTTCTTTCAGAGTTACCTGTGGGAAAATAATGGACAGAGCTTGCCTGAATGCGCTGAATGATTTACACAGCCCAGACTACATTTTTTAAAAGAGTGCTAGATCAGAAAACTCTATTAGAAGAAGAGAAGATGTGGCTTAGAAAGGAAAGTGGTAGCTCATGTTCTCCGCCTGGTATTTTCAGCACTCACGTCCAGGTGACTGACAAATGTCTCCATTTGCTCCCCCAGGCCTCCTTTTTCCTCCTCTGTCTATTTTCCAGGCAGCTGAGAGTCCCTCAAAGTGAAGGCTTGGCTTTCAGCCATCCACCATCTTGGCTTTCTAAGAAGGCCCAGAAGCATTTGAGAGAGAAAAGCTGGCCACATGCATTACATTTGAAATGCTGCTAGCTGTCCAGGTTTTTTTCCTCTTAATGATCAGATGTATAGGGCATTTGATAGATTCAAAAGTAGAAGGTCTACCCAAGGCCTTTCCTCAGACTTCACTTGCATCGTTTTAAATTATTAATATTATTTACTCCGGTCCATTCTGATCTCCGAGCTGTCAGCCAGGAGGAAATAATACATCAGTTGGGGAAGAAAAGTATCTAGATAGACTGGTTTCTCAAGTTTGTACTGACTAAAGGTAAATTGCACCCATAAGTCCACCTAATTGAGTTACGGGTCTACCCTGACATTTGGCAGTGCACATTGATGGAACATTAACCTGTACAGGGTTTGACAGAAGTAATGCAGTGAGGGGTTGTTGGTGCTCTCTGAGCTTGCTTGTTTTCTTGCAGACGTTTCATTACCCTAACTAGGTAACATCATCAGTGCTAGTAAGGAGTGCTGTTTGCTGTCAGTTTATATTCTGGTGTCTTGCCTTTCTGTGTGGGTGGGGGTGGGAATCTCTAAGACCATCCTCACCCACATAGACAGGCAAGACACCAGAATATAAATTGACAGCAAACAGCACTCCTTACTAGACTGATGAGGTTACCTGGTTAGGGTAATGAAATGTCTGCAAGAAAACAAGCAAGCTCAGAGAGCACCAAGAACCCCTGGTTTCAACCCTGAGCTACAAATATTCTCCTTTACAAGTAATGTCTTTAACAGGGAAAAGAAAGTTTCCTAACTGGGGTTGTTATGAATGCCCTCCATCTCCCCCCTCTCCCCTCCTCTCCTTTTCTCCTCCTTTCCCTCTCTCCTCATCCTCCTACATGTTGCATTTACAAAATATTCATATATTGGGGATGTCTGCAATTGAGAATTGAACCGGATGGAGATTGTTATATATTTCACACTCGCCTTTCTCTAAAAATATAACCAAAATAGGGGATTATCACCAAAAATAAGTCCATCAGAAACAATTATAAAACACATTGCAATTAGCATTAAATAATGTCACCTTCCAAAGAACAGTGGCTCTTCTTTGATTTGGAGGGCAAAACTCAAACCATGCAACTCTCCCAACGATGGGTAAGGAGTGAAGAGGGGGAAAAATGGGATAACAAGAGAGTGGAATTGCAATGTTTAAATTGGCAATGAAAGACGGCAATACATGAATGTCTTCTAAAGCTGCTATTAGCCCGCCAGAATGCTTGAGGCAATCCTGCACAATGCCAAACTTCTCAAATATTTTTGGATTCCTGCTTGGATTGTATCCTGTTGCCAATATCATTCTAACTACCACATTTTGCAAGAGGATGTCACTTTTGACTAAAACCCTTGAAATAGAGACACCAGAATACTTCATTAAAGGGATAACCTAGAGGAATTTGTTGTTTACAGGTAGTCCTCGATTTACGACTGCAACTGAGCCCAAAATTTGTGTGGTTAAGCAAGACAGTTGTTAAGCGAGTTTTGCCCCATGTTACGACTTTTCTTGCCACACCTGTTAAATGAATCACTGCAGTTGTTAAGTGAATCTGGCTTCTCCGTTGATTTTGCTTGTCAGAAGGTCGCAAAAGTGATCACATGACCCCAGGTCACTGCAACTGTTATAAATATGAGCCAGTTGCCAAGAATCCAAATTTTGATCACATGGCCATGGGGATGCTGCAATGGTCATGGGCAGGGGTGGGTTCTAACTTACCTCGCTGCCGGTTAGCTTCCTCCTGCGCCGCGTGGGCACACTTCATGGGCGCGCGCATGCGCAGTGCAAATTTTTTTTAAAAATTCCAAAAAAAAAGCCAAAAACAAGATGGCGATGCATGCGCAGTGCCGGAAACTTGGCTTCTGCGCATGCGCGGAAGAAAATAAAAAATAAAAAAAATTTAAAAAATTTTAAAAAAAGATGGCAGCATCCACGGACCGGCACCGACCAAACCGGATCTGTGACGTCATTGTAACGTCACCAGTGGGTTGCTACCGGTTCGGGCGAACCGGTCCGAACCAGGAGGAACCCACCTCTGGTCATGGGTCACTTTCTTCAGTGTCACTGTAACTTCAAACAGTCACTAAATGAAGGGTTGTAAGTCGAGGATCTGGGGTATTGCTTTATACCCCAGATCTTGAGACTTATCTATATTTTTCTGATATACATATAAACACACATAATCCTTAGAGGTCTGTACTATACTAATTTGACAGTTCTTAGTCTAGGATCACCTGACTCCAATTTTTTTTTCATTTCACCTGTTTAGAAGAAACACTTCTATTCATGTATAAAAGTGGGGGGAAACCTGATTGAATTTAGAGTTCTCATTTTGCATTATTTTCAAATATTAGATAAATTTAACATTTAATGAATTCAGTTAAAAATGAATAAGATGAGTACAGATAGTCCTTGTTTAGTGACTGCCTCATTTAGCGGCCATTCACAGTTATGATGATGATGAAAAAAATAACATGACCAATGTTCACATGTACAATTTTACTGAGATTGTTTTTCAAACAATAGAAAATAAATCTAAAAGAAGAAAGAACAGAAAAGAAAAAGTGTGAGAAATAAGAAAGAAAAAGGAGAGAAGAAATGGAAAATTAACTAAAGAAACACCTCACACACACACACACACACACACCCATGATTTCTTGAGTACTTTCTAAAGCTACATACGCACAAACATCTGGAGAGATGGTTGCAAACTTTACTGGGGATTTTTTGAAGCAATTAAACAAGCAGCAAAGGAAATTTCAGCCCTCCCAGGTAAAACAGACAGGAAAAAATGACAAGATGAACTAATTCTACTTTATTGTAAGACTGTGTTAACAGAATCTTTGCAAGTCTGAAGGCACAGACTTCCTGCCTCCACTTTTAACTGTTTGATCTATTATGGTGGGTTCTTTCTGAGTTTCTTTCTCTGACTGTTAAACCACTGGGAGCTCCTGTTTCTCTTGTCTGATCATTTCCTAACCAGAATCTCTCTCCCTGCCCGCCCCTTTCCCCAAAGTCATTCATACACTACAGGAAATAGGAGTACAACCACACATGTACACACAGGAGAGAAAACAAGTCCCCAAATGTTTATTAAGCTTGCCCAGGCACCAGAGTGATCAAGCAAAATCCAAGGATCCAAACATTGTAGAAACATTGTAGGACAGCCGGTCCAGTTACAGGGCCAAAGTCATCAGGTTTCAAGTCGGGAGTCAACGCACACAGGATCTGGGTAAACGAACTGTTGCTGAGAAGGGAGAGGCATGAGCTTGCTGATCTTCTTAAACTGAAGCAGCCCCATTGTTGCTGGTTTGGAAGGGCGAGTTCCCTTCTGGCAAGGAGCCTTGGAGAACACCTTTGCTCGTCTCTGCTCTCTGCACAGTGAGCCTTTGCACTGAGAGAGGGTGACAGCTCAGACTCCATCGTTTCAGAGACTGGTGACAGCCTCCTTTCACTGCAGCTGCTCAGGCAGCAATTCATTCAGCAATTCTAGAACTGGCTGCTCATTTGACTCCTAGTCAAGAGTCTGAGATGGCCGTGACATCTGGCATTCTTTGTAACAGAAATTAACAAATTCATTAAGCAACCTCCCTCTTTAATATTACAAAAATCCCTTCAAATCAGAGGTGGGTTCCTCCCGGTTTGGACCGGTTCTATAGAACCGGTAGTAACTTGGTGGCCTGGGTCGCTTGAACCGGCAGCGACCCAGTCCTGCCGCGCCCCTGAACCGGTTCTTTTGGTGGCGCCTATTCTGCGCATCTCTTGCTTTTGCTTCTGCGCAGGGCGCATGCGCGAAGCACCCACGCGGTGCGTCACTGAGCGAACCGGCAGTGAAGAAAAGCAGAACCCACCCCTGCAGTAGACATGGTTCTCTAAATTGCAACATTTGGAAATATTGGTACAGATTGGTCAACTTCAACTGTAGGAAAAAAATTCTATTTCTTGCATTTGGAAATATAAAGTAGCTGTGGATTTCTCAGCGAATACAACTATAATTTGCAAAAGAAAAGTTATAATCTAAAAAATAATATTGCTTGAATTTTAGAAAAGCAGTTGGCTGTGATATTATGTAATACAAACCCAATTGTGTAGAATAGTTTATTTTTATTTGCTATGTCAGATACAGTTCATTTGAAATACCAGAGAAGTGAATACATTTTCTAAGCATTACTTTGTTTCTATGTGGTTAATCAGAGGATAATGTTCTTCACTGAAATCCAAGAAATAATTCTGAGGG
>QLTV01004086.1:7331051-7341227 GCA_003457575.1 Thermophis baileyi | reverse complement strand
CTTTCGGCAGTGCCATAGGTGGTGCCATTTTGTTTTTTGCTTCTGCGCATGCACAGAAGCTTTTTTTAAGCACTGCGCATGCGCGAAGCATGCACGCAGCAGTCACTGAGCAAACCAGAAGAAAACCAGAACCCACCCCTGCTTCAAATCCATATTTAATTCTTTTTTTTCCCAATCATCAAATCCGTAAATTGTCACTTCACTTTTCTCTGTTTTCAGTAAACAATCCATAAATAATTTCCTGTCTTTTAACAAAGTACTCCCAATTTTGTCCCTGACCAAGCAAGTCAGTTTTGCCAATTCTGACATCTTTCCAATCCATTCCTCCATTGTGGGAATGTCAATATTTCTCCATTGCTGTGCATATAACAATCTTGCTGCAATTACCATATGCAAAATCAATCTTCCATGAGTTGTCTCTAATTGACTACCCACAAGTCCCAATTAAAAATAATTCTGTATTTTTCTGATTGTTAGTTTCTACATTTTTTTAAAAAATCACTGTATTTGCATCCAATTTTTTTTAGCTTTTTCATAAGTCCACCACTAAAATTTACCTAACCCTTGCATGTATGACCTTCATGGGTCTGTAAAACAAAGGAAAGCTGAAATAAGAGCATAAGCACAGTCACAATTTCATTTAGTGACTACTTCACTTAAGAACTGTGTTGCCAGTTCTTAGCCTACATGTAATTGATTATGGGCCATCAAGTCAGTATTGACTCCTAGCAATCGCTATAGATATATTTTGTTCATAACAATCTGTCCCTAAGCTGGTCTTTTAGATCTTCCAAGGATATGCTTATTGCCATAACTATAATAGTGTACCCATAACTATTTAAGCTGCTTCATTCTTACCATTCTCTTCCTCTTTTTTATTCAGAGAAATTATTTTAGTTGAACTTTATGCAAGAACTATTGTTTTGAAAATGTCTGGAGTCTCCTAAATACTGAGGTTTTGGATATCATCCTAATTTGTTTGTCAATAGATCCAGGCAAATGTTCTCTGCTTCAACATTAATAATATGTTTTCTTCAGTGGTTCAAATAATATTTTTGTCTAGCCAACAACAAGATTATTAATATTTTAGTTTAGTACCCGGCATGGTGAAGTGTAAACTCCAGAACTCCAGATAAGTAAAATAATAGATGGTCTATTTTGAGTGCTTTTATTCTCTTTATCCTTTCTCCACAGATGATCGAATGATGAAGTTCTCAATTCCAGTCACCAGTTCATATGGCATAAGAACTCACTCCCATCATCCATCAAGGCTTTAAAATAGTCACCACTAGGTTCAGTGAAGACTGCATTTTTAAATTCATAGTTGCACAAAGGACACTTCAGAGAGAAGTTGTTTTCACTGATCCCAATGGAAATTATTTTGGAATCTTCCTACACATTATTTTAAAATCTTCCATTTTTGAGCATCCTCAAAAAAATCCTAGTAAAAAAGTCTTGATTAGTAGTGAGTAATGGAACACTTGGATTCTTTATTTCCCTATTCTAATAGTTTTTGTATGTTAAATATTTGAAAAAGAACCAGTTTGGTATCCTGATTAAGGTGCTGAACTAGAAACCACGAGTTCTAGTCTCCCTTGGCCATGAAAGCCGGCTCAGTGACTTTGGACCAATCACTCTCTCCCAGCCCAATCCATCTCACAGGGATGGTGTTATGGAGAAAACAGGAGATGGGAGCAGTTCAAATCTCATCAGGCTCAAGGTTGACTCAGCCTTCCACCCTTCCGAGGTGGGTAAAATGTTGGAGGCAATATGCTGACTCTGTAAAACAGCTTAGAGAGGGCTGTAAAGCACTGTAAAGCACTGTAAAGCGGTATATAAGTCTAAGTGCTATTACTATTATGAATATCACCTGGAGTTATGCAAAAATAAAAGTGGAATATAAAGCTAATAAATGAAATAATTCCAAAATATCACATTTATTCGGCACATGGAGAAAAACATAAATGAAATGTAAATATTTGCTTTTCTTAGTTAGTTTAGGCATAGATGGGTACAGTAAAGTTGATGACAGGAATGTATTTTATTTTATGTATACTTATACCCAGTCCAGATCTACTTAGCTTCAGAAAAGTGGTTGCACCATGTGAGTTCAATGAGGCTTTGACTATCTCCAGGCACCTTTTTGCAGAAGCTATTCTGATGATCTCATGTATAATGATCTCATGATACATTAAAAGAATAACTCTAGATCAGTTGAACAGGTGGGGAATGAGGGGACAATTGATGAGGCTTGTTTGTTAAATCAACGGAGCTCTTGATGGGATTGAGCCTGAAATCTATTCATACTTGACTTGACAGAATAACAGAGTTGAAAGAGACCTTGGAGGTTTTCTAGTCTAACCCCCTGCTCAGATAAATTTCAGACAAATCATTGTCCAATCTCTTCTTTAAAAACTTCCAGTGATGGAGCACTCACAACCTCTGGAGGCAAACCGTTTCACTCATTAATTGTTCTAACTGTCAGGAAAATTCTCCTTATTTCTAGGTTGGTTCTGTCCTTGATTTGTTTCCATCCATTTCTTCTTGTTCTGCTTTCAGGTGCTTTGGAGAATACTTAAGTCTAAGAATTGCAATATTGAGTAAAAGCATGATATGACTTTATAATGTATTAGTTCCAAAAATAAGTGTCAGCGTGGGCAAAATAATTAAAATGTGATGCAAGAAGAAATAAGTTTATATTTCTATTTCTTTATCACAAAATAAACTCAAATGTTCTTCTCTCCAGCCACATCTTTCAATGGATCCAGTTTGTTCTAAAGATGGCACTTCCAAATTTGCGTTTTAATCTGCAAAGCAGTTTGTAGTTCCAGTTTGGAAAAAGGAAGGTTGAAGAACAGGATTGTATGGTGTCTGTTCTTAGCAAATAATTTGTTTGCTTCACTTTTGACAAGATGTTAGGATCCTCCTTTCTTCCTTTTAAAGCAGATATATTGCAAACTGAAGATGGAACAAAACACAAATACTGGTAATTAAGCCATAGTCCTTTTATAGGACTTTTCAAAGAGAAAGTGAGTATCTTCTTAATGATAAATAAAATGACTCCTTGACAAGCAGAACAAGAGGCAGGTAGCTCCTAATTCCCTTTTTACGAGCCTATAGTCTCTATTCGGGATAGATAACAGCAGCAACTAACTAGTTTTTAATTCTCAATGGCATTTGTCCACAATTTGTGGCCCAGCAATCAGTGATTCCTATCACACATCTATAATAGCCTATCAGAAACATAAATGTTTGGTTCACATATAATGTTAAGCTCTAACATGGTTGGTGTATTTTTGGTTTAGTATTATGTGTGATCCTGGCTACTATGGCTTACTCAGATGCATTTTTTTTCTTTAAAAATATTTGACTTAATTGAACAATAGATTTGCTATCTCCCTGGAACTATGAACATGGGTTGGAGCAGCTACATGTTAGTTGCATTCAGTTTCTTGAGCCCTATGTTATGAAAGTTACTTCAAAAATAAGGTGTACCAAAACCTTACCATTAGGACATCTAAGTTTCAATTCTGTAGGGTTGTCTTTCCCAGCTTAGTGCCACCCCACCCCACCCCCCGATATGTTGCCTTATAATTCCATAGTTTCTAGCTAGTCTGGCCTTTGGCCTAGTGGCTAGAAATTATCAGAATTGAAGTCCATCTCTAAAGAATAGCTTTTATACTTATCCTACTCCTACACAGTTACTGTCCTTATGACTATTTTCCCAGTCTTGAGAAAAGCTCTTTTGTGCTGTTTCCACACATTAATTTTAAATGGCTCTTAATATAGTACTAGTTTTTGTTCCAAATGCAAATAGCAGAGTTCAAACCACACATGCAAAGAGTATATGAATGATCATTGCTTTCTCTTGCATTTTGTGAATAATTTAACGCCCACCTTAAGTCATGAAGAAAAATGGTTTGACATAACCTAGTGTGCTGCATTGGTTAGGAGCCAGCATAGTAGTAGGTGTTTTAGACCAGGACAGCTTCTTGATAAATAGACAATAGAATTACAGTGTAAGTATTTAGTATTTGGGTGTTTTTTTTTTACTTGCTAGTATAGTTTATAGTGTTTTTCTTAGGGTTTTTTCCCCCTCTATCGTTTTTTCCCTCTATCGTTTGTTTGCTAGATAGTTTGATACAGGTGTTTTTTTTCTTTACCATATCCCAAAGGTGCTTTTTCAAGAGGCAATTGGACTTTCTGGTTTTTCTTTGAAGCTCTAAGCTGAAGAAGCTTCTTGGATGAGAAGCGAAACATCTTCAAAGAAAACCCAGAAAGTCCAGTTGCCTCTTGAAAAAGCACCTTTGGGACAACCATGATCTGGATGACTGAGAATCTCCATAGACATTCTTTACCATATAGCTTTTTTTTCTCGTATAACAAGTTACGTATTTATACTGTATAATTTTTATACTATATAGTATATAGTATAGTATTATACACACACACACCTACTGTAGTCACACACTGTTATTTAATTTATATAAAGTATTGCAAACTGTTATGTTTTGTTTTTCATTTTAATTTTTAAATAATTTAAAACAATGACTAAATTTCAATTTCTCATCTTCCATAAAACTGCAGATCATCCCTATAAAGCAAATGTGACCATTTATTAGCATTTTTGTTGTTTAATAGCTAAGATTTATTTTCTTCAAAATCACTGAATGTGGTGTCATAGCGATGCCTTCTTGTAATGAATGCAAGCTACATTCAACTTGGTCTTGTTTCACTTGAGTTTTCCAAAATCATCTTGTCAATTAGGAACTGTTTGGGTAGTTTCAGGTGGAAAAAGCATGTTCAACTAGATTCTGTTGGACTGCATCAGATACCACACCAATTATCAATTTGAAAGTTGTTGATAAGCAGGTAAAAGGTATGAAGTTGTCTGGCCCTTTTGCTGGATCTTTCATTATCAGGTAGGTTTTGCCAAATGTTAACCAATCTTCAATTTCACCTCCTTGCATGATTATATTATTATTTTGTAAAGGATTCCCCAAATGGAGACAAGTCTCTTATTTTTTAGCCACTGTTTGATCCTACCTCACTGCCATTCATTCTCAATCCTAAGTTCACATGACCCTCTTTTCCTCTTCATCACCTCAGGCACTTCAGACCGTGGATGATCAGACATTGAAGACCAAGATTGATAGATTGAATAGGATTCCAATAGATATTCTTTACCTACCTGCCCCGCCATCATTAAATATGGTGGAGAGGCTGGGCTGAAGTATCTCAATCTCATTAGTTTATATGTAAAAAATTTCTTGCCTTTCACCTCTGGCAACAGGAAGTCTTGAGGCAGTCCTCAGTACCCATGATTCTCCATTCACAAAACCTTACTATGGAGTTTGAGTGCCATTTTGGTGAATGATAACTGACACCCTGACTTCACTTGTGATCACAGCTTCATTCCCTAAAATATGAGATTTGGGGAAAAGAAGAAATAATGGAAATTAATGCCTAAGTGGTTTTTGTTGTTGTTGTTACTATTGTTCTCATTCTACTTCTAGCATCATCATCCCCATCTCTGGAAAGTTAATGTTTACTTATTTCACACATATAAGTAATCACCGTTATAACAGGCGATTACAGAAGCAGGCCAACAAAGCAGTATAAGATTCTATATTTGTTGATCAATTGTGAAATAAATTTCTGTGACATTAGTTGTGTTTGGGAAAGAGTACGAGAGAACCAGAACTACCTAATATAAACTAGGAGGAGAGTAGCAAGATTAGAGACTGCTCCCTGGGGTAAATATTATGGGTTTTTAAGAAGTGCTTAATTCAATATTCATTCAAGAGATAAAAAATGTCTTCTCTCATTGGGGACCAGTGCAATTTTATAAACTCTTAGAAGACACTTTCTTTTCTGCATACCACTCAGAATACCTTACAGAATATACAGTACATTTCTAAATGTGAAAAAGCTGTACTTTTTCAAGTTTCAAATAACTGCCATGAAAACTGAAATTAAAAGCCCTATATTATACTGCAGAGTTCTAAGCATTCACCTTTTTAAGATGCCAAATTATTCTAGGCAGTCTTACCAATGTGAATGCCAATGTTTTAAAAAAATCAATGGAATTAAATCAACATGATTCTGTGCTAAAATCAGACCAGCTTTATTTTTTTTTACCTGCTATTCTTGAGTTTTGTTCTTAGATTGACATATAAACTGACACTTGCTACCTCCTCCCAAGATGCACCTCAGCTGAAATGCCCCAAGGAACTAAGGAAGATGAATCGCTTGGCTGAGGGGCATCTCGTGAACAATGAGTGTTATTTGTATTACAGCCTAACATAAAGCAAACACAGCAGCACCAGGTTATCTGGCAGCCAGGACAGAAGGGATGTGAGAAGAGAAGCAAATATTCCCCTGACTACTGTCTTTTTAAGCTGAAGAGCTAAGTTTGAAGAAAGGCTTCTGGGCAGCAGTCAGGGAAACCACAAACAAGAGAAGGACTAATTCAAACTATGATGGGCTGCGTTTTCTCCTTTTCTGCCTATTAAATGTCTGTGAATCAGTGGTGGGATTCAAATTTTTTTACTACTGGTTCTGTGGGCGTGGCTTGGTGGGCATGGCAGGGGAAGGATACTGTAAAATCTCCATTCCCACCCCACTCCAAGGGAAGGTTACTGCAAAATCCCCATTTCCTCCCGATCAGCTGGGACTTGGGAGGCAGAGAATACTGCCAGTCAGAGGCAGTATTTACTGGTTCTCCGAACTACTCAAAATTTCCGCTACCGGTTCTCCAGAACTGGTCAGAACCTGCTGAAACCCACCTCTGCTGTGAATACACGGCTAACAGACATGTGTTTGGATGTGTGACAGCTTACAGAAATGTGTTTGCGTGTGTGTTTATGATGCCCTTCTTCAGTCAGTTGCCATGTAAGAGAGAATAAGGGATCGAACCTGAAGGAACCTATTTTATCCTTCATGAATTTAGCCCACTGAAGCAATCTGCTTCAACTTCTCCAATCAGAGGGTTATGGAACTGTAAGATGTCAAAAACCAAGAAAGATACTCTGAGTTTCTTCTAAACAGTTTCCTTTATTGTTCCTCGCCCACAGAAAGAAATCTAGCCAAACTACTTGCATCATTAATGATATACTGTACTCTGAGGACTAAATAAAGCAGGAATGGTTAAATTGATTATTTTATTCAAAGAGGAAAATGTGTTTTCATTGGGATATCACTTCTGGATCTTGTGCTTGTGATGAAAAAAAATGACACTTTGACTTTGGTTTTGTTGATCAGAAATATTTGTCGTTATAGAAATGGCTAGTTATATATTAATTTGTAAAAGCAAAAAGTTGAGGTTGGAGTGTGTTCACCTTGCACTGTGCTAAGAAGAGTCGGAAGTCAATGTTCTTTTTTTCTTTCCCCTTGTATCTCACACCCCCTTTTCCCCACTCTCTTTCCTTCCCTATTTTTTCTTCTCTTCCTTGTATTTTATATAATAAAACAAAACCTTAATAAAAAAATAATGAAGCCGGTATACTCTGAGGACTCCTAGACAGGAGCTGTCTTGACCCTCTTCCTCCCAACCAAATTTTCTCAACTTTGCTGTCTCTTGCTCTTCTGGAATGCAGCCCCTCCCTCATGGGGTATCTGGGCTGCATTCCACCACAGTATCGTCTACATACCTCATACCTTCTTCATACCTCCATGGCTGAGGGTGTTGTGACCCAGCATGGCAAGCCCCCAGGAAATGACACACACACACTGTTTGCACAACAAATATTACTTTACTACTAATAATACAGCTTAGTAGTAGGTTTTATAAAGTTTTTCAACACAGTTCTTGTCGAGAGTCAGATAACACTTTGGCCAGGATTCAAAATACCAAAATGCAAGCAGGCCATTAAGTTCCGAGTTATCTTCCACTTACTGGAGTTGGCCAAGAGCCCGGACTGGAGTAATTCCAACTGAGATATCTGAAATCAGCCAGCCAGGAAAATAATGAGTTGTCTCCAGCAATCGGTTTCAGCTTTTCTGAAACCTTAAATAGTCTTAGGGCGTGGCCCATCAGCCTGCAGGTTTACAGGTGAGGAGACCTCCTCCTGCAGAGCCGCTCTTGCCTGCTAGCTGCCCTGCGTGCCCTAGCATCAATCAGAGGCTCCTCCTCTCCACTTGAGTCACTCATCTCCTTCTGGCGAGGTGCAGAAGGCCCTGGTTGGTTATCGTCCTCTGGCCCTGCGTCCTCCTCGGTCTTGGACTCAGATGCCGGAGATACAGGATGATATTGCCACCCCATGGTCGGTTCTTGGTCTTCCGGATCCATGAGCAGCTGCGCGGGACTCGGGCAAGCCACAACAGAGGGTGAGAACTGAACTTGCAAAAGGAGTCTGCACAGTGCAGAACCCCTTCCAAACAAGCAGCAACTTGGGTTTATTTGAAGGAAGGATTGGGATTCTTCTTTTAAAATATGGTGGTTGGGCATTGATCTGGGATCAGCAATTTGGAGGAAGTGCCAGCAGCTCACTGGTGGAATACACTTGCCTTCTACACAGAAGGTCCCAAGTTCAAATTGTGAAATCTCCAGTTAAAAAGGCAATGCATCAGATTGTAGGAAAGTGTGGTCTTTGCTTGAGCTGAACCAGTGCCAGAAGGGAGAAGGCCACCAGTGGATCAGGGCAGCTTGACGTTAATCTTCTTCATATTGTTCTGTTTCAGGGACACTAATAATTGAATTTTCACACTGATGCCATGTTTGCTGAGAAAGTAGGATAGGATCATGAGGCAAACCTTCACCTAAAATCCTCTGAATGTGAACCATTTGGAGAGAGTTTTACAGAACAATTAAAACATTTTGTTGAAATAAAAAAAAGTTTCAGAGTCACCTTCAATCCCAAGAAATAAAATATTTGATCCAGCCCACTACAATGTTGTTATATTTCCAAGTTTTATTATTATTTCAGAAAATGTAATCCTCATCACAAAAGTTTCAGCAATAAGAACATTATAGAGCCACACAATTATTATCATTCCATATTGTCCCCCTATTGAATATATGAAGGAAATATCAGTGTTCTGGTAATTTTAGCAAATGTCTATGCCTATTTTTATCTATAAGAGGCAGTGAGGACTACTATTTATAGAAGGGAAACTGAATTCTCATAGTTGGCTTATTCCTAGTATCAGATCTGGTATCGGAACTGGTATCAGAACTGACCTGGGGAAATTGGTAGAGAAGAAGACTTCTCAAAGTATGGGGGAAGTCTTGCTGGCAGCAGGCAGTTACATCTCTCTCTCTCTTCTTTCTGATGAAGTGGTTTTGCAAGCCATCTTGAGGAACCTTTGTTCCCCAACTGTAGCAGGTTGTAATGCCACCCACATCAATGAGTAGAAGCAATCCTGACACAGCAGCTCTGACAAGCACTAATTAAGCTGATCTGGGTTTGACGTGGTATGATTGGTTGCTCAAAGGAAGGATGCAAAGGGAGCAGAAGGAATGATGCTGCAGAGGAAATGGGAGAGCCGAAGCACCGAGGCCTATCAATAATTCATATAATGCCAACAGCAACAAAGGGAAAGTGGGAACAAAACAAGGATAACAGAATATCATAAAGCTTTTTAATGGTCTTTTTCTATTAACATCAGCTCAGTGACCATTTTTCAAAGGAACTTCTGGAAAGGAATTCAGTGACAAAAGCTGAAAAACTATGGCTCCCCATAAGTCTCTCTGATGCTAGACAGTGTGGTGTCAGGAATAGAATAGGATTGGCTGATGGTAAATAAAGGCTTCTCCAAATTTAAGGACATTTTTCAAAAGGAAATGCTGGCAAGTGGCAGATTTACTAAAGGGGAATTGGCAAACTAATCAATGATGGTGAACAACATGTGATGGAAGATCCTATTGTTGGGCTTAGTTAGATGACACCTTTCTTCAAGCATCTAAGAAAATGGCTGGGTCCATGCAAGATTATGCAGATTGAACGTAATTCAGTATATATAAATATATAAATATATATATATAAAATTATAAAATTTCATGCCTATAAATGGACTTATTTACTTAAATAGTACTTTGAGAAAAATATGCTTTTACTCTATCTTTATGTAGTGCACAGTCAGGCAAAAGTCCCTGATCCAACCCTCCTTCTTCCCTTGTCATATTTGCTTGTCACCATAAGGAGAACAAGCATGTTTTAAAATGAGAACCCATCT
>QLTV01004086.1:7305044-7320628 GCA_003457575.1 Thermophis baileyi | reverse complement strand
GAACACTGAGCTGGTGGGAGACAAACAAAGGCACCAAGATCCTTGTTAAGGTGTTTCTGAGTTCCTTGTTCCTTTCCAGTGAGGGGAAACAGGAAGGCTCCGACAGGGTAAAACAGCAGGCCTCGATCTCCGGTGTGGAAGCAGGCCCCGACCAGGTGCTCCCAAGATGGACTCCGATGAAACACGCCCAGGAGCTCCACTGGTGAACGGCCTCGGCCGTCTCCCTCCCCGACAGCCGGGTGATTACAAACAGAGGCCATCTATGAGTCGCTCCATTACAGTTTCAAAAGTTTCTCACTCTCTCAGAGGCAGGAAAAGTGTGTGTGTCTGGAACAAACAATCCTGTTTCAGGTTTCAACTCACACACAGCCGCCAGATCAGACCAGCAATTCACCCAAGTCCAAATAGATAACAAGGAAAGGAACACACATCCAAATCAAAACAGTCTCTGGAACAAAAGCTTGCCTGGGTAGTTCCCCAGAAAGAAGCCAAAATTCAATCTGAGATTTGGAGCACCAAATCAGGTTAGTCAGCCAGTCCAATAGTTGGTTTCTTCATAGATCTGTATACAATGTCTTTTTTATGCTGTCCTCATCCCAGCTTGATTTTAGTGTTGCTTGAAAGGGTCAGCATGGAAGGCTGAGTTTAATCCTTGACTTTGACCCTGGTTCTTTCACAGTTAATTTCTTGAGAAATTAACTCCTTAGTTTGGGCAAACATTTTTTACTAATTTGTATATAGGCTTTTCCCTAATCATTCTTAAAATAAGAAACTACATTGCAAAATTCTGAGAAAAAAAGAATTTTGAATGAAATCATTCTGTTTGTTCATTTTTATATGAAAATCAGTTTAGGATTTTATTAAAGAATGTGTCTGGTAGAATTAAGTTAATCATTATGTAAATCCAGTATGTATAAATACAAATTATTTATACCAACAAGGAATGGATCATCCAAATTGTACACGCTAGAATCATTCTTTGTATTGTTTTCTTATTGCAGTCCCAGAGATGGAGCTGTCATGAATTCTACTGGGAACACCCATTAATCGCATTAACATGGCTAAAAAAAAAATAGCACAAAGGATGTTTGATTTTCAAAATGTGAGGCACCCCATAAATATCCCAAGATTGTATCAACAAAGGGGGGATTATACGGCTGACAGATAACTTCCCCTACTTTACTAATAACAATTCAAAATGAGTTCCCTACAAGGTTTACTCACAAATTCTTCTAACTTAATACTGGTAAAAATGCCAGTCTATCAGTTAATCTAAGTTTTTAAACAGGTGTGTAAGCATCTGTGAGTTTGGTAGAAAGAAATCTATTCAGCTAGCAGATCTCTTCCCTTTATCCTGCCTTAGTTCCCCATTCTGCTGATCACAGCACCATCAAAAATGTAAGTTGAAACACTGTTTTATCCTAGAAATTGAAGAGCAGAGTTCATATAATTGGAGAGGCAGATGCTTGCACTGCCATTCCCAAAGAAGTCATCTGTCACCCCTCCTCATCCTTATCGTGTTCATCTGCCAACCAAAGATTGCCACAGTCCGAAATAGGACCTGTGAGTCTCCCATGGCAGATGCTGCCACTGCTGTAGTCTAGAGGCCCTCCAGACAGCCCTGGGCAAAAATTTTAATTCAACATCAAACTTCAGCTTGAAATCTGAGAGAGAAAAAATATGACAAGATGTCAGTTTCTCTGAACCTATTTAAGTGTACTTCAAACTTCAATGATCTGGATCACAGAACTCCTGATAATGAATGGTAATTGCTAGCTACTCAGAGGTCCTATGAGCTCTGGGCATTGATGCCAGTGCCTTGAAGGTCAGTTTGACAGGGAGTTCAAAAATAATAATTTCTTTTCCCAGAAAGCTAAAGCAAAGAACTTCCATAATGACAAGAACTCTAAACACATGACAAAAACCAAGAGGCTTCTGCCAAAAAATGTCTTAATGAAATCTATGGGGCAAGGGTGCAAACCCTTTTTATCTTTGATACTCATTTCAAGAGCCGTACTCTCAAAAATGGGTAAGTCAAAATAAATATTAATGTGACTTAATCTGAAGCAAACTGAATTAAATGAACCAAATGCAGGTAATGTGGTTGTTCTCCCGTGCTTAATAATTTCCTGTTCCTGTTGTGATATAAATGATGATTCAGCAGCAAGTTTTGGTGGGGTTACATAGGCTACCTGCAAGATTTCTAAGACCATTTACTGGTGTAGAGATGTAGGCAGTCTACTTCTGTTCTTTGGACAAAATAAAGTTTGATACTCTTGATGCCTCTTATCAATAGAATATTTTCAACATGAAAAATGGTTGCAATCCAGAGTGTATAGTATGTCAGTGGAAGTGGACAAGAGTATGTTGGTTTGCAAACTAGCCTCTGGATTAGAGGTCCTAGCTTGCATATAATAGCATGAATTTGCTTTAGTTAAAACTGGGATTTATGTGCCCAAATTTACTAATATTATTACCACCATCTTCAGATAATTCTTCAAACAGCAAGGATATAATTAAAGGCTATCTTATTAAACATGTAGAAGTCTTGGTTAGCTAAAGAAATAAGAGGAAGATGTAATAAATCTGAATGAAGGTGGTCTTATCTTAGAGAACAAAGTGAATGAATACATGCAGGGAACGGGAGGAGTTGGTTTAATTGTGAATGAAGAGGTTAAAATGTATATAAAGGTAAAGGTAAAGGTTTCTCCTGTCCAGGTCATGTCCCATTCTAGGGAAGAGTGCTCATCTCCATTTCTTAGCCGTGCGAGGCAGCATTATACGAAGACATTTCCGTAGTCCTGTGGCCAGCATAGCTATATGCTGAAGCATACAGAATGCTGTTACCTTCCCACCAAAGTGTTACCTAATGATCAACTCGCATTTGCATGCTTTCGAACTGCTAGGTGGGCAGGAGCTGGGGCAAGGACGGGAACTCACCCCCTCAGGCAGCACTCGGGCCTCGAACCGGGGCTGTCTGTTTTCCAGCTGACAAGCTCAGCATCTTTAACTGCTGAGCCATCGCACCCCCTCCTCCCCAAGTGTATATAAAAACACATAAATTAGGGCCATCTGTAGATAGATATGAAAGTAGGAATTAGTTGCAGGTTATACTTCAATGAATGATGATAATGGAAGTATTAGAGACAATTTTGAGAGAGGGAGGAAAGCTAAAAGCAAAATAAGGGGAGAAGTTATTCTTTTAGGTGAGATGCAAGGGCTGGGCTGATGAGGCAGGAAATAAGCAGAGGTGGGATTCAGATGGTTCGGACCAGTTCGGGCAAAACGGATGTTAATTTTACATCTGGTTCACCGAACCGGTAGTTGCAAGGACTGGCTGACCCCGCCCACCCCACCCTGCCCCTCCCAGGAGTCTCCATATGGCCCATTTTGGATGCCAGGTAAGTGCAGGGCCCGCACGGAGGCTCTAGGAGGGTGAAAAATGGCCTACAGGAAGTACCGGAAGTCCAGAAATGGGCCCATTTCCGCCCTCCGGAGGGCCTCCGGAGCCCGGGGGAAGGCCGTTTTTGCCCTCCCGGAGGCTCAAGGAAAGCCAAAGGAGCCTGGAGAGGGCGAAAAATGGGACTACCGGAAGTACCGGCAGTCTGGAAATGGGCCCATTTCCGGCCTCCGGAGGGCCTCCGGAGCCTAGGAGAGGCCGTTTTCGCCCTCCCAGAGGCTCGAGGAAAGCCTCCGGAGCCTGGGGAGGGTGAAAACGCCCCCCCCCATGGTGCAGGAGGCCGAGTAGGCCACACCCACATGGCCACACCCACCCAGCAACCGGGCAGAGAACCGGTTGCTAAAATTTTTCAATCCCACCCCTGGAAATAAGGAATTTCAGACTAGATGGGACCAAGCATAATCAACCAGCCAGATAATCATGGAAACAAGAAAGACATTGCCTCAAAAGGTAAAAGTAAAAAGAAGTAAATAAAAGTAAAACACCTTAGATATGCAAGTAGAGTCCTTCTTGTCTCAAGGGAGCGCAGAGTTCCTAAATAAAAAATTACTACACAGCAGCCTGGGGGACAACCTCTGATAACACGAGTTAATGGAGAGGAACAACATGAGAGAGTGCAAAAAAAAAGGAACCAGGCCATGTGCTAATTCAGATTAAATAAAGATAGTGATTGTTTGGGTGAATATCAGTTCAGAAAAAGGTCCGTTTTCAACATGAAGATTTTAACATAAATCTATTCATGGGTGTTTCTGGCAAAAGAATGAATATAACTCTAAAAGCAGGATTGATTTGACTGTTTAGAATGGAAGATTAAGAGAATTAATGAAGACTAGAAAGGTGACGGGTTCTGAATGGGACAGACCATTTTTTCCCCTCTGTCAAGATCTTGGGGAATAATAGACAGGAAAGAAAAAGAAAAAAGTGAAAGAAATCAAAATGCAATAGAATACAGGTAGTCCTCAATTTACAACCATAATTGAGCCCTAAATTTCTGTTGTTAAGTGAGCTTTGCCCCATTTACAACCTTTCTTGCAACAGTTGTTAAGTGAATCACTGCAGTTGAAAAGTTAATAACCTGGTTGTTAAGTGAATCTGGCTTCCCCATTGACTTTGCTTACCAGAAGGTCACAAAAGGTGATCACATGACCTTGGGACACAGCAACGGTTATAAATATGAATCAGTTGCCAAGCCTCTGAATTTTGATCACTTAGCCATAGGGATACTGCAACGGTTGTAAGTGAAAAACAGTCACAAGTCACTTTTTTTCAGTGCCATGGTAACTTTGAAAAGTCACTAAACAAACTGTTGTAAGTCAAGACTACCAGTACATGCAGGAAGAGAAAATACACAATTTGTATTAGAAGGTAAATTAGTTTCCACATCAAACAAAATGTAAAGATACAGGATGTCTGCTGCTTAAAGCAAATTGAAAAGAATTGTGTTAAGAGTGCCACAGAAGTATGTAGAGTTATGCTAAGGGCAAACATTAAAAAGGGATGTTTAATGGATGAATCGAAAGAGACATGACTGCTACTAAAAGTGAGGGAAGGGAAGAACAAACCATTAAGGGAAAAGGAGATTCAGAAAAGATAACTCAGCTCTGGGAAAGAAACAAACTCAAGTTGAGAAAGCAACTCAAAATAATCCTTGTTTTTGTTCAGCATAAAATGTAAGTAGAAAAAGATTGACAGGTGTTCAAGATTCTAAATCAATAAAGAGCATTCCTAGACTCCATGCTGCTTCTGTTTCCTGACCTTGCCTACCTTGAAAGGTTCACAATAGTCTGGAAAGCCTCATTACTCTCCCATCAGAATCTTGCCTTCTACACTGAGAAGTGTAGAAGACAACAGTGTATGACAACAGAGCCTCCAGGTACCCCGCCATTCACAGAACAAGTCCTCAGTGTCCTATTCCAGGCCAAACATGTCCATGTACACCCAACAGTAGTTAGCAGAGGCTTATAGAAAGATCAAATCCCACTCCCCCATATCACCTTTACCCTGTTTCTTACCTGACCTTCCAACCCAAGATGGTTATCATATTGATATATTTATTCTCATTGTGTTCCTTTGTCACTGTGTTCCTTTATTGTTCTGTTATTTTACTTCTGTTTACACACCTTTTCATTTTATTTCTTTTATCATTGTAAGCTGCCTAGAGCAGCCCCGTGGTGAGATAGCGGTGGCAAATAAATTTAACAAATTTACTGATCCTTGGAAGGTTTTTCTAAATATCATTCCCTGGATGATCTGGAGATCTAGCCAGCACTGGCAGCGGTATGTCATTTATTGTACATAAGGTAACTGGTTTAAAAAAAAAAAGTCTTCTGGAACCCCAGAGGCCTCTTTTTATAAAAGAGGAACAGAGATCAGTGGTGGGATTCAAATAATTTAAATTTAATAATTTAATTTAATAGTTCTCTGCCCTAATGACCGGCTGGGTGGGCGTGGCCATGGTGGGCATGGCCAGGGGGTGTGACAGGCAGCACTTGGCCTCCTGGGAGCAAAAACGGGCCACGGGGGGGGGCCGCACCGCACCCCCCATGCCCCATTTTGGGCCTAGGAGGCCTCCCTGCACTTACCTGGGAGCCAAAATGGGGCGCATGGGGACTCCTGGAAGGGGCAGGGTGGGGAGGGGAGGGGCCAGCCAGAAATTTAACTACCGGTTCACCCGAACCAGCCCGAACTGGCTGAATCACACCATTGAACAGAGTGGATTGTTCAGGCTGCACTAGCAACAGACAACCATTCTGAACTGTCACTAAACGTGTAGTACCAATGGTTTTAAGCTAAATAAATATATGAATAAAATTAATAACAATAATATCAAAGTGAAAGCAACCAAGATCTGTTTTAACACCTGTCCATCCAAAGAGTCCCTTAGTAACGATGGTTATTCAAAGTAGACAGCTGTTTCATGGAGGGAAACGTAGAGAGAAACAGTAAACTAGGAAAATGGAATGACAGCAGATCAGTAACAGAAAAGGAATCACATACCTGTGGAATTGGTGAGCCACAATTCCTGTGGAGTTTGTGGTAGCTTTGTCCAGTTTGGTACCTTCCAGATACCCAGGACCAGGGGTGAAATTCAGCAGGTTCTGACAGGTTCTGGAGAACCGGTAGCGGAAATTTTGAGTAGTTCGGAGAACCGGCAAATACCACCTCTGGCTGGCCCCAGACTGGGGTGGGAATGGAGATTTTTCAATATCCTTCCCCCAGGAGTGGGGAGGGAATGGGGATTTTGCAGTATCCTTCCCCTGCCACGCCCACCAAGCCACGCCCACAGAACCGGTAGGGAAAAATTTTGAATTTCACCCCTGCCCAGGACTGTCATTTTTCAGAATGTTCTGATTTGTCATTCTGACTCATCTAGAGCATATTAAGTTGGGGAAAGCTGAAGAATCAATCACAGATATTTATCCTTTGATGTTCTTCCATTTTAAGGTTGAAAGGGAAAAAAAGAGCTTGTATGACCCCTTTTTCCCTTCCTCTCTTTTCACTTTTCCATGTTTTTTTTCTTTGTATTTTATACTTTGATAAACTAATAAAAAAGTTTTAAAAAAGAATTCCAAGGAAAGAACCCCAGTGATCAATACAGGGAATTTGTGCCTTTTTTAATGCCAATCTTCAGCCAATGCATCCCTCTGGAGAGCAACCACTCTCAATGCTGCTACGGTAGTTCAAAACATTCCTTGTAATATACTGACCAAAAAAACCCTTACATATGACACTAACAAGGTCCTGATCTAGTTATGACATAGTATCCATAATGCTCAAGTGAAGTGTTGTTTTTTTTTGTACTTATCATGACCTAGACCTTGGCAACAATCTCCCATATAGTTTTGACCATTTAAATATGCATGAGGCCATTATCAGCAATACTCTCAAGTAATCAGAAAAGTCTTTTTTAAAAAAATCTTTCCATTCTGGAGAATAATATAGTATTTCCAAGAGGATTTGCTTACTGGTATTATTTCAGCCCATGATATTCAAGATGATACATTTATTAAGCAACTCAGTTCCTCACAAGACATTTCCATACTATGTTTGTGAAAAATTATGTATCCTTGCATTTATGTGGTTTCAGAGTATTGTAACTGCTACTCCACTGAACATCACCTGTGACTCTTTGCTGATAATGAAAAAGAAAAAAAAGAAGAAAAATTTAAAAGAATCTGTTTTACTTTTCTATAAATTAGCAGCAGTGTGAGACATCAACCTCAATAAAGTAAATTGTTTTATATCCATGTCATTATTCAGAATGTTATGACATGCGTATACTCCTGCTACTCTTCTTCTATGCCATTTTGAGTTAAATGGTTTGGTTAAGAGGCAGTTTTTGTTATTAAGCTATTTTTGAAAGAAGGAGCTGTCTAGATTTTAAAAAACAAAAATAGTTTTAAACACATATACTTATTACACACTTTCTTTATTTACAATAATTCTATCCATAAGAACACTCAACTTGTTTGATTAATGTTAAATATTTCAAGAATGAAGCAATCTGCATTAGACTTCCCTAACCTGCCTATTTTCCAGATCCATGGATTTCAATTCCCAGAATCTTTAGTAACAGTCATATGGTTGTGGAATTCTGGGAGTTGATTCATATATTTAAAAAACCCTGCTAAACAGAATAACAGAATTGGAAGGGACCTTGGAGGCCTTCTAGACCATGCCCAAGCAGGAGACCCTATACCAGTGATGGCGAACCTTTTTTTGCTCGGGTGCCAAAAGGATGTGCGCGCGCGATAGCACGCGTGCCCACACCCATAATGCAATGCCCTCCCCGTGCATGTGCTCACAACCCCCCCCCACGCTGCCCCAGGCCTCACTGAAGCCTCCGGACTTCCAGTAGGCCTGTTTGGCTGTTTTTCGCCCTCCCCAGGCTCCAGAGGCTTTCCTGAAGCCTGGGGAGGACGAAAAACGGCCCAGCGGGGCTACTAGAAGTTTGTTTCTGAACTTCCGGTTGGCCCGTTGGGCTGTTTTTCGCCATCCACAGGCTCCGGAGGTTTTCCTGAAACCTGGGGAGGGCAAAAAACAGCCAAACAGGCCTACTGGAAGTCCGGAGGCTTCAGTGAGGCCCCCGCCCTCCGGAAGGCCAAAAATCAGCTGGCCAGCGCACACATGCGTGCTGGAGCTGACATAGGGCAAAGCCTCGCGTGCCCTCAGATATGGCTCCGCGTGCCACCTGTTGCACACGTGCCATAGGTTCGCCATCACGGCCCTATACCATTCTGAACAAATTGCTGTCCAATCTCTTCTTAAAAACCTCCAATGATGGAGGTGGATGATGATTTGATAGCTACTGTACTGTGGTGTAATGATTAAATGCTGGACTGCATTATGTCAGTTTCTCTCATCACAGCACTGCTTCTTTAACTGAATTCAGTGAAATATTCTACCTGTGGTTGTTTAGAAATAGATCTGTTATTTCCCATATTAAAACAAAATTATAAGATTTACACATTACAGAAAGCACTGATTTCTTGTAGGACACAAATTGTGAGAGGGAAATGCCCAATTTCACTTTTTAAAAACAACCTCTCTCACTACCTCACAGGTGTGTATGTATGCATGCACTGCATGTTTGTGTGTATGAATGATTTGGTGTGATGCTTCTATTTTCTATAGGAAATTTCTGTAAGATATCTGAAGCAAAATCTAAACAGAAGTAAATATGCATATATTTTTTCTTCAGCCTTAAGCTCATTGATAATAGAATACATAATCAGATGTTCAGGAATCCTGCGGGGCAGAAGGAGGGAACAAGAGGTATTCTTTCCTAAAAGCACATAATTTCTTCAAAAAGATCAGATTTTTCTCAAAAAGCCTCCATTCCTCCACTAAGAATTTAGTCCAACTTTTATTTCATGTTTGGATTGATCCCACTGGTTATCTTTCATTAAACATTATTAATAGTCTTCAACTTCATCTGGTGAATTAACATAACAGGTCTCTCAATAGAAAAATCTTAGGACTAATGCAGGTTTTGTTTTGGTTTATTTTTTGTTTGTTTTTCTATATTTGGAAGTTTGCTAAATGTTTTTTTCCTAGTTTGTTCTCTGTCCTACATAGTTTCATGTTGATCTCAGCAACCATTATACAATTACAACAGACTTTGAATCCTAACTGCTGAGCAAGCATTTGTTCTACCTGCTGCTCTTTTATTTCTAAATAAAAAAGTCCTGACAAGGACTTGTTACTATAGCTTCATAAACAAAACCTCTATACTGGAAGTTAAGGTTAAATCTCTAAGCATGCATATATTCATAATTTACAATAGGTTAAGGTAGCTCCATAATAGGCATTATTTAATACAAATATTAGATTCTTTCGCATTTGTAGTTTTCTATCTGTTACGGAATTTTGTCTATGAATTCAAGGATTTGTTTATTCATATCCCACATTATGAAAGGTAAATTCCAGCTCTCTAGATAGGCATGATGTGGACTTGCCAAGTAGCTGTCAGACAGCTAAACGTATGTATATTAATATTCCTTCATATCTGATACTAAATTTGTTTTAATCATGGTTTGTTAAGAAAGAAGATTATTAGCCTTTAAAAAGTAATCGTATCTTGTTTGGCAAATCTTGATTTGTTTTCTTTTCTGTTTTCTTCTGCATCTCTGAGGATTGGCTAGAAACTTAGACAAATACCACAGGAATTAATTTCTGCTTATGATGGCACAGAATGTGCAAGACCAATTTAACATCTGAGTTTAAACAAGCTTGGGGTAAACACATGTCCATCATCCAACAAAAATTAAAAATCAAATAAAAATCAAATATAAAAATAATAATTAAAAATAATAAAGAAACTATAAAGAAAACAAACAACAAACTCAAAGGGCAGACTCCATGGGCCACTAGGTCTTTTTCGGCTGTCATTTTTCTATCTTTCTATGACCAAATCATGAGTCAATTGTTTTCTCCATGATGACTGTGAAGGAAGAATAAAGGATGATGGGAAAACAGTTATGTGGGAAACTTCTTATCTGCACTTTACTTAACTGAAATTAAATGGTTTTAATATTTCACACTGGATTTTTGTTGTTGCAGGGGACAAGGCTAATTTTTGAATAAATACAGAATTCCAACTTAATACTCCTGCAAACTTCTTAGTGCTGCACCTTTATAGTTGCAAAATGATCTCAATATACCATTAACACACAATAGTTCAATTCATAGGCATTGTTCCAAGAAGGCATGTGGCTCTCCAAAGCCTTGGGTTCAGCACCCAGAACTTCCAAGAATAATCAATTTGTAATATTTAATCTGACAGGACTGAAAATATTAAATAATGAAATGGAGAGTCATCATAGTAACTATTTAATTTTATCAAATTTAAAGGTAAATTAAATTATAATTTTTAATCTTGCTGCCCACTACTTTCTGAAGGACATCTATATCTAGCCCACAGGCTGCAAAACATTGTGTTGTAAGGAATATCCTTCTGGGTTCGGTTCCAAGTGGGGAAAAAGACACTGGAAGCATGGTGACTGCTTGGAAAGATGGTTTAATGGAGGACAGCAGGACCACATGGTCTGAGGTCCTGGGGAAAAGGGGGATCACATGCCTCGAAGATGTTGAAGAAGAGAAAAAGGGCCAAGATGCTGAGGTGCCTTGGTTTTATGCCCTCTCTTGGGCCCCGCCCCGGGGCCCCCTGCTTCTGGGCAAGAAATGATTGGCTGACAGTCTGATTGGCTGTCAGACTCCCATGGGGCCATGCAGGGGCAACTCTGTAGGCTGTCCTGAGTCCAGGTTTGCTTGAGCCTTGCTGGCTAATGCAATCTTCCCAGGTGCCATGTGGTGAGATGGGCAGAGGGCTAATCCTATCTTTGTTATGTAGAATAGACTGCCCATTGACAAGGGTGGGGGATGGGTGAGTTTGCTCTGGTCTTAATGGTCCATTGACAAAGGTGGGGGCTACTAGGAGTGAATCTATTTTCTGCCTAAAAACATGTTTCTCCATTTTCTCATCCATATAAGATTCTGCCTTTTTTAAATATTCCCTAAAATATTTCATTCCTCTAGGAGGGGGTGCTAACTTCCTACAATTGTTCCTTCTTGCATTACATGAACATAAATGTAGAGCTTTGCTGTAACAACCCTTAACACTAATATATATTTAGGATTCACAAGCCCAGGGAGATTTAGTTGAGATGAGATATGAAATAAATGAGGGAAAGGATTGCACTGCAGGAGCATAATTGTCATATAATGAGTTATTTTGTGTTTCCCCCACCTCTAATTTTTCTGACATACCATGGTTTACTGTCATTAGAAATAGCAGTGGGCAAACACACTGCCTTATATGTTTCTAAAAATGCAGATGTCATCAATCTACATATCTCTAGCAACAACTCAGTAGTTCCTCTTGAAGTTTTGACGTGATCACCACAGAATGGTTGGGAATATGTTCCATTTCTGTGCTAACTCTTTGTAGATTCCCATCTGTGACTCTATGAATATTTGATGCCAGGGGCCATTCTACAAACCCACATTACTGATAACTTTTGCCCAGGAGCCAAAGCATGATGATCAGCCATCAGAGCAAGTTAAAAAGAACTCATTCATTAGTAACATCAAAGGATGTTCTTGTGTAAGAACACACACAAAACAATTTTCATTAATTTTGTAGCTAGACAATTAGCCAAGCCTCTCTGGTTAGGTTACTCACTTCCTTAAAAATGCTGCAAAATATAACCTAAAGTAGCTGAATGTTTCTGTCCTATAAATATATCTCTTTCTTATCAAAATCTTTCTTGCTTTCCTTTATACTCCCCTTACTTAGTTGTTTGAACATCTTTTGATGATTTATTATCTGCTCCCGTCCTGTCCTGCATCATCTAGAATCTGTGTTAATATTGTTTTACAGGTATAATGTATAAAGCATCTCACAGGGTTGTTGTTGTGAGGAAAATAGGAGGCAGGAGTATTAGGTATGTTCACCACCTTGAGTAACCTTTAAGTAATAAAGGCTGGATAAAAATCTAATAAAAAAATAAAGATAATAATAGCAGTTGCACAAAAGTCAGGTGGGCAACGTATCTAGATTAAACAAAAGAAATGGTGATTTAGAAAAACATAATATTTTAAACTATGATACAATGAATAACATCATCTATGGTTCTGACTTCCATAGACTTTTGTTGGTGTGCTTCTACTAGCCACTTCCAGTTATTCACAAATTGGCAAGCATACAGATATATTGATACATATGTAGAGATATTTCTCAATTCCTAACATTCTGTCTTACCATACTATGACCAAGAAACAGAATAGAGCCATTAAAATGAAATATTGAGCCACAGAGAGATGAATTTTGGTTCTAAATGGCTCTCAGTGAATGGTGAATGGTAGACTAAATGGGCTATAATCAGAAATAAACACTTTTACAGGGAAAATTTATTACATCATGCAGTGCACACAGCAGGACAAAACAAGTTTTTATTTGTTCTACTCCTATGGCATCTCGAAGTATATTTTTTTCTTTCTCTTGAATAGAGCAATGAATCTGTGATAAGTTTAAAAAGCTGCCAACTCCAACATTGGGTTAAGTGATTATTATTGCTAGTGAAGTCAGAACAAAGGTTTTTAAATTAAGTAGCAAGAATATCATGCCCACCATCATTATGCTATTGCTGAACAGTCTCTCTTCCTAGAGCCTTGTGACAGCGTACATTCCAGTAACAACAATGGTAAAGTTATGAGCCTGTACAGATGTCCAAATATATCCAATAGGCTTGATTTTCAAGTAACATAAACATAGGATTGCTGTGTGTAGTATATGTGCATGTGTCTTACCAAATGCAAGCAGAGAACATTTAAAACATGGATATTTGGGGCAGGGGTGGGTTCTTCTTTTCTTCGCTGCCGGTTTGCTCACTGACGCACTTCGTGCGGGTGCGCGCTTCGCGCATGTGCAGTCTGCTTTGTGCACACTTTGCGCATGCAGTGCTTAAAAAAAGCTTCTGCGCATGTGCAGAAGAAAAAAACAAGATGAACTGGTTCGGGGGCGTGGCAGGCCTGGGTCGCTGCCGGTTCTAGCGACCCAGGCCGCCAAGTTATTACCGGTTCTATAGAACCGGTCCGAACCGGGAGGAACCCACCTCTGATTTGGGGAAAACAATCATATTTCTAAGCTAAAAAGCACTGGAGAGAATGCAGTTCATAATTAGAGTTTCTTTAACAAGCAAGCATTCTTTTCCTGTTTTAATCAATTGACTGGCACACCACCTGGAAGAATGAGAACTAAATTGCTCAGTTCAGACTTTTTTTTTTTTAGAAACATCTGTTGTAATTACCTACAAAAAAAACAAAATAAGTTATGAGTCCACTAACAAACTTTGGCTTGGTTAAGCAGTCGCGAGCCGAGGTGGCGCAGTGGTTAGAGTGCAGTACTGCAGGCTACTTCAGCTGCAGTTCGGCAGTTCAAATCTTACCGGCTCAAGGTTGACTCAGCCTTCCATCCTTCCGAGGTGGGTAAAATCAGGACCCAGATTGTTGGGGGCAATACGCTGACTCTGTGAACCGCTTAGAGAGGGCTGTAGAGCACTGTAAAGCGGTATATAAGTCTAAGTGCTATTGCTATTGCTATTTGCTGTGGTGACAGTCTTTACAGCGACCAAGGAAGGCGGGAGAGAGAGACAGAAAGTCATAGGTCATAGCTCTTTGTGATTAGCAAGTTCAGTTTGCTTAGTACTAAATATCTGTTTAATGGAAAATGAGAGAGGGGTTATTATATGTTATTCTTCCCAAGGACCAGAAGAGTCCCCAAAAAAACAAGGCTGACTGAAATTTGCCATCAGATTTGTAATAAAATTGTCCAAAGCCCAGATGCAGAATTGAAGAGATGTAACTATCAGAACAGATTTAACTAAATGAGTGTCTTTTTCAATGCAGTCTTCCAAGTGTTATACTGGATGAATCACAAAGAGAGACAGGTGAATTAAGTAAACGACTTCCAACAAGGATTGCATTATTACATCTATGAAAAATGTGTCTTCATAGAATAATAGCTAAAGCTGATGAAGGGGATCTCCTAGTGGCCAAAATGAAGCATGAAAATAAATGAAAATAAAACCCGTATAATAAAAAAAATTATAGACATGATGAAATAGAAGTTGTAATTTTTATTCACGTTGCCTCTGGGATTCAATTCTTGTAAAACTAATTTGATTACCTCCGATGATGCTATTGTTATTTACTAGAATTTGCTGTACATACATTTTAAGATTTACTCATTATTGGGAGATTGTTTTTTACCTTCTTTATATAAGAACTCCAACTGATAATGCTCTACAGATGTATAGCTGGGCTTTCCATCTTGGTCACCATTGCCGACTTCTTGACCCAATGAGCAATTTATTCCAGAAAATGTAGCAGAGCCAAGGAAGTGCTAGGAATTAAAAGGATGGTTTTAGAGGGTCAGAGTTTAATTGTGTTTATGTAGTAAAATTATGATGTTTACCTGGGTCATAGAGAAAATGTATTCCTTGCAATTGTTACTGGGAAAAATATGGACTAATAAACAAACAAACAGCTGGGAGTTAGTGTAACTGACATATGATACCACTCAGATTCTTCTCACAAAACTGGCTACATAGCCAACTTCAAAAGCCGCTACAAAAACTTATGCCAACAAATAAAGACTGAATGCACAAATTATCATATCAAACAAGAGGAAAACCTCCTGTGCACGAAATCCAACCGTGCATTCTACAATTTCGTAAACAACAAACTTAAAGAGACTAGAACCATCCCACCCGTAAAAGGACCTAACAATAAAGACTGTAATGATGAAGCTGTTAAAGCCAACCTCTTTAACACATTCTTCGGCTCAGTCTTTGTAAAAAGCAATGGCTCATGCCCCATATTTCCTAGTCGTATCACACCTAATTACAACGATCTAATACATAGCGATTTTACAGAAGATAACGTTGAAAAGGCACTACGCAGCCTAAAACCGTCTCTATCTATTGGACCTGACAGACTATGTGCCTACTTCTTAAAAAAGCTTTCCATTGCCATAGCAGAACCTCTAAGCACAATATTTGAAAAATCTCTCAGGACCAGCTCCTTGCCCAACCTATGGTCACTAGCCACGGTCATCCCTATG